>CM035128.1:23648683-24163683 GCA_020205605.1 Panax ginseng
AGTTATATATTAAAGCACTTATTTAACTATTATTAATTTGGGGTATTATTTTTTTTAAAAAAATAAATTACGTGAGAGCTCAGTAGCCTTTGATGAAATGAAGAAAACAATATCACTTTTTTATAGTTGTATGTTCAAAGTGTAAGATCGCATCTTATTTAGTTCCTTATTTTAAAAAATTTACTAAAAAGAATAGTTTCCATTTGTGATCATCATATGACTGCGTAAGTAAATAATTATATATATATATATATATATATATATATATACAAAAGGCTAATTTTAAAATAATTATATACATACAGTTCTACATTTACATTTGATTTAGTAAGAGGATAATGTTATTTGCTAAAATTTTGTTGGCCTTTTATCGTCTCTTAATCGGTAAGAGAAATATATAAATTCAAATCATTAAGAGTTGTCTCTTAATGAAAAATTTAAATCTATTGAGTCTCTATTAATATTGTATCCTCTTCATTCCAAAATTAACTTTTTGAAAAGTCAATTTAAGATATTTTTAAATTTAAAAGTTCATAGCCAAGTGTTAGAATGATTGTGATTGTGTTGGATTTAGTAGGGCTGAGCAAGTAACCAAATCAGAACCGAAACCGCACCAAAAATCGCACAAACTGCACCAATTAAAATTGCACCAACGGTTCCGGCGTATTTGGCGATTTTAGGTGAGTTGAATAACCAAAATTACGGTTCCGGTTTGGTTACTAGCCAAAACCGCACGCATTAAACTGAAACCGTACCATGTGTGTGTATGTATGTATTATCTCTAGTAAATTCTAAAGTTACTTTTCACTTGAACACGCTCAGAGAAAATCTCAGTCTTGCATTGTCATTTTTTCACCAATTGAAAGAAGATGATTAGAGGTTATAGAGTCAAAAATTGAGCATTTGGGTTTTGGAATTTCGGATTTGTTTGATGTGTTACTAGAGGGGCTTATAGGTGAGGGGCCAAATTCGTTGGTTCGAGCACTTGATTTATAATATGTTATATTATTAAATCAATAATTGAGACGACAAAGTTATTCATATTATTATTTGCAATATTGACAATGTCTAGAAGTTATGTCAAGGAGAGGTTAGATAATCTAATTGCGCGCCAATAGGGTGAAATCCTTATCGGAAAGCCCCCTCTTTCTTAGGAACGACTTTTTTGTTAAATATTGTGAGTTATAATATTAATGATAAATAAGTTCGTGTTGATTAAAGATGAAATTGATAGTTCCATTGTGTGAGAATTATTAGTCTTAGTGGAAATCGATATTTATTTCAATAATAATTGATGTCTGGAGGTTATATTGACCAATCGAGTAATTCACCGGATAAATGAGCAATTAATTGCTATTAATTCACATGCTTATAACTATGTGTTCACATGTGTGTACTATTGATTCACATGATTTACTATTAGGGGAGTTGGTGCAAGATTGATAATACTTGCATGACTAAATTAAAAATGGAGGTATAGATGAAGGTACTATATTATAATTAATTTTTTTCATATGTTTAGAACTATTGAGTCACATAATTTACTATTGATTCACATGATTTACTATTAGGGGAGGTGGTGCAAGTTTGATAATACTTGCAGGACCAAATTAAAAATGAAGAAAAAGGGGAAGCTATTATACTGTAATATTATTATGTTTACCCACAAGCCCAAATATTAACCATAAGCTATTATAAAGTTTACCCACAAGCCCAAATATGTCATTAATCAACTATATTATTATTTTATAGTGGTTACATGGCTCTCGAGTACGTTATGGAGGGCATTTTCTCTATCAAATCTGATGTTTACAGTTTTGGAGTTCTAGTACTTGAAATCCTTAGTGATCGGAAAAATAATAGCTTTTATGCGTGGAAGATCGAGCTGTCGAACGAGCTTCCCATGTCAGATGTTATGTCGATGCTAACAAATCAAACTTCACATTTGCCAATGTCTAAGATTTTACACAGGAAGCAGCTACACAGTTGAAGAAGATTTGCCAAAAAATTCAGTCGCCTAAGCTGTCGATAAATGGACTCACCATTTCTGCAATGGACGCCAGATAGTAATGATTTATACCATCATTAAGTCGAGTATTGAATTGCTCAGATTTGGTTCACAAAAATTATTGAGTATTGTTAGAATTAGATAATACACGCACGCGACAGTAAAAAATTAACACAAAAATTTACGTGATTCTCCACTTTGGGTAGTCCACGAGAGCGGCGACGTTCTTTTATTATTCACTGAATTACATAGAGTTTTACAATAGAGAGTATATATAGGCATATAACTGCTACTCATATTCTAACTTTAATTCAACTTTTGTCCGCGCCCCGCACTCCCAGCGGCGAGCCCCGCGCCAATGCTACAGAAGTCTTGTCGATCCTAGTACTGGCGCGACCCGCACAACCCCCAACCTTCGGTTCACAACTTGATGGGCCAATGCTTTGCTCCGCTCCGTTCAGGAACTTCGCTCCCTCATTCTGCTCCGCACTTGGCTTTTTTCAGGAACTTTCCGGTTATGAATTACAAGTCACAACAAACTCCACCTTGACGAATAACCTCGCCATTCAAAAGATAAGTCACTTGCTTATATTTGAATCATTTATATTTCGAGTCAAGCTTGAATCGAACTTTTAGTCGAACGAGTACGAATCGAACCCGAACTGTTTGCTCATTTTATAACCTTATTTGTTAAAAAATGGCATTTATTACTATGATAACATAAGTAATACTCTGACATTATTCAAATGTTAATAGAGTCCTCACTTATTGATATTATTAGCCCATTCCTGATGTCTTATTACTGCTTTTTAAGAATAAAAATGTAATTTCAGACGTTTTGGATTGATTTTGATGGGTCGGAGCTGTTCTTTTAGCATATCTAGAGTTCAATTTTTTGAAAAAATATTTAAATTTTTAAAAAAAATTATAGAAAAACAATTTAAATAAGCTCTATTGTGACGGCCTCAAGTTTAACACAATAATTTACTCTCCTTATTTTAAAATTAGATATACATTTGATGATAAATAATAAAGAAATATGGTATTAGATAATTTCTCTTTTGTTATATTAAATGATCATGAAAAAAATATTTCATTAAATTAAATAAAAAACTAATCATAGGATAAACACAGTCCCCAATGATTTGAAATTTGTACAAATAATCATATTTCATCCATTATATTTATAAACACACGACTTAAAAGAACTACTGTTGGTCCAAATTTAAAATTAAAAAAAAAGAAAATTTATACAAGAAAAGCAAGCACTTCGAATTTTAACTGCAAAAAAAAACAATTCGAATTTTAACTGCCAACCGAAACATAATTGCCAATTATAATCGCAAAATATAAATAAAAATAAAAATTATTATTTACTCCCTCCGTCCCCTGAAGGATGATTAAAAATACACATTTTTTTGTACCAAAAAAGATGAGATAAAATACAAAGGATAAATATGTCATTTAGTGGAGTCTATTAATATTAAAAACTAAAATATTTCATCACTTTATATATTTTTATGGGGCAATTAAATAAGATACAACCCAAGTCGTCCAATCTTATAGGATTAATTACATATATTAGTACATTTTTAAAAATAATTATAATAATGGTGCATAAATAAAATAATTACAAAAGTAATACATTTTTTCATATTTTTTTACAAAATTAATACATTTGAGTATCCTTTAATTGTGGCGCACGATTATCTCCCTTATCTCTTCCTGTTAATCATGGTTGTGGTTCCTCCCACTCCGTTGATCACCACCAATAACTATGCCTGCAAACCCTTCACTCCTTATCCTCCACCCAACGCGCTTCTCCATCTTCCTGAAACCCTCCCTTCTCGTTCGGCCTCTCTCTCTCCGCCCTTACTACTTCTCTCTCTCCTCTCGAAGCCACTCGTCGTCCTCCTCTTCCGCCGCCGCTGCAACACCACAGTCTCTCAACTCTGACACAAATGAAACGGGTAGGTCTGGTTCTCGGTCTTTGCCTCCAATTGACGTTAATCCTCCCAAAGGAACTAGAGATTTCCCTCCAGACGAGATGCGCCTCCGCAGTTGGCTTTTTCACAACTTCAGAGAATTTTCAGGAAGATTTGTACCAGATTTTGATTAGTTTGGTTGTCGTTGTATTGTCCTTCTGAATTGTGTTTCGTACTTTGATTTTTTTGGATATCCATAACCATTTGTTATGTCTAGTGAGTCTGTAATTTTTATTGGAGCTTATGTAAATGAGATTACATATTTGATTATATTACCAGTAATTTGACATTATTTGTTGGTTCGTATTTGTTACTTCTAAGCTGTGTCTGATACATTGTTTGAAAGGTGCAGTTGGTAACCAAACATCCATAGAAGGGTAACCATTTTATTTTTTTGGTAGTAACCAAATAGTTATAAGTTTGTATCAGGACATATATCAATTGTTAAATGTACATGTGAGAGTATACATGTGTTGCCTAAACTGGGTTGGATATACAGGTTGTTTCTGTTTTGGTTACCATTAAAACATGTTCTGGTTACTTTCATATAACTATGTGGTTACTTTTTTATTATGTTTTGGTTACTGTTATCTTATGGTTTGGCTACTATTATTGTGCCCTTAATATAGGATTTTGATTACTTTTATTTTTTATTCTAGTTAATATATAATTGTTTAGTATACATGGATTGCCTAAACTTAGTTTCATTACATGATGTTTCTGTTTTGGTTACCATTAAAACCTGTTCTGGTTACTATCATATAATTATGTGGTTATTGTTTTATTATGCTACATTATGGTTACTGTTATTAGTAACCAGATAGTTACAAGCGTGTATCAGGATAAACATCAAGTGTTAAATGTACATGTGAGAGTGTCCTATTTATCTAGCTGATGTATACTTATAAATTACATACTCATAAAAATTATCTAGAAATTTTACATTTGGTATTTAAATCTGCATATAGAGGTAACCGTTTTATTTTTTGTGAGTAATCAAATTTACATAAGAACAATATTCATCAGCTATTTTAATTGAAATGTTAGGTTGGTATCCAAATCTACATATATGGTAATCATTTTTGTTTTTGTTAGTAACCAGATAATTATAAGTTTGTATCAGGACTGTTATAAAGTGTTAAATGTATATATTTTATTTATACCCTGTCATCATGATGGAATAAGAAACTCCAATTAAGAGTTCCCATTTATATATATGATAGTCACTCATAGATCTCATATTAAAATAAAAATAGTTTGAGAGGTACAGTTGGTATCCAAACTTGCATATAAGGGTAACCATTTTAGTTTTTGTTAGTAACCAAATAATTAAAAACTTATATTAGAACAGATATCAAGTGCTTAATGTACATGTGAGGGTTCCCATTTATCTAATTGATGGATACTTTTAAATTACATAGTTATAAAAGTTTTTTAGAAATGGTCCAGTTGGTAACTAAATATGAATATAGAGGTAACCATTTTATTTTAGATGGGTAACCAAATTTACATAAAAATATTTCAGAACAGTTACCAATTGTTCAATGTATATGTTTACTTTATATTGACAACTCATGATGGAATCAAAAATCAAAATATTAATCAATAACAATTTTGGTTACTATACACCATCAAAAATGTTACTAATCATGTGGTTAATGGTTACTAACAGTAAACAATTATATATTCCTGTATTTACACCCTTTTTGTTTATGTACTATATCAGATCTTTTTTGGTCTTAAAACCGGTGGATTATTGCATGTTTTCCTGTTGTGTCCTTTTTCTTGGCACCTGCTGCATTTGTTTTGAATTTTGTTTATAGATCCGTGCTTGTACCTCCCTATCTTTGGTCTTCCCGCTGGTCTTCTTGTGTTCGGTGGTAACTTCAAATTTGTTGTATTGGTTACTGTTAGTCACGTTCTGTTGAAATAAAGCACAACTAGAATCATCTCCAATGTCTGACAACTGAATAAACATCGTAAAGTAACTAAATCAATATTAGACAGTAACCAAACTACATAATCTTAGTAATTAGAACATAAACCACATTTTTACATGCAATTTTAAAGGCCTAAATGATGGAATTTGACCAAAAAAAATCCTGCAGTTCACTAGCAAAGCTTGTGACTTTTGATCGTTGACCCGTTTTCAAAGAAATTAGGCTCCAAAAACGCCAAAATCCGACACTCCAAACTTGACAGAAATTACCAAATTATCACTTGATCAAATCTTTCCATAATCTATCATATATTTTCATAAACTGGATCAAATCTATCAAATCTTTCCATAAATTGACACGTATGCTCTTCAAACGCATCAGTTTGTTACCAACCAAAGACTAACAGTTGTATGAAGTTAACCAATGTAGTCAATAAGTAACCATCAATATAAAACAAACCAGTATAAAACACACTAATATTATACAGTAATCATAACAACATTATACAGTAACCAACATATATCTATTTAGTAACCAAAACATAAACACATTTTTCATTGTATTTTACAGTAAAAAAACAATCAGTATAATGTGTTTGTTACCAACTAAAGACTAACAGTTGTATGAAGGTAACCAATGTAGCTAATAAGTAACCATGAATATAAAAAACATCAGTACAAGTGTACATTAATATTATCCAGCAACCAAATAAACATTATATAGTAACTAATTAAATAGTATACAACAACCAATATATATAATCAATTAAATTAACAGTTGTATGAAGGAAACCAATATAGTCAATAAGTAACCACCAATATAAAAGAAACAATTATAAAACAAAATAACATTATACAATAGCCAAATAAACACCTTACAATATCTAAATACATATTAGACAGTAACCAAGATATATGTAATTAGTAGCCAAGATTATAAAAATATTTTTACATTCATTTTACAACCAAAACAATCAAGAATGACTTTGTTACAAATTAAAGACTAACGGATGTATGAAGGTAACCAAATGTAGTTAATCAATAACCATCAATATAAAAAAATCAATAAAACACACGGTAATATTATGCAAGAACCATGGTAATATTACACGAAGAACTAAGTCGAAGATTATATACTAACCAAATCCAGTTAGGCAAGAACTAACATATATTTACTTAGTATCCATAACATAAAACATATTTTTTCATGCATTTTACAGCAAAAACAAACAATATAAAAAATATCAATATGTACTTAAAGATCCAACAGTTGCAGTAAGGTAACCAATATATTTAATAAGTAACCATCAATATAAAAAAACATCAGTAGAATATACATTAAAAGTATACAACAACCAAATAAACACTATACAGTAACCAAATCAATAATAAACAATAACCAATTTATATGTACTTAGTAACTAGAATATAAAACATATTTTTACATTCATTTTGCAATCAAAACAGTCAGTATACTGACTTTGTGACTAATTAAAGAGCGAAAAATTTAAGAAAGGTAACCAATATACGAGTATATAGTAACCACGGGGTAACTATATGCATATAAACTTTTACCTCAGTATACAAATCTGTAACGAATCAATTAACAATCAACAATCAAAGTTGTTACAGAGGCTGGTTACTAATCTTGAAGTTATTGTTGATTTTCTTTGATATTATCTGATCTCAGAGTTGCATCGTCGTTGGAGAATTCGTCTTCTTCGATATGTCGTTGCTATGTTTTTTCTATTCTCAAAGTTGCCTTTTTTCTTTATTAGCGTGAATTTAGGACCGGCTAGTTGGAAATATGAAAGTCGGTAAGACGTGTAGGGAGTCAATGCTCCGTAACTTTAGCAACGTATTATTGTGTTGCGTTATTTTTGTAATTATTTTGAGGATATTTTATTTTTGTAAATACTTTATAATTGTTGTATATTAGTGTTAAGGACCCATCTTTATAGGTATGATCTTTCCTAAGCCTAATGGAATAGGCAGCCCGACCCATACCCAAGTGTAGATGGACTAGTACTAATTACTAAAAAATATAGGATTCTTTTCAGAAATATACAACAATTAGAAAGTAATTACATCATTAGTGCATCCACAAAATAATTACAAAAATAGTGTAACAAATTCAAACAATTCAATTTCACATTAATAAGGAAACCTAAAATTAAGGAAAAATAATCGCCATAATTGATAATTCAAATTTAAACCATTCAATTTCACATTAATAAGGAACCAACTACATGAAACACCGCCTTCCGCCACTGATCTCTTGACGGCACCACCTAACTCCGTTGCCCTCCTCCTTATCTCCTCTCCTTCTTTTGATCCCATCACCTCTAACCGCTTTTCCATCATTCTTGGATTCCACCAACTCATCTCACCGGGCCCAATTCTAAATTCTAAATTCTAATAGTAATGATATAATGCAGGTATGTGTCGAATATGGATAATGGCCGAATTTAATAGTCAAGGAGGGACATGAAAGATTGAAGAAGCTTTATGGTCAGAAAGGTAATGGGCCATTGGCCCCATGCATGTTTACCTCTTCTGTTGTTCATAATCTCCCATATGCGCCAAAATCTCTGACTATAATCCCCTGCCCTTGTATCCTCTCTTCATAACCATTTGGAAATTCGGATCTCCCCTTCATCATCCTTTTCCGTCGCAAATCTCCCGAAGTACCTGAGTTATTGTTCTGAATTTTTTTTGACGATTTGGTTACTCATAAAAATTAAAATGGTTATCTTTGTATGAAGGTTTGACTACCAACTGTATCACATTCAAAATAAAATTGTAACCTAATAAAACTGAATTGGTTACCTTGGTCTAAAGGTTTGGAAACCAACTACATGAATGTTTGACTACCAATTGCATCACATTCAAAATAAATTGGTAACCTAATAAAACCGAATAGGTTACCTTGGTATGAAAGTTTGGCTACCAACTGCAACACATTCAAAATAAATTGGTGGAGGTGGCGGCGAAGGAGAAGGAGGTGGAGGTGGCGACCATAATGGAGTCGGTAGAGGAGGAGGGGGAGATGGCAAAGGAGGAGGTGGAGGCGGAAGGCGACCATAATATTGGAGGCGGAGGTGGTCATAACGGAGGTGGAGGTGGAGGTGGTGGTGGTGGTGGAGGCGGAGGAGGGGGCGACCATAATGGAGGCGACGGAGGAGGAGGTGACAGCGGCGGAAGGGGAAGCGGATCGGGAGGGGAGGAGATGGCGGTGGAAGTTATAAATCTGAAATGTTTATTTTTGATGATGATGATGACAACAACAATGAAGATGATATTTAAAATACCCACTTAAATTAAAGGGATAATAAATACATTAATTTTATAAATAAAATTTTTAAATATATTAATTATGTAAATATTTTATGAGTGCACTATTATTATAATTATTTTAAAAAATATACGATTGTTCCATATAGTCCTAATTCGTGACATACCGGCCCAAACATAAATATTAATGTAACAGCCGTTACCGCCGAGAATATCTTTTACAGTTTACTCTTTCCTTACTCCAGGCTCCAGCCGTAACGGCAGATTAAAACCTCACGGCAAGGAATCTCGTAAACAAAGAAATTTGGCGGTAAAATAACCACACATACATGACGTGTCAGCAGCTTATTCGCCAATTAATGTATGTATGTATGTGTCTCATCCCCATCATGCAACGGCATATTGTTTTTTTTCCCGCGCGAGCAGAACCCTAAAGCAGAGTGAGGAGAGGGAAAGAGAGAAAAACCCCAAATAGATATTCATCTTAGTAGAGAATAAATAAATAAATAAATAAGAGTCTTATTTCTCCATCCAATTCCCCAAAATTCTCGTTTTTTATTCGATCCGAGTAGGAGGAGGCCTGCGTTTTGCTGAATTTGCTGAATTTTGTTGATTTGGTAGGTTATTTTTTTTTGCAAATCTTGATTCTATATTAGCAGATTTTAGTAAAGTTAAGAGATCTGAGTTCTAAGGTGTTTTGTGTGTGTTATTTATCAGTTTTATATATGAATTTGAGTTTCTTGAATTTAATGGCTTGTAGATCAGTTTTAGGGCTTGACCTAATATGCAAAACATGAAGGAGAATAATTCAAATTCAGATGTTGCAGCTCGATTTACTGATTTTTGCAAGGTTTTCTATTATATTATCTCCTTTTTTTATATAAAGTTTTAAATTGAGACCATATGTAATTTCTTTGATCTGATTGCAGAAGGGACTATCAATGGATGAGAATACTTTGACAGAAGCTATGAAGCTGTTTAATGGAAGCAAACATCTTCTACAGACAAATATATCTGCAGCTGTTGGAAGTGGAACAGTAAATTTTCCATCTTTCTTTAAGATTTTTTATCTCATGAATGATTCTTATGTTTTTGTATCACACAATTTGGAGTTGGAAATTAATTAACTTTTATATGTAGCTGACTGATTTGTATTTCTGGATCAGCCGCAAGAAGCAGAAAGTTATTGGTTTGCATTTTTGCTGTACTCTTTGAAAAGATTAAGTGAGAAAAATTTGGATAACACAAATCAGGGGATAGATGAAAATGGATTTACCTTGAGCCAGATATTGAGAGCAGCGAAGCTGAAGTAATGTTCTTGTTCTAATTACTGATTCACTTTTTGTTTTTCTGTTACTCTTTAATAAATTTGTTTTTCTAATTATGGCTGTATTTTGTTTCTTGATTTTATAGTATTGTGGATTTTTTCAAAGAGATTCCTCAGTTTATTCTTAAGGTGGGCCCAATTTTAAGTAATTTATATGGTCTAGACTGGGAGAAGAGACTTGAGGTACTGATATCTTGGAATATTGAGTTTTACTGTTGAGAATTATGTAATTGTAGATATTTTGATGGGTTGTCTCAATTATTTTTGGAGTTCTACTTATTCTTATTTTTTCCCTCCTCTGATCAGGCAAAGGAGATGCAAGCCAATTTTGTGCAATTGAGCAATTTAAGCAAGTGGGTATCATTATATTGTTCTCCTTTCTAAAACAACATATTTTCTTAATGTAAAATCAATTTTTACCTAGCAGACACTTTTGTATGATTGATGGTTTAATATCTTTAATTCCAGTAAGTAGATCGTGTATAATCTTGTTTTATTAACTAAACCATGTTCCATCTATAGTTGCAAACAAATAAAAGCTTTCAAATTAGATATATGTAGCTAACTGAAGTCAGCCAACTTCATTGTTGAGTGAAAGATGTCAGCTATAGCTGTTTCTTGTTGACTGAAAGATGTCAGCTATAGCTTTTCTTTCACTAATTCTTTTTTCTTGCATGTCTTGGTTTGTAAAATTAAATTGCCAATCAACGTAAAATGAAAATGCTTTTATCACCATCTGTTACATGATTTATATGAAATTTATTTATGTAACACGTCCTATAACATGTTGGATTTTTCGCAACATGTAACCTTACATTTTTGCTTTTTTTTTCTTTCTTTTTTCCCTTGTATATTCTTAAATAGAAGGCTCTTAATGACTTTTTTCCTTTTGGTATTAAGTTCTTAATGATTTGCAGCGCTTGTTAATTATAGATTTTATCAAATTCATGATGCAAGGTACTACAAACGTGCATACATTGAACTTTTCTTGACAAGTGATACAAATACTGATAAGCAGTTAATTGCCAACGCCTCAGACTTTGTGTCATACTATCATCGTTTTGGATGGTTGCTATTTCTGGCTCTCCGTGTCCATGCATTCAGCCGTTTGAAGGACTTGGTGACTTGCACAAATGGTTTAGTTTCTATATTGGTCAGTTACATTTCACTATGCTAACCATGATGTACTTTTATTATTATATAGTGAAAAAGACAAATCCTAAATAATAGAAGAGTACTGCTACACTAACAACAGATTTACAAGAATGACATGCCATCCAATTCACTTACCTCTTCTTTTCAGCACTGCGCCCATTCTCTTACGTCTTTTGTTCATTTCTTTTGTTGGAGTATCACTTTCCATTTTAGAGTAATGTTCCGATGAGCATGGAGTACATACAATGAACAAGTGGAGCCAAAGAAAAACTCATTTTTGATTTTACCATAACTTTTCATCTGACTAATTGATGATGAAGATAAAAGTATGTTTTTAATGCTCAATTAAATCTTTGATAGGTCATATTGATTATTCATGTTCCCGTTCGCTTCAGAAAATTTTCCATTAATGACTCTTCACGCTTTGGTAATTATTTTCCCTAGGATTGTTCTTTTGAAATGTCATTGCTCTCCTGTTTCGTTGGAGACTAAATGACTTTACCATTGTGCTAATTTCTTGGCAGTTAAAAAAGGCAACAAAGGTGTGGATCTGCTTGCCTCACTTTCCAACATGTACAAGACTTCAGAAGATGAGTTGAGAAAAACCCTGGAAAAAACCAATAATTTAATAGCAATTATTTTGAAGAAAGAACCTCGCTTGGCCTCAGAGTGTAAAATTGAAAATCTAAACGGTTTCAACGCAGGTACCATGAAAATCTTCCTTTTTTTGTTGCTGGGTTTTTGTAGTGTACTCATGTCTCAACTAATGCTCCTGTGCTGAAACTGTCATCCCCATTTAATGCAGATGGCTTGATCTATTTTGATGATTTAATGGACGAATCATCTTTACCTTCAAATTTAAGTATTTTAGAAAAGGACTACAATGAGACAATTCGTAACAAGGTGAATTGGATGAAAGGGTGTTTATAAATGAGGATAGCTTGCTTGGTTCAAGCAGCTTGTCTGGAGATGTAATAAATATAAGTGTGACTAAGGTATGTGTTTTCAATGAAAGATGTTCTTTTGATTTTAAATACTTTGTTTTTAAAAAAAAATTTCTTGTTTAGAGGAAAATCAACTCAATAGCATCACCAGCAAAGACAATAACAAGTCCGCTCTCCCTCTACGGCTCTCCTGTTTCATCTCATTTGAATGGCAGTCTTGGTAGTGGTACCTTTAGGGTAGTAGGTACTCCTGTGAGCACAGCAATGACGACTGCGAAGTGGCTTCGCAACATTATTTCTCCACTTCCATCCAATCCTTCACCAGAGTTGGAGCTATTCCTGTCAAAATGTGATAGGGATGTGAGGCATGATGTGGTACGCAGAGCTCGTATAATATTAGAGGCTATATTTCCAAATAGTGGTCAATTTGACCGCAATGTCCCTGGAAGCTTGCCGAGTACGAATCTGATGGATAACATATGGGCAGAGCAACGTAGATTGGAAGCAGTAAAATTATATTATAGGGTATTGCAAGCAATGTGTACAGCAGAGGCCCAAATTTTGCATGCAAACAATTTGACCTCTTTGCTAACTAATGAGAGGTTTCATAGATGTATGCTAGCCTGTTCAGCAGAACTGGTTCTTGCCACTCATAAAACAGTGACTATGTTGTTTCCAGCAGTTTTAGAAAGGACTGGAATTACATCTTTTGACCTTAGTAAGGTAATAGAAAGTTTCATCCGTCATGAGGAATCTCTTCCAAGAGAACTGAGGCGACATCTGAATTCGCTGGAAGAGCGACTTCTGGAGAGCATGGTCTGGGAAAAGGGCTCTTCAATGTACAATTCTCTGACAATAGCAAGGCCAGCCCTTTCTGCTGAAATAAACCGTCTTGGGCTGTTGGCAGAGCCAATGCCCTCTTTAGATACAATTGCTATTCATGTTAACATGTCTAGCGGAGGGTTGCCTCCTGTGCCATCTTTGCAGAAGCATGAAGCATCCCCAGGTAATACATTATTTCATCTTAATTTGGGGACTATCCCTATTATATATCAGTTTATTGCTGGTAAATCATTGTGGAGGACATATATTTTGGTGAATTTGGAGAACTTAACTTAGATACTCACTGGATTTTTGATTCGTCAAAGAAATAATTGCTGACTGGACTTTTGAGAATTTACCTGTTTGTGATATAATAATGAACAACAGTAGGTTGCAAGACTTGGTGATGTTTCTGTATTAGCTTGCACTCTATAACTAATTACCTGCACTGGGCTAATGATTTTCCAGGTCAAAATGGAGATATTCGATCACCAAAGAGAGTTTGCACTGATCGAAGCATATTAGTAGAGCGGAATTCCTTCACATCACCGGTGAAGGATCGCCTTCTGGCCACCAATAACTTCAAGTCAAAATTACTGCCACCTGCTTTGCAGTCTGCATTTTTAAGGTAGCTATGATAATTCCAAGGTGCCATGAAGTAGATCTGCAGCATGGTACGCTATTTTTCTTTTCTTTCTGATTAGCAGTACTGAAATGGCTAATTTTATGCAGTCCAACAAGGCCAAATCCAGGGGGCGGAGGGGAAACATGTGCCGAAACTGCAATCAATGTATTCTTTGGCAAGGTAATATTATTTTGCTTGACTTCAATTATCTAGAATATATTGGTAGATATATTATTATGCATATATGGCGTCATTGAGAAGATGTATTTTTCTTTGTTATCACCTCTGATTTGAGTTAGCTTCCTCTTTTTATTCTTATTACGTGGATGAAGTCTCACTAGTTAAGGCATCTAATGAATACATTTATTTACCCATTTGGGTCATCCCATAGACGGTTGCATTGTGGATGGTTGGATGATCAATGTTCCAAAGACCCAAATTGTATATGTTGACGGATTTAGGAGGCAAACAGGCAGTTCAAAGATGATGTATCATTTATTGCTAAGTTGTGCCTGGCTTTGTGTATACTGCTTTACTAAGCAATGAACTATTATGTTATATATATATTTCCGTATACTTCAGTCTCTGTGTTTGAAAGGAAATTTTGCTTCCCTTGCCTCACATCCTATTTTGATCATGTTACTTGAACTGATTTGTAATTAGATTTGATGTTTAACTTTGTTTATTGATTGTATTATCTGTTTATATGCTAACATTGTATTGTTTGAATTCTTTGAGTTGCCAGGTTGTAAAGTTAGCAGATGTCAGAATCAATGGTATGGTTGAAAGACTACAATTGTCACAGCAAATAAGGGAGAATGTGTACTGTCTATTTCAGCAGATCCTTGTGCAGCGGACTGCTCTATTTTTTAACCACCATATAGACCAGATCATCCTCTGTTGTCTTTATGGAGTTGCAAAGGTTTGTTATTTTAGATAACTATGGGAACTTGACCTGCTCTTTTATCATCCTTTTAATTCCTTGTGTTCCGGACTGCAGATTTCTCAACTAAACCTGACCTTTAAAGAAATCATTCACAACTATAGAAAACAACCTCAGTGTAAGCCTCAGGTTTTTCAAAGTGTGTTTGTTGATTGGTCAATAGCTCGTCGTAATGGGGTATGTTACTCTTCTACGACTCTCTTGTCCTCAATCTTTTGAGAAAATCCTTAGCTTTTGAATGGTATTGAAACAGAAAACAGGAAGGGATCATGTTGATATCATCACGTTTTACAATGAAATATTCATTCCTTCTGTAAAGCCTCTACTGGTGGAGCTTGCCCCTGCTGGAAATGCTCAAAAAAGTAACCAAATGTCAGAAGCTACCAATAATAAAGATGGTGAGCTTATTCTAAAGCTTTTCTCAAATATCTGCTGTAGGTTTTGAATCTTTTTTTGTGATCTCCTTGTAAGTTGTCTTTTGCTGAAACCTGTGGTCTCATATACTTTTCTTTGTTTCCTCTTTTGCTAATTGATCATTCCTTGCCAATTAGGTCAATGTCCTGGATCACCCAAGGTATCTACATTTCCCAGCCTCCCTGATATGTCCCCGAGGAAAGTATCTGCAGTACACAATGTCTATGTCTCACCATTGCGATCATCAAAGGTATTTGTTGTGTTATATTTCCTTTTTTCCTACTGATGGTTTTCTGGTTGTTGGGAGAGGGTTGATCTTAGGACTTTGGCTTGGACTTCATGTATGCATATGTATTACAATTCACAGCTTTGCTGAAACCACCACTTATTTGTAAAGCTGCTATATTCTTGAATAATAAGACTTTGCACTATGTATGGATTTTCTTTTCATTACATCCAGGATAGCGTAGAATATGTCTAAAGGGACTACCATTACTAGCCAAAACCTGTCAATCCTAGCCTGGCCAGAAGAAGTTGTGCCTAAGAAATTGAGCTAGCCTGGCCCTTATTTTAGGTCTTTCTGATGTATTAATTGTATTAACCAGAAAGAAAAAGCAAATTATGATTTGTTCAGCTCAAGTGTTAGATTCGTTCTTATTCGCATTTCAGACATTAAGTTTAGGTTATTAATGAATTTTAAATTTAGTAAGACTTTAATCTCATTACCTAATTCAGAATTTTAAATCTACAAAGAGGATATATTTTGCCCAGCATTGTGCCCTTTATTGGTAAAACACATTTGATCTCAATTTTATATGCAGAGGGATGCTTTATTTTCTCATAGCTCTAAAAGCTATTATGCTTGTGTTGGAGAGAGCACCCACGCTTACCTAAGCCCTTCTAAGGATCTTACTGCCATCAATAACCATTTGAATGGGTATGCATACTTTTATTCGACATTTAAGACATTTTAGAGTATGAGACGAGTATATAATACTGATGCCCTCTTCCATTTTTCAGTACCCGAAAGGCACACTCAATTTTGACGATGTTGATGTTGTTCTGGTTGGTGACTCCATGGTGGCCAACAGCCTCTACCTTCAAAATGGAAGCTCCGCATCCTCATCAGGGTCACCCTTGAAACCTGAGCAAACTGACACAACATAATCTAACGGCTGCTGCTATATTCTTTCGTATGTAAATCCTAAATTCTTTCCCTTTTTTTCCTCTTAATGTATACCCTTGAGTCTTTGTTGCAGGGTGTGGTATGAGCGGTGAATTATTGTATATTTTTACAATGTCTGCCACTGCCCCTGAGGGATATTTATGTTCAACTCTGATCTTGAAAGGTAGTTGCCTCTAATCATCTAATTTAATAAAGTTCTTCCAGTTCTTTGTTCTTGATTCTTTGTTCCAGTCATTGGTTTAGGGTTTCAACACAACACTGCTTTCCATATCACATCTTGAATGGAGGTTTTTCTTTTTCTTTTTCTTTTTTTTTTGCAATACAAAAAATATATGCTCTCTGATACTGACCTAAATGGGGTTGCTCCATGGTGTTCTACCGTTCTAGACTTCTAGTTGTTCTAATCAAGAATCCCTGTATATCCATACATTTTTATCCTCTATTGGCAGAAGAGGTTGATCATATTACTCTATATCTGGAAACTATAGTTGCATTCGAGTCCTAACATCATTCATTCCACGCATTTGGACACAAATTTTTTTTTTGGATTGCCATACATGTACATGTGTATGTATAAATTTTGGGTTAATAAGTATGGTGGAGTTTCAACTTAATAAGTTAGCCTTTTTAGATAAGTATGTACATGTGTATGTGTGATGAATTGATGTGTAATGAATCATTCAATTTCACTTCAAGAAATATGTATATGTATATACCATCTTCTAAAGATGTATAATACACTACATGGAAACATGAAGAGACAATGTTTGGGATAGGCTATAACTTATATTACGGGCTGAGTTGAGCCACATTTTTTAAATTGCCGTCTAGTTTGGGTATCACCCCCAAACCAATCCTCCATTTTTTTAAAATTTTTTTTAATGATTGACAAATGTGGGCATGTGTAATTCTTCTATAGATTCTCAGTTTTGAATTTATGAGACACTTATCATGATATTTATTATTGCAAATTAATAACACCGCCACTTAATAACTATGTTATGGTGTTTAATACTTCCTTCGTTATAGAATTAGATATATATTTTTGTTTTTAAATCATTTTAAAATTAGAGTTTTATTTTAAGATTATAAAGTTACATGATATTTATAATTTGTCATTATTTTTTTACTATCAATTTTAATATCAAACCACCGCATTTGAATTCTTAGTTAATATTAAAGTTATATTTAAAAATATAAAATTATCTTTAAAAGTTATTATTTTACAAATACCTTTAATTTTGGAACAAATAGAGTATTAAACTTAATTATAAACTTAATTATGCCACGTTATTAACCCATAATCAACAAAAGGAGAATTCTTTTGTCTTTTTAATTCTTACATAGTAAAACTCTCTTTATAGAGCTAAAGGAGTACATTATAATTTATAAATGCATTTCTCTTGTTTAAACTATTGCAATTCAATTAACACATGCAACAATTAAGAATTGTTAATGTCAAAATTTATCTGTTCGCAAAATTATCAAACGAGCAGAAAACCTGCACAGTGAACAAATCATCACGTTCGAAAAATTTAAAGGTCGGGGCCGTCAGAAGATAGCTCCAGTGTGAGAATCATATTGGAAAATGCATATTAAAATTTGATATTAAAAATAAGTAAATATGCTTGTGTAAAGTCCTTCAAAGAACATATGTACAAGGACTTAGATGGTAGATCAAAATTGTTAGGTTGATCTGTGCTTAATATTTATCATTCTGTAAATGAATGTATAAAAGAAAGATCAAAGTTGTTAGGATGATCTATTTTGAAGTGTAATAGATAGACTTCAACAGAATCGTAGTCTGTCAAGACAGCCGAGAGATTGCAAAAGCCAAGGCAGAATCGTAGAGTATCGAGAAAGTTGCTTCAGAATCGTAGTCTGCTTTGGAAGCCACACTCAGAATCGTAGAGATGGTCCGAACGCCTACCGAGCCAAGTCAAGAATCGCAGTCAGCTCTCGGAATCGTGGAGTCTGCAAAACAAGTAAGTAGTGATCGTAGTCTATCAGAGCTTAAGAGAAATCGTAGTGTTCTCTTCGATCAAGGCTGAATCAAACACGAGCATGTCAAGACTCAACGATCGTGGTGTCTCTCCTGTAAGCATCATAATTACCGAGTCTCATCCATTTGCTGAAGGATGAAGTACAACAAATGAAGAATGACTTATAGTCGTTGAGATTTCGGGAATCCCAATGATCCAACACTCATCCTTAGTATGTATCGAAGAAGCGTATAGAAGAAGCTAAGAAAAGGACTCCATGCTGCTGAAAACACATTTTCAGGTGTTAGGTGAGATAGCAGTTTGTTGTGTCAGTGGGTCAGACAGCTGAACAACAGATTTCCAGGAAGTCAACATCGGTGCTCAGAAATGTCTGATGCATTTAATGCTATAACGGATGTCTTCAACAAACACTCAACGTTGTAAGTGCATAACGAAAGCTAAAGAACACTCAACGTTCAAACTCTACGATCTAAAAAGAAAAGCTTGCTCTGCTACTCAGTTCTTTCGAACGTATACTTAACTGCAACTGAGTAGCACAACCCAAAAACTCAACTCTCATCAAGTGTATTCCAAGTCTGCTGAACTTGAAGAGTTTTAAGTGAACTAAGAAGTTCCAAGACTTCTAGTCTTGAAGGAATCTAAGTAACTAAAAGATTGTAAAGATATCCATAGTGGATTTCCTACTCGAGGAGTAGAAGAGTGGACTAGGAGCCTTGAGTGCTCTGAACCACTTAAAATCATTGTGTCTTCTATATACCTGCTATAACTGTTATATTTGTCATAACTGTTTATCACCCATAATATTGGTTTATCTTAAAGGGGGACAAACAAATTATATATTCCGCTGTGGTTAATTCATTAACAAATCTGACAAGTATTTTATAAAAGAAAATTTTAAATATATATTCAATCCCTTCTTTTAGATAACTATTGTGTCTCTGGGAACTAACAATTGGTATCAAAGCAGGTTCTCTCAATCAGCCTACAAAGCTTGAGTAGATCCAATGGCACAACTGATAAGTGAGTCCAAGACCGGAGGAGGCAGCAAGCCACCAATGTGCAACAAAGACAAATTTGCCAACTAGAAATTTCGTATGCAAGCCTACATGGATTCAATAGATGAAGAGCTATTTGAAACTGTTATGAATGGGCCCTACGTTCCAACAAAGCTTGCACCAACTTCAGATGATCCAAACAGAGTTCAAATCAAGATCAAATCAGAATGAACTGACAATGAGAAGAAAGTCGTCCAACTAAACAAAAATGCCAAAAACATTTTGTTCCGGTCTTTAGAAGATGATTTGTTCGAGAATGTGGTCAACAGCAAAACTACCAAGGAAGTCTGGGAAGCATTGGTCATTATGCACGAAGGAATAGAAGAAGTCAGAGAAAACAAGCAATCTCTTCTGACTCAACAATATGAGATATTCGCCCATGTTCTAGGAGAAAACGTCACTTCTACTTATGAAAGATTCAATTTGTTGCTCAACTCTCTTCGAGCTTTTGAAATAATCTATCCAAACAAAGATCTTATCATAAAGTTCATGAAAGCTCTACCGAGCAAGTGAGATGCCAAAATCATTGCCTGATGATAATCAAAGAACCTCCATGAAATGACAGTTCAACAACTCTATGACAACCTTCTTACCTACGAACTAGAGTTGACCCAACGAGCAGAGACTCTATTTGAAGGAAGAAAGAAGGACAAATGAGTTGCTCTCAAGGCAACAAAAACCATCTCCAAAGCTCATGCTGAAAATGATTCTGACTTTGAGGAAGATGATGACGAGGATATTGCAATGCTGGTAAGAAGACTCAAAAGGTTCATGCAGAAAGGCAGAAACAGCAAACCTAAGAGATTCAACAACAAGAACAACAGCCAGAAGGAGATCAACTAATTATGCTACAACTGCAATAAGCCTGGCCATTTCATTGCAAACTGCAATAAACCTCTTAGAGAAGAGCTGAAGAGGAAAACAAATCCAAAAAAGGAGTTCAAAGGCAACAAAAAGCTCCAGAAGAAAGACAAAGGTCTTGTGGCCGGAGGATCATGGAGTGACTCAGACAACGACACAACTTTCTCGATACTCCACGATTCTGCCTTGGCTTCTGCAATCTCTCAGCCGGCTTGTCAGACTACGATTCAGTTGAGACCTATCTATTACATCTTCAAAATAGATCAACCTAACAACTTTGATCTTTCTTCTATACAATCATTTACAAATTGATAAACATTAAGCATAGATCAACCTAACAATTTTGATCTACCAACAAAGTCTTTGTACATATGTTCTATGAAGGACTTTACACACAATCATATATATTTACTTTCAACATCAAATTTGAATATGCAATTACCAACACATGCGTCTTCTCCATCAAATTTTTTACAGTTTGACTACGATGATATGTCTTATAAGAGCAATGTTTTCATGTTGATGAAAGGCTAGTAAGCTCGTAATTATGTTCATCACAAAAACTAGTAACACGCCATGTTCGTTTTTTGGTTTAAATGGATCCACATCTTTGCACGACAATCAGATCTTACTTGTCTTTGTCTTTTCTTCAGTTTCTCATCAAGTGTCTGATCTTTATCTTTTGCAATTCCACCTTTACTACAAATAATTAATCGACCTATTGCCTCACCCGAAGTTTTAGATCTGTCAAGATTCGACAAACGAAGTCTAAATCCTTTATGTCTTGCATATGTATTATACATCGCGTATGTGTCGTCCTGATTAGGAAACGATAATCCAACATATGGAACTTCTATCGAAGTTTCTGTATTTTCATCCTCTACATTAACACCGGAACAAAAAAAAAGAACATATAATTCGATTGATAATATAATTTAAAATGTTGGCCAAAAAATTTTCTATGTCATGAAGGTTTAACGCTAACTCTGAGTGTTGTAATGGTATAGTCGTCTCAGATTATCGTGACATAACATTATCCGCTTGAGAAGAAGGAGATGGCTGTTGGAAAAACATGATTTTTCTGCAAATTGATCTGACTTTTCATAGCTTTTTTACAGGTTATCTTAACAAGTAACGAAAAATATATAGGTTTCTTCAAGTCATCACCCTAAAATATAAAAGAGCATATATACAAAAAAAAGAAAAGAAAAAGAGATTAATATTGTAGATAAATGACAGTGATACAGAATGTGCTTTTCTTCTTAATTTTCTTTTTGTAACTTCATGTTAAATTTATACATAGAGAAAGAGATGACAATATAAATTGAAATTATTATCACAATCAAATATCAACTTGAGACCTTTTGCATGATTGGGTTTTTCGACTAGAGACCTCCAGTTTTAGCCTCTCGGATGATTGGGTTTTTCTAACAACTTCCTCTTAACAACAACCACATTGGCTCAAATAAATAAAAACTTGACATGAATGAGTTGAATGAGCTCTTTTTCTAATTTATTTTTTCTGCCCACATAAAAGAATTCAGCCTTGAAATAGCCGTGAAACAATTACTTTTGAAGATTTCAGAATATAAAATTCTAGGAAGTTTGATATTTACAAGTTCTCTTGGGGTTGCTAAACTATAAATTGGAACTATTATCACAATTAAATATCAACTAGAGACTCTAAATTTGACACAATAATAATATAAAGAAAAAAACTATATACAAATATACCTGAGGAATTGGAGGAAAAGTAGTTGATAGATGAAAGCAGCGAGATTGTTAAACTATGAAAAGGGGATATTCCTAAACCTAGGGTTCTTCGTTTAGTGATGAAATTGAAGCAGTACCGACTATTAAGCAGCACGGATCTAAAACATATCTCTTAAATAGCATAACCCTCTTAAATAGTATACATTTATTAAAACTACGTCGTTTTGGATATTCTTTTAAAAAACTAGTTGGGGTCGCGGGTGGCATTTTTGTAAATAAGAAAAGTAAGTGGGACCACTCTCTTTTAATATTATTTTATTTTTTAAAAGAATCTTCAAAACGACGTAGTTTTAAGAGATATATGTTATTTAAGAGAGATGTGTTATTTAAAAGGAATGTTTTAGATCTTAGAGTTCAATACAGAAATCAACAACCGATATTAGAACTAAAAAATTCACATCTGCTGATAATAGTAATGTCGTTCACTACTAATAGTAACGGAGGTGAATTTTTTTAATTTTAATTTTGGTCGTTAATTCTTATATTAAACGATAAATATAGTATTCGTCTACTTTTAATTCATAAAAAATACATACTATGAACAATTCCATATATATGTATAGAATATCGAACCGGATCGATTACCGAAAGTACTTAAAATTAGAGACCCTCAACTATTAAGGTATTCATTTGATAGTTTTTTTATAAGAAATATTTTCTTAAAATTTTATCATTACAAACATGGTTGTTGGGAGATTCAACAAAACGATCAAAGAAGAAGATAAACAACACCAATAATCATCAAAGAGATGAACAAGCAGAACCCACCTCAGGTTTTTCTTCAATGCTTGAAATTCATTCGAGTTTAAAATTTGTTCTCTGTAAAATTAGTGAAATACCAGTATCATTTTTTATTAGCTTTAGAAGAAAAAAAAAAAGACTGGGCCTTTAGTTTAATTTCTTGAACGTGGTGTTCTCTGTAAAATTGGTGAGATACCAGTGTCGTTCCGTCATGAATTGATGTAGTTATGAAGTGAACCTGCTGAACTTTTTTTGTTTGTTTCTTAAATGGCCAGCTCAGTTTTTATTTATTTATTCATTTTTGGATTTGGGTTTTGTTCACTTTTGTATTTATTTATACCACCTCAGTTTTGTTCATTTTTTTTGTTTCTTAAATGACCAGCTCATTTTTGGATCTTATATATATATATATATGTATATATTTGTCTTACCAATAAGTCTCACATTGTCTAATATATGTTTTCTTGTCTTACCTCTATTTTATAAATAGATGAGACCACCAATATAAATTTCATCAAGTCTTACATTGTCTAATATGTCTTTTCTTGTGGTACTTCTATTAAATAAATAGAGGAGACTTTAAGTTAATTTTACAAGGCAAAACAAGATAGTCCAAAGAAAGGATTTGGACCGATACAACCAATTTGGTCCGATATATACTAGACCTATAAAATTGCTAACTAGAATTGGTACTAAAAATTAATTTGTACTGAAGTAGTCCCGAATCGATATTAGGAACCCTAAAATCCGAAAAAAATAAAAAAATTTGAACACTCCTACATATGTATAGTATCCATCATGATGTCACAGAGGGAATATAATTTTGAGTCATGAGGTGGCCTTGGTTGAGGTGTACGTTAGTACGTTACTTCTTCCGTTATTTAATATAGGTCGTTTTAGATTTATGCATAAAAATTAAAAAAATAGTTCGGAAAGCATTAACTATAACATTAATTATTTACAATATCCTTCACCTCACTTGTCTCATACGCTCTCTCCAATATTTCTCATAATTTACTCTTAAAAAAACTCAATGATCTCATTTACTTTTATTTTCTTTCTCTCTTTCCATAAAATACTTTAATTATAAGGGGCAATTTGGGAACAAGTGTGATCAATTCTCCTAGATAACTATAAATATCTAATAATTAGAAATAAAAAAAAAAGTCCAAAACAACTTATATTTAGAAATGGAGGAAGTATAATATTTTGTTTTTGAAGATAAATTTGAATGATTGATATCCACTTTTTAAAGTATTTTGTCCTAAAATGATGGTCCCCAATTCCCCACTTTGATTTGAAACTGACTAAAGAAGAGTTAAATACGTTCTTGGCTTCCTATAAATAAATAAAGAGAATTAAACAAGTTTTTGCACATTTTGGAGTCTCCTGTGAGTCGTGTAATATAAGCAAACACCAATTAAAAAATGGCATACCACTAGAAAGTAGAAACATCATGACCTCTCTCTCATCCCCAAATTCTGTTATTTCGCATTCAGTATCACAACCTTCTTGTTTTTTTTTATTCAACAACAAATTCTAGACTTAACTCGGATTGTCCCATAATGAATGTTCTATTTTTATATTTATAATTATTTTTATCCTATTTTTCTATTTATACCTTATAATTTTCTTACTAAACTTTTGTTGGAAATTAAAGAAATAAGAAAATATTTACATTGGAAACTGATGAATTATTATATCACTTTATCTCTCATATTACGAGTATAACATGTTCTCTGTTTAATGGCTCTCTGGAGTCTTGGACTCTCTTTCTCCAATCATTATACTCCCCCGTTCTTTAATATCAGTCGTTTTAGAGTGGTGCACAAGTATTAAAAAAATGATTGTATAACATTAAATATAATATCAATTGTCTATATTGCATATGTATTGAAAAAAGAGAGTGTTATTTATTGGGTAAAAAATAGTGAGAGAACCAAAGTTTATTTATTACTTGGGGTAGTATTGGAACCTAAGCAATTAATACTTGATTAAAATTCTCAAACGACTTTATTAAGGAACAAAAATAATTCTCTAAAGCAACTTGTATTAAGGAACGGAGGGAGTAACTTTTAGTACTTATTGGGAATGTATGAATAACAAATAATGAGAAGAAGTGATACTTCATAGAAAAGTGGAAAAATACTTTAATTAATAAGTAATTTAGAAGGGCAAATTAGGTGATATATATATATATATATATATATATATTACTTGTAATACCCAATAAAATAATTATAAAATATTCAAGTAAGTTTTAAAATATTTATTTGGGCTTTCCTTATGTTTGGGTCAGATTCTATTTAATTTATTTGGACCATAATAAGTAATATAACATTAAATTGGGTCTTTTAATTAATTGGGTCTAAAATATATTTGTGTAATTTTAAATCCTAATTAAATTAGAAGAATTAATAAAACATGTTAATTAATAATTATATCATTAAAACCTAGTTATACCTTATTACGTATGAGGAGTTGTGAGAATAGAACGGAAGAAAAAGGAAGAGGCGTAAGAAGAACGAAGGAACGTGACTGGGATTGCAAAAGGGTTTGAGAGCAAGATCTTTAAACTTTATTCATCATATTCTTCTTCTCAAAGGTAATTGTTGAATTTTTTTTTTTATACAAAACAATTATTTTGCTATTGTAATTACAATCTATTTTCTTGTTGTGTTTGTAATCTATTTTAAAATTTTATTATGTTGTTTGATTAGTTGAATTTGTTAATAAAATTTTAATTTACAATTGGGGTAAAATATATACGATTTGCGTTTATATATATAATCGTATAAACCTGCTAAACTTTATTCTTATATATACATATTACTGGCCATATTCTTCTTTATATATATATATATATATATATATATATATATATATATATATATATATATATATATATATTAACTTGTAAATTCTTCATACTAGTTATATATATATGAGTTTTCGTTTTTTTTTCTTTACAATACTTTGTTAGGAGTATCAAGTATGCCTCCTGACATGGTTAAGCCTTATATTAAAAGCTATATATATATCATGCTATTTTAATATAATTTATTGTTTTATAACATAAGCTTCAAGTGAATACAAGTTATACAGAACTCTTCCATGATAAATGATATTATGTAATGTTATTATAATTAAAATATATCTTTTGATTACAAATTGAATATAATATATTAAAATTATTGAATTTATGAAAATATAATTTGTATGAGTTCATAATTTAATTGTGTATTATATTTTATTTTGATAATTAGATCGGATTGAGGGAGTTTAGCGGGTGATAGTTGGATTCGGCGAATTATTTTGGTATTATATTAAGGTACGGATTCCGTATTTTTTCAGTGATATTCTTTAAATTTAATTCGTTCGTTCTATACTCGTTTAGAAATTTTGTATTGCCTCTCGGGATTATTCCTTATTGTCAAAATTATTGAGATAGTTTCGTTTTGGCATTGATATTTGAATTCGTATTTGTACTCTTTGAACTAGTTAATCGTGTCAATATGTTTTGGAGACTTTATTCGTTTGTACCATTGTTCGTATATTTTCGTTCACACTTGGAGTTATTTTGATCATTGATATCTTGTAATAATTGGGTATGTTTGTATTTGATAATTCGATTTCATTTGAATATGGTCATGTAAGCCTTGTGATTTGAAGCCCTTTTGGCTTACAATTTGTAGTTTGATCCTTAGGGTATACTTGAGCTAACCACCTGTGGGGGTACCGCAGTCATGTCCTCTTGACACAAGGGCATAACACCTTCCGTGGCGGTGTGATTAGTCTACGGCGTATCCTTTTGTATGCTCTGGGTATGAGCTTTGGCCATTTGATATATTTGTTCAGGATACGTATGGGTCGACCCAGTATTTGATCCTCGAAGGGATTTTGCTTACCCAATGCAGCAGGGTTGTCATGGAGTGACAACGCTTCAGATCCTCGAAGGGATATCACAGGTGATATGGTTTGGTAAACGGTTATGTGTTCCAGTGGATCCAATGATTCGTGAGACAGTGTTGACTGAAGCTCATAGTTCACCATTTTCTATTCATCCGGGGTCTACAAAGATGTATAAGGATCTGAAGGAGAATTTATGGTGGAGCGGAATGAAAAGGGATGTAGCTGAATTTGTGAGTAAATGTCTTACTTGTCAGCAAGTGAAAATTAAGCATCAGCGGCCTGGTGGTTTGTTGCAATAGTTAGAGATTTCTGTGTGTAAATGGAATGACATTTCGATGGACTTTGTGATTGGATTATCGAGGACTCTTAAAAAGAATGATGCTATTTGGGTGGTAGTGGATCGTTTGACCAAATCGGCTCATTTTTTGGCTATTCGTGAGGATTTTTCGGTGAATAAGTTAGCAGATATTTTTCAACGTGAGATTGTTAGGCTTCATGGGACACCAGTTTCTATTGTTTTAGATCGGGATCCGCAGTTTACTTCTCGATTTTGGAAAGGATTTCAACGAGCTTGGGGAACGCGACTCAACTATAGTACATCTTTTCACCCGCAGACAGATAGACAATCAGAGAGAACTATTCAAACATTAGAAGACATGTTGCGATCTTGTGCTTTAGAGTGGACAAGAAACTGGGATGATTATTTGAGTTTGGTGGAGTTCGCATATAATAACAGTTGGCAAGCTAGTATTGGTATGGCCCCTTTTGAAGCATTATATGGTAAGAAGTGTCGAGCTCTGACTTGTTGGGATGAGGTTAGAGAAAGGGTAATAGAAGGACCTGATTTGGTTAGAATTACTATGGAGAAGGTAGTAGTGGCTAAAGAAAAGTTGAAAGAAGCTAGATCGTGGCGAAAGAGTTATGTTGATATTCATAGGAGGGCTCTTGAATTCACGCCTGGTGAACACGTGTTTTTGAAAGTTTCTCCATGAAAAGGTATTCGAAGGTTTGGTTTGAAAGGAAAGCTTAGTCCGCGTTTCATTGGCCCTTTTGAAGTCCTTGAGAGAGTTGGAGAAGTGGCATATCGGGTGGCTTTGCCTCCACAATTATCTCATGTGCATAATATCTTTCATGTTTCGGTGTTAAGGAAATATAACTATCATCCGCTTCATGTTGTGCAATACCCGTTACATAAGATTCAAAAAGATCTTACTTGTGAGGAAGAAGCCGAAGCGATTCTAGATCGTCAAGAACGGATTATGAGGAGGAAGACAATTCCTTTTGTTAAAGTCTTGTAGAAAAACCATTCTAATGAAGCTACTTGGGAGACGGAGGAGTCTATTCATTAGGTGAATATATCACATCTTTTGAAAATTAGGTACGTTCTGTTCTTTTGATTCCGGGGACGGAATCCTTTTTAAGGGGAAGGTGATGTAATACCCAATAAAATAATAGTAAAATATTCAAGTAAGTTTTAAAATATTTATTTGGGCTTTCCTTATGTTTGGGTCAAATTCTATTTAATTTATTTGGACCATAATAAGTAATATTACATTAAATTGGGTCTTTTAATTAATTGGGTCTAAAATATATTTGTGTAATTTTAAATCCTAATTAAATTAGAAGAATTAATAAAACATGTTAATTAATAATTATATCATTAAAACCTAGTTATACCTTATTACGTATGAGGAATTGTGAGAATAGAACGGAAGAAAAAGGAAGAGGCATAAGAAGAACGAGGGAACGTGACTGAGATTGCAAAAGGGTTTGACAGCAAGATCTTTAAACTTTATTCATCATATTCTTCTTCTCAAAGGTAATTGTTGGATTATTTTTTTTATACAAAACAATTGTTTTACTATTGTAATTACAATCTATTTTCTTGTTGAGTTTGTAATCTATTTTAAAATTTTATTATGTTGTTTGATTAGTTGAATTTGTTAATGAAATTTTAATTTACAATTGGGGTAAAATATATACGATTTGCGTTTATATATATAATCGTATGAACCTGCGAAGCTTTATTCTTATATATACATATTACCGGCCGCAGATTCTTTATATATATATATATATATATATATATATATGTTAACTTGTAAATTCTTCATACTAGTTATATATATATGAGTTTTCGTTTTTTTTTCTTTACAATACTTTGTTAGGAGTATCAAGTATGCCTCCTGACATGGTTAAGCCTTATATTAAAAGCTATATATATATCATGCTATTTTAATATAATTTATTGTTTTATAACATAAGCTTCAAGTGAATACAAGTTATACAGAACTCTTCCATGATAAATGATATTATGTAATGTTATTATAATTAAAATATATCTTTTGATTACAAATTGAATATAATATATTAAAATTATTGAATTTATGAAAATATAATTTGTATGAGTTCATAATTTAATTGTGTATTATATTTTATTTTGATAATTAGATCGGATTGAGGGAGTTTAGCGGGTGATAGTTGGATTCGGCGAATTATTTTGGTATTATATTAAGGTACGGATTCCGTATTTTTTCAGTGATATTCTTTAAATTTAATTCGTTCGTTCTATACTCGTTTAGAAATTTTGTATTGCCTCTCGGGATTATTCCTTATTGTCAAAATTATTGAGATAGTTTCGTTTTGGCATTGATATTTGAATTCGTGATTTGTACTCTTTTTGAACTAGTTAATCGTGTCAATATGTTTTGGAGACTTTATTCGTTTGTCTGGATTGTTGTTCGTATATTTTCGTTTACACTTGGAGTTATTTTGATCATTGATATCTTGTAATAATTGGGTATGTTTGTATTTGATAATTCGATTTCATTTGAATATGGTCATGTAAGCCTTGTGATTTGAAGCCCTTTTGGCTTACATTTTGTAGTTTGATCCTTAGGGTATACTTGAGTTAACCACCGTAGGGGTACCACGCATGTCCTCTTGACACAAGGGGCATGACACCTTCCGTATGGCGGTGTGATTAGTCCACTGCGTATCCTTTTGTATGCTCTCGGGTATGAGCTTTGGCCATTTGATATATTTGTTCGGGATATATGTATGGGTCAATTCCAATGATTTGATTTGATTCAATTTGTTTGGCGGATTAGTGACGTATGTGTCGTGCATACTATCCGATTTGATTTGTATACATCATGGTGCCGATGTATTTTGTTAGCCTTTGGCTATTTGTATTTGAGCTCAATATGAAATTGTTATCTTACAACCATTTGATTCAGCCTTATTTGTTTGGGATTCTTTTGGCTATAATTATTCGATTGACAGTGTTAGTCATTTGTAAATGGACTCTCAAAATTTGATCTATTCGTAATTCGTTTGTAATTCACATGTGTTCATTCATTCAACTCTTTTAGATTCATTACTTATTGTGATATATTTATTCATCTTCATATCCGTACTTGGGGGAATTGGCTCACGCTGTGTTCTTTTTTCGACAGGTAATCAGGGGTGATCAGGATATGTGGGATGAGAGCTACCTTTGATCCAAATGAGTAGATTAGTTTTTAAGAATTATTATTAGACTTGGTGTTCTTAATATTTTGTTAATGGATGTTTGGGCCATTTTGGCATTTATTTCTTATTAGTAGAGATTATGTAAGTGTAGAGTTCGTTCTATTTAAATTGGAGTATGTGACTTTTGGTATTAAATTTTATTGGAGATATTTGAGGTTTATTAGAGGTTTGTATTTATTATGTTTGTGCGTGACATCCCTTTTTCCTTTTGGGAAAGGGGGTGTTACAGAGTTGGTATCAGAGCTTAGGTTATGATCTTGTAGATTGCCTTTTAGGCTTGACCTGTGAGTTATGGGTAGACCATTGGGTAGTTGTAAGATTTTATTATAGAGTTCTATTGCGATTGATTTTCGTTTTATATAAATTCGGCTTTGATTATTTGTTTTGATCTGTTGTTCTCGTCTGTTTGATTCTGTATCATAGATGGCTCGTAGGTCTTGAGAATTCTTTGAGAGCGCGGGGTAATAACGATAGGAGGGTTGAGATGCACTTCAGAGTTGAGGTCATAACTGAGGTGAAAATGATGGGGCTCAGGGTAATGCAACAATAACCCCGGCTATGGTAGCAGCAATGGTGAATGAGGCAGTTACGCAGGCCGTGGCACAGGCTATGCAGAGTATTCCACAGATGCAAGGAAATCATCATGCAAATGACATAGGGGATGATGCGAGATACCACAACATGAAGCGAGAATGTTCCTCCCGAGGATCAAGTGGGTCGCTAAGTCGCGCCTTTGTATGTGTTATTAGAGAGGTTCATTAAGCAGAAGCCCAACTCTTTTCATTTTGCTCCGACTCCAATTGATGCGGAGAACTGGATCGCCCACTTGGAGAAGATTTTTGATGTGATTGGGTGTTCCAAAAATCAAAAGGTGAGATTAGCAGTTTATAAGCTAGAGGATGATGCTCAGTGATGGTGGAAATCGTTGAAGGCTACACAGGGAGATGGATTTAAGGATGGACTCATATGGAGCGATTTTTGTGACCTTTTCTATCAACAGTATTTCCCAAATGCTGATAGGGATGCATACATCAGGGAATTTATGTCCATTCGGCAGAAGGATGATGAGACTATTACTGGTTTCATAATGAGGTTTACAAGATTGGCTGGTTTTTCGGGTTCAATAGCTGGGACAGCTGCACAGCAGGCAGAAAAGTTTAAATGGGCTTTGAAATATGAGTATAGGAGATCGATCATCCACACCATCTTTACAGATGTATCACATGTGGCTAATGCAGCTAAGAGTGTGGAAATGGAGCACAAGGACTTTCGAGCTTCAAAATCAGAAGGGAGTCGAAAGAGAGATAGAGATGATCAACAAGGGCAAGGAATGGGGCAGTTTAGCAGAAATTAGAATAGAAGGCAAAATAATTGGAATGAGCCTCCATCGGGTCAGCGATTTAATCCTCGAAGGGATTTTGCTTACCCAATCGCAAAGAGGTTTCATGGCAAGTGGAGGCAATATCAAAATAGGGGATTTCAACGAGCAGGGGTTTCAAAGAAAATCGAGAATCGAAGCGATCGCCAATGAGTCAAATTCAGGGACGGTATCCAGGATCGGCAGGTGGGGGCAATCCGAACCTTTTTCCACTTCCACCTATTCCATGTACTACTTGTGGTGGGTATCATGCTGGTAGGGCGTGCTATAGAGAGACAGGGGCTTGTTTCATATGAGGACAAATGGGACATAGAGCAAGGGACCCTTGATTCCAAATAATGTAATGTGGGAGGCGATATGCTTTGGTAATGGTGGTCAATGACAACCGGTGGGAGAATATTTGCATTGACAGCTAATCAGGCGGCCCAAGCACCAAGTACTATTTCAGGAATCCATCTTGTAGGAAATCGTGAGGCATCAGTTTTGTTTGACACTGGATCTACAAACTCTATTGTTGCACTTTCATTTGTTCGTCATCTTGGAGTGTCTTCTCAAATATTAAATCCTCATTTGTCTATTGCTACCCCAATGGGGAATTCTGTGATTATTTCTGAGCATTTTCGTGAGTGTCCTTTGAAGTTAGGGAGGAGGGTGTACGCAACTAACTTACTTTCGATGGTGATGCATGATTTTGATATTATCTTGGGTATAGATTGGCTAAGTAAGCATTGAGCCACTATTGATTGTCAGGCAAGGAAGGTTATTTTTGGAACCTTAGAAGCTCCAGAATTCGAGTTTCAATGTTCCAAGCCAAATGGTGTTGTAAAGTTGATCTCAACTTTGAAGGCGAGCAAAATGATTGCTAAGGGACGTGATTGTTATTTGGCTTATGTGAAGGATACCTCGAGGGATGAGCCCCAACTTGATGACTATCCAGTTGTGCGAGAATTTCCTGAGGTATTTCCTAAGGATCTTCCAGGATTGCCACCGCCAAGGGAAGTTGAGTTTACTATTGAGCTCATTCCTGGAGCGGAACCTATCTCTAAGGCACCCTATAGGATGGCTCCATTAAAGTTACAGGAGTTGAAGGAACAATTGCAAGAGTTATTATATCGTGGATTCATTAGACCGAGCGTATCCCCATGGGGTGCTCCAGTCTTGTTTGTGAAGAAGAAGGACGGATCTATGAGATTGTGTATAGATTATAGGGAGCTAAATCGGATCACTATCGAGAACAGGATATATCCATTGCCACGGATAGATGACCTTTTGATCGACTCGAGGGGAAAAGTTCTTCTCTAAGAAAAATTTGAGGTCGGGGTACCATCAGTTGAGGGTGAGGGAAGAGGACATTCCAAAAATAGCTTTTCGTACTCGGTATGGGCACTATGAGTTTTTGGTGATGTCATTTGGGTTGACTAATGCTCCGGTAATGTTTATGGATATGATGAATCGGGGTTTTAGCTAGTATTTGGACCAATTTTTCATTGTCTTCATTGATGATATTTTGGTGTATTCCAAGTCTAAGGAGGAGCATGAAGAGCATCTTCGTACTGTTTTGGGAGTTCTGCAAAAGAACAAGTTATATGTTAAGTTCTCCAAATGCCAGTTTTGGTTAGAACAGGTAGCATTTTTGGGACATGTCGTGTCTACTGAAGGTATTAAGGTGGATCTTGCAAAGGTTGAGGCTATCACTAATTGTCCAAGACCTATCACGGTAACTAAAGTAAGGAGTTTTTTGGGTTTGGCAGGGTACTACAGGTGATTTGTGGAAGGTTTCTCTTTGTTAGCTTTGTCATTAACTCAGTTGATGAAGAAGGGCATAAAGTTTATGTGGAATGAGGAACGTGAGAAAAGTTTTGAGGAACTTAAGAAGAGGCTTGTGTCGGCTTCAGTGCTTACATTACCGTCGGGGAAAGGAGGTTATCAGATTTACAGTGATGCTTCCAAGAAGGGATTAGGGTGTGTTTTGATGCAAAATGGTAAGGTAATTGCTTATGCTTCCAGACAACTTAAACCTTATGAGGTGAATTACCCTACCCGCGACTTGGAGTTAGCAGCAGTTATTTTTGCCTTAAAGATTTGGAGGCACTATTTATATGGAGAGACTTGTGACATTTTCACCGACCACAAGAGCCTTAAATACATTTTTACTCAGAAGGAGATTAACATGAGGCAGAGGCGTTGGTTGGAGCTTCTCAAGGATTATGATGCCAGGATTCAGTATCACCCCGGTAAGGCTAATGTGGTTGCAGATGCTATTAGTCGAAAAAGTTCAGGGAGTGTAGCTGCCTTGGTTACACAACCTCAACTTATCTCGGATATGGAGCGTGTGGGTTTGGAGCTATATCTTTAGAGGTTCATGATGTGTTGGTAGCAGGTATGAGGTGGAACCTTCTCTTATTTTCATGTATCAAAGAAGCCCAAAAGGAGGATGGCGAGTTGTGGGGTCATGTAGCGCGAGAATATGGATGAGGTAGGCGACTAGAGTTTCGCGTTGACGAGCAAGGTGTGATATGGTTTGGTAGCTAAGCATGTGTTCCAATGGATCCAATGATTCGTGAGGCGGTGTTGATTGAAGCTCATAGTTCACCATTTTCTATTCATCCGGGTCTACAAAGATGTATAAGGATCTCAAGGAGAATTTATGGTGGAGCCGGAATGAAAAGGGATGTAAATTTGAATTTGTGAGTAAAAAATGATACTAAGATTCCAAAGATTCCCAAAAATAAAAAGTACCGCTTTTTGAGGTAAAGGATGTTATTTTTAAAAAATGATACTATTTCTTCTAATATCATTATCTTGCCGAATATTGGTAAGATTTTTCTTGTGAAATTCTTGTCTTTTAGTGTCGAGTTTCTTATTCACGTATACGACCTTTATTCACGTATATAGCACTTATTCACGAATACTGGCCTTATTCACGTAAAAATTAAATTTTTGTTTTTTGTCCAAAATATCTATTATGGATACTAGCTTTGATTGTATCCATGTTTTTATCATTCTTGAATTTTACTTCACTATGGTTATTTATGAAGTATTTTTAAACTCGGACTGTTTAAAGTACGAATCTTTATTATTTGTTCTTTTGTTTCACTGGATTCGTTCTCTTTAAAATATTTTTCATCATCCTCAGTCTTAAATGATGATATAACTGAATATCTTTGGCATGTAGTGCCAAGATGAATGATTTTTTGATAAATATCTTTGGCCCGTAGTGCAAAGATAAACAGGTGTTGAGATGAACATGACCAACTGATGAATATCTTTGGCCTGTAGTGCAAAGATGAATATTTGATTCAAGATGTATATTGATTGATGTTATAGGGATAAAATATTGATGATAAACTTTTAAATTCATAGAAGAAAGTAGATTTCATTCGCTACGTAACTCTTCTAATGAATTATTATTTTCGCTACGAATATTGATTTAAAACTTGTTGTCTATTATATTCTATCAGATTTTTCCCTGTTGAGGACTAACGATAATTTATTCTATATTATCTTAGTCATAACATTCTTTACTAGGCTAATTGAGCTCACATTTTTTTTTGTTCTATTTTTCTTCTCTCGAGAGGCGAGAATGTAATGAAGTCTTAGTGGGGTATGGAATGAAGGTTCTAGAAAGTCGTTTTAGTAGTCCTCACTATTTTATAAAATAGTGTATCAATAATTGTAATGAGGACTTATTTGAGTGTTGATATTGTCTGAAAGACAATATTTGTTTTAAACTCACAGGTTTATGTGTTGTCGTATTTTTTGCACGACAATTGTATTAATAAAGTTGTAATTGTTTCTGTACCATGTATTTGGCGATTCAGAATGGGTGTTGTATACCTATTTTGAGGGCGTCACAACATGGATTAAGAAAGTTATTTAATACTATTATTTAAAAATTAAAATTTATTTGAAATTCCATCACTACCCCTTTATGGGAAGTTCAAAACTATTAATACAACGAAGAGAATTTATTGGGACAATGAGAGAAGGTAGGGGTGCTATAAGAAAGTAAATAATTTATTTTCCTAGAAAATTATAAACGACAAATAAATTGGAAAAAAAAATTTCTTCTAAAACGACAATCTTTTAGGAACGGAGGGAGTACTATTTCAAGTAGTCCCAAACTAAATGTCTACTTACCTTAAATGATCTATTTTTTACAATAATTTATCTATAATACCCTTATTATTAATTGTTATATTTCTATTCTCTATGCATATTTATGGAGCATCACTAGTAATGTATAGAAAACTATGCAATTAAATGAGAATTTAAATATGGGCAATTTTGTCATTTTTGTCTTCTTTCTTAATATGTTCAAAAAGTCAACCAAAATTTTTATTATGGGACAGAGATTATTAATCAACCTGTCGAAACCAATTAGAACGTTTATTTCGAAATAAATGAGTAAATATTTCTAAGTTATATAATCCATGAGAACTTCTCATTTCTAATGAAAGCCAAACAGAGCCTATAAAACGTGATGAGCAGCTAGCAATCACATGCTAATTACTACCTGCGCTAGCTAAGTGTCCCGAAAGCACGGGTTTGTTTTTAAAGTCGCATTTATTCTATATATAATGATTATAAAATATTTTTATTTTAATTTAATTTATTATAGAATGACTACAAATTTTATTTAAACAAACAATTATCAAAGAAAGACTTGTAATTAAATATTAATAATATTTTTATTTTTTATTGTTTTTAATTTAATATTCAGTTTATATAATTTTTAAATTTAATATTTACTTTTTACTTTTTAATTTCAATCTTTTGAATTCATACCTAGTTACTTAGAGTTCAAAAATTAAACGAGTGAAACCTAAAAACCTAAACTTGGTGTTTAAAGAATTTTATATGACATAAAATTGTTTTAAATTAATAAGTTACCATCATGTTTTTTAAATAGTAACTTAAATTTTAATAACTATATACAAGTGAGATTTATTTTTAACATTGATTACGTAAAGATTATTAAATTTTAATTATTAATATATTTTTAATATATATTACATTTTTAATATTAATATTATTTTCTCATAATATTTTTTTATATTTATAATATATAGTTATTTAGGAATAAAATTGTTGTAGAATAATAAGTTACGATTATGACTTTTAGTTTTAAAAATCAACTAAATTTTAATCACAATATATAAGTCATAATATTTTTTAACATTAATTAAATAATTATCTCCTATATTAATTATTATGTAAGCATAATATTATTTCTATATTTTTAATATTTAGTTATTTAAAGTCTAAAGGTGAGTAAAGTAAAATTCTAAACATGCTATTTAATTTAAAATTTACTGTATGACTAAATAATTAAATAACTATAAAATAAAATTATTGTAGAATAATAAGTTAACATTAAAATTTTTAGGACCACAAAAAATGTTCTCTAACATTAACTATTAATTTTTTAATAATGAATAATTTCACAACTTAACTTACTAATTGCATATAATTTAGTTTAATTTTATTATTTCATTGTTTTTTTTAAAATCTTATGATGTTAAGTCATGATCATATTATGTTAGGGTTAGAAGATAATTATCCCTTCTGAATCAGATAAATTCATATCTGAAGGAATCAAATAATATAATATTAATTATAGTATACAGTTGGATGTGGTTTGTTTTTATTTTTTTTTTTAAGCAAATATTGTAATCATTCTAATACCAATAGTAATTTAATTTGTGAAATTCACTTTTTATAAACATCATATATAAAACAAATAAAATATTAAAATTAATGTTATTTTGTCATTTTGTTTTTTATTTTCTTTAAAAAATTTAAAATACTGAGCACTCATAAAACATTAACATTATGTGTTTTTATAAGTTAATCATAGTTAATTTGTAGGACCTCAACTTTTATGAATAAAGATGAATTTTCAATAAATATCATTTTTAAATATAATGGAGTAAATTTGATATAATGTTATAGTTGTGGGTAATATTTGATATAATATTATAGTCGTAAGGTTGTTAGTTTTCATATTCCTAACCAACCTATTATGCGAATTCAAGCAACCAAACCATTAAAATTCATCACTGTCATCTCAAGCCATAAATCTATTCATTTATTGAAAAACGGATGTCAAGCTTTCTTAGCTTATGTCACGAATCTAAACAAAAATACGTCAGTTTTGAATGATATTTCTATTGTTAATGAATTTCCTGACGTATTCCCGGAAGAATTTCCTGGCCTACCCCCAGAGTGTGAAATTAAATTTTGTATCGACCTTGAACCCGTTACAAAACCCATTTCCAAAGCCCCATATCGAATGACTCCTATTGAACTTCAGGAGTTAAAGACCCAATTACAGGAATTGTTAGACATCGGTTTCATTCGTCCTAATACGTCTTCTTGGGGTGCTCCTGTTCTATTCGTGAAGAAGAAAGATGGGAGTATGCAACTTTGTATTGATTATCGGGAGTTGAACCATGTCACTATCAAAAATAGATATCCATCGCCTTGCATTGATGACCTGTTTGACTAGTTGCAAGGCGCTAAATTTTTTTCAAAGATTGATTTTCGTTCCGAATATCACCAATTGAAGATTAGAACCGATGACATTCCAAAGACGGCTTTCAGAACTCGGTATGGGCATTATGAATTCCTAGTCATGTCTTTTGGATTGACTAATGCTCCTGCTGCCTTTATGGATATGATGAACCGAGTATTCAAGGAATATTTGGATCACTTTGTGGACGTCTTTATTTATGACATTCTCATATATTCCAAAAGCCATGAAGATCATGAGCAACACTTGAGGCTGATACTCCAAAAGCTTCGTTGAAATAAGCTTTATGCCAAGTTGAAGAAATGCGAGTTCTGGCTTGAGGAAGTAGCATTCCTTGGGCACGTAGTATCAAGTCATGGAATATCTGTTGAACCAGCAAAGATTGAAGCAATTCAAAGCTGGGAGCAACCTAAATCGATGATCAAAATCGTAGCTTTCTCGGTTTAGCTGGTTATTATCGGAGATTCATAGAAGGATTTTCTCGAATTGCTACTCCATTAACTCAGCTGACTCGGAAAGATACAATGGAGCGAAGAAAATGAGAACATAGCCGGGACTAGTCGGGGAACGGAGTGACGGTCCGAGATGGTGTCTTAGTAGTCCTCATTATTCTATAAATAGTGTAATAATAAATGTAATGAGGACTTATTCTGAGAGTGGATATTGTCTAGAAGACAATATTTGTATTAAAACTCACAGCTCTTGTTGTATATTTAAGATTGTATTTGTATTTTATACCATGTATTTGGTGACTCAGAATAGGTGATGTATACCTATTTTGGGGGTGTCACAGTTGGTATTAAAGCTTAGGGATATGATCCTTGGCTGAGATGTGAGATAAGAACTAGGAGGGGAGAGATGGGGAATTCTTTCGCTAGTATGACCTACTTAAGTTTTTTTGATATTTAATTGGTCAGTCAAAGTATAGGGATAATATGTGATATGTTATTTAACCCTTGTTTTGTGGCAGTATTTGAAAATAACATCCGAGAATGTTGAGAATATCAATGGAGCACAGGAGACCATTGAGTCTCCACAGATCAATAATCAGGATAATGTGCTTCAGGAAGGCGACATTCCTCAGGTAAATAACAACATTGACCAAATGATGAACAATGGAATGTTTAGAGGCTTTATGCAATTCATGCAAAGATCGAGCAAGAAATGGCTCTCATCCAAAATACAGTGGAAATATCGGCAACTCTCGACTCAATACCGCCAAGCAGTTTAAGGTACTGGGACCACCGGAGTTTTTTTGAGAGCCAAAACCATTTAAGGCGGAGATGTGGATAAAATAAATCTGCAAGATATTTGATGTCTTGGGATGCTCAGAGGAGCAAAAGGTTCCTTTTGCCACCTTCATGTTACGTGCAGAGGCAGATTACTAGTGGGAATCTATAAAACGTACTCAACTTGCCGTACTGAAGATGACTTGGGAGAAGTTCCAAGAATTGTTCAACGATAAGTACTTTCCCGAAAGTATTCGTCACATGAAAGAGGTAGAGTTCATTAAGCTGGAGCAAAACAACATGATCGTGTCGCAGTACGAAGCCAAGTTTGCCAAGTTATCCTGGTTTGCGTCCCATTTAGTTGATAATGAGGAGAGAATGACGCGAATGTTTCTAAGAGGTTTGAAACCCGAGATACGTCAATATCTTATCTCTCATAAACTGTGTTTGTATTCAGATGTTGTTAATAGGGCTCAGTTATTGGAGCACGATAATGAGTCAACCCAACCAAAAGAGAGCAGCCGACAAAATAATAATACCAGTGATAACAGTCATCGAAGCGGTGACAATAAGCGTAGAGGGAATCAACATGCCAGAAATGGTAACCACTTCGGTGGTAATCATGGCTAAAATAATAAGAATGGACATTTCAAGAAGAGGAGATTCAACAATGATGGAAAGACGTCAGCATCAGCACTCGTGGTTAAGGAAGGAAAACGACCACCTATCATATGCTTCAAATGCGGAGGGGAAGGACACATCAGTCCAAACTACGCAATGTCGTTCAAAGCATGTTATAATTATGGAAGAGAAGGTCACCTAGCCCGATTTTGTCGTTCACCGAAGACAAGTTTAGCTAGGATGGAGGCACCAAAGGACGTCCCAGAAAAGTCAAAGCCAGTAGTGCAAGGGAGAGCGTTTGTCGTGACCTCCCAGAAAGCAAGGAACCCAAACGAGGTCATCACGGGTAAGCTTATCATAAACTCTAGCGAAGTATATACCTTATTTAATACCGGGTCTACCCATTCTTTTATTTCTCCTACTTGCGCTCAACGTTTAAATTTGACTCTGGAGAAATTAGACTTTGACGTATCTATTGAAACTCCTTTGGGAGAAACCTTCATTACATCCACCGTTTATAAGTCTTGTTTGGTTCAAATCGGTACCCTCACATTATCTGTCGATCTTATTTCATTGAAAATACTTGCATTTGATGTAATTCTAGGGATTGATTGGTTAACTACTCATCATGCAAAAATTGATTATTTTCGTAAGGTTGTTAGCTTTCATATTCCTAACCAACCTATTATGCGAATTCAAGCAACCAAACTATTAAAATCAATCACTGTCATCTCAAGCCATAAAGCTATTCGTTTATTGAAAAACGGATGTCAAGCTTTCTTAGCTCATGTCACGGATCTAAACAAAAATACGTCAGTCTTGAATGATATTTCTATTGTTAATGAATTTCTTGGCGTATTCCACAAGAACTTCCCCGCCTACCCCAGAGGCGTGAAATTGAATTTTGTATCGACCTTGAACCCTTGTACAAAACCTATTTCCAAAGCCTCATATCGAATGGCTCTATTGAACTTCGTGAGTTAAAGACCCAACTGCAGGAATTGTTAGACATCGGTTTCATTCATCCTAGTACGTCTCCTTGGGGTGCTCCTGTTCTATTCGTAAAAAAGAAACACGGGAGTATGCGACTTTGTATTGATTATCGGGAGTTGAATCATGTCATCATCAAAAATAAGTACCCATTGCCACGTATTGATGACCTGTTTGACCAATTTCAAGGCGCCAAATTCTTTTCAAAGATTGATCTTCATCCCGGATATCACCAATTGAAGATTAGAACCGATGACATTCTAAAGACGACTTTCAGAACTCGGTACGAGCATTATGAATTCCTAGTCATGTCTTTTGGATTGACTAATGCTCCTGCTTCCTTCATGGATATGATTAACCGAGTATTCAAGGAATATTTGGATCACTTTGTGGTCGTCTTTATTGATGACATCCTTATTTATTCCAAAAGCCGTGAAGATCATGAACAACACTTGAGGCTGATACTCCAAAAGCTTCGTGAATATAAGCTTTATGCCAAGTTGAAGAAATGCGAGTTCTGGCTTGAGGAAGTAGCATTCCTTGGGCACGTGGTATCAAGTCATGGAACATCTGTTGACCCGGCAAAGATTGAAGCCATTCAAAGCTGGGAACAACCTAAATTAGTGACCGAAGTACGTAGCTTTCTCGGCTTAGCTGGTTATTATCGGAGATTCATAGAAGGGTTTTCTCGAATCGCTACTCCCTTAACTCAGCTAACTCGGAAAGATACAAAATTCAGTTGGAACAAGGAATGTGATAAGAGTTTTCAAGAACTCAAGAGAAGACTCATTTCAGCACCTGTTCTGACAATACCATCTGGCTCGGAGGGATTTGTCATCTACAATGATGCTTCGGGCAAAGGGTTAGGATGTGTTCTCATGAAACATGAGAAAGTCATAGCCTGTGCCTCTCGGCAACTCAAAGAATATGAGAGGAATTATCCTACTCATGATTTGGAGTTGGCAGCTGTTGTCTTCGCACTTAAAATTTGGAGGCATTACTTGTATGGGGAGGAAGTGGAGATCTTTACGGATCATAAAAGCCTCAAATACTTCTTCACTCAAAAGGAACTCAACATGCGACAACGACGTTGGCTTGAACTGTTGAAAGATTATGATCATACCATCCAATGCCACCCTGAAAAAGCGAACGTGGTAGGTAATGCGTTGAGTAGAGAAGATCATATCTTGGCACGAAAAGTGCAATATTGTCAACGCATGAGGTCCATTTTATATGACTTACACAGATGGAGATAGAGTTAAAGACTCAGGGGACCCATGTGATGATGACGAATATATGAGTAGAACCGACTTTAATTGATAAAGTTAAAGTCGCCGCTTGCCTAAGCTATACCCGGAGCCGATGCATATGAGGAAGAAAGTGCAAGAAGGTGCTATATCTTGGAAGCAAGAATCGATGAAGAAGGAATACTTGAGTCAACTCCGGACTTTGTGTTCTAACGACCCTGATTTAAAGTATAAAATCATGATGGAGGCGCACAACACACTGTTTGCAATCCATCCTAGGAGTACCAAAATATATCGTGATCTTCGTCATACATTTTGGTGGAGCAATATGAAGAGAGAGATAGCGTTGTTTATCTCAAGGTGTCTAACTTATCAATGAGCAAAGGCGGAGAATCAAGTGCCAAAAGGTCCATTGCAACCACTTGAAATTCTAAAATAGAAGTGGGAGCAAATTACCATGGATTTCGTTACTGGTCTTCCCAAGGTTTCTCAAGGCATAGATGTAATTTGGGTCATTGTTGATAGATTGACCAATTCTGCTCACTTCTTACTAATACGAGAAACTTATACACTTAAACGTCTTACTCGTATGTACACAAATGAGATTGTAAGACTGCATAGTATGCCAGTATCCATAGTTTCTGATCGAGACCCAAGATTCACTTCAAGATTTTGGGTTAGTTTGCAAAAAGCTATGGGCACGAATTTATGATTTAGTTCGGCATATCATCCTTAGACGGACGGACAATCAGAGAGGACTATTTAAACTCTTGAAGATTTATTAAGACTCTGTGTCCTTGAATTCAAGGGAAGTTGGGACAAGTTCTTACCGTTGGTAGAGTTTTCCTACAACAATAGCTATCAAGCAAGTATTGGCATGGCTCCATTCGAAGCGTTGTATGGAAGAAAGTGTCGTTCTCCAGTATGCTGGGGTGAGGTGGGTGAAGCAACGTTGTTGGGATCGGAGTTAGTACGTATGACTACATAAAAGATTTAAACGATCCGACAACGTATAAAAACCTCACAAGATTGACCAAAGAGTTATGTTGATCTTCATCGAAAGGACGTGGAATTCGATATTGGAGATCATGTGTTGTTACGTGTTGCTCCATGGAAAAGATTTACGAGATTTGGAAAGAAAGCAAAGCTCAATCCTCGATTCATTGGCCCATTTTTAATCCTCGATCGAGTAGGAACTGTGGCCTATAGACTCGCTTTACCGCCAAGTATGTCTCGTGTTCATAATATTTTTCATATATCCATGTTACGTAAATATGTGAAAGACCCGAGCCACATTATTGAGTTAGAACCGGACGAAATAGCGGAAGATTTAACATATGAAGAGATTCCTATTCAAATCTTGGATAAGAAGGAACATATTCTACGCTCTAAGGTTATACCTCAAGTCAAGGTTTTGTGGAGAAACCACGATGTTGAGGAAATGACCTGGGAGTTAGAATCTGAAATAAAATCAAGGTATCCTTACCTCTTCAACATACCAGGTATGTACCCTAATTTCGAGGGTGAAATTTCATAAGAAGGGGAGGTTGTAAGACCCCTACTTTTATGAATAAAGATAAATTTTTAATAAATATCATTTTTGAATATTATGGAGTAAATTTGATATAATGTTATAGTTGTGGGTAATATTTAGAAATTTTGAAAAGTATGCAAGTTGTTATATAATATTCGATTGGTTTGAAAATATTCGTTTTAACAGGAATATTCAGTATGACCAAGACAATCATTGGTGGACCCCACAATGTAATTATTTTCGGATTGAGAAACGCGAAAAAATATTTTTATGAAAATAACGGCGGAAGTTTTACCATTAACTGTTTGAAACACGCGGTGTGAAAAGTAATGATGTCTGCTGTGGTTGCATAGTAGCACACGGTATTGATTATTGATGCTTACGTGAGAAGTCACTCGCTTTTGTTCAATTATTACTACAGAATTGTGTTGCATAGTATCTCACGTTATTTGATTCAATTATTGTCGATATTTTATATATTATTAAATCAATAATTGAGATAACAAAGTTATTAATATTATTATTTGCAATATTAACGATGTCTAGAAGTTCGCCAGGAGAGGTTTGGTCACCTAATTGCATGCTACTGATAGGGAGGAATCCTTATTGAAAGCCCTCTTTCCGGGAACGACACAGTCGATTAATATTGTGAATTATAATAATAATGATAAATGTTGTTAAATATATTGAGGTGTCTTTTTATGAAGTCACGGAAGTTTATATATATATATATATATATATATTTGTTTTATTAGTATTATTAGTGTAATAAAACAAAAAACTTTTATATATAAAAACAGAATACATTTATAAAGTTATTTGTTTTATCGAGATAATAATTAGAATATAATATATTTTATTATGCATAGTGTTTTGTATAGTAAAATCTTTTAATATAAAATGTAATACTTTTATAAAGTTATTTATTTTATTAGACAATAATTAGAATATAATATATTTTATTATGCATAGTGTTTGCATAGTAAAATCTTTTTATATAAAAGCAGAATACTTTTTATAAAGTTAATTGTTTTATTAGATTTTAAATAAAATATATATAAATATATATATATATATATATTATATTATATTATATTATATAGATATCCTTTCTATTTTCCTATAAATAGGATGTTTAGTTAGAATTGAAATCACACCAGAAATTCAGAGAATTCTCTTCTATAATCTTGAGCGTATTTTTTTAGAGTTTTAAAAAGCTTTGGCGTAGTGCAAATTTTCTTCAAGTATATCCCCGCCCCTACCCGTCGGAGTACTCTTCTTTATAAGGTAAGGGGTATTATTTCTTTCGTATTCATGAAGAGAACTTACATTATTCCATTCTTTATTATTACATTGGAATAACTTTTGTATGCGCGGTAATCTGCATACATGGTGAAATTCTTCAGTTATTCCATTCCTTATTATTCTGTTGGAAAAAGATGTATATGCAAAGTACCGCATACATGGTGAAATTATTCTGTTATTCCATTCTTTATTATTCTGTTGGAATATCCTGTATGTGCGTATTACGCATGACACGGTTCCATTATTTATTATTCGCTTGAATAACTTTATGCATGCGATTCTATCGCATGCCCGTGAAGTCTTTTGTTACTACATTCTCTATTATTCTCGCTGGAATATCCTATCTATCGCGTTCTGTGACACAATTCCATTATTTATTATTCTGTTGGAATATCTTGTCTGTGCGCTTACGCATGACCTGGTTCTATTATTTATTATTTTGTTGGAATAACCTGTTTGTGCGGTCTATCGCATGCATGGTGAATTCTTCTGTTATTTCATTCTTTATTATTTTGTTGGAATAACCTGTCTATGTGGATTACCACATGTATGGTGAATGACCCTTCGTATTCATTTTTTTATTAAATTATAAAAATGATCTGTCTACGCGGATTACCGCATGGCGGATGAAAATCCATTGCAGTTTCATATATTCTATGATACTCATTTGGTTAAAATTTTGGCTTCTATACTCCATGAAATTAGTGGAATATCCTTGATATTTGCGCTTCATCCAGTATCTTTTCATGAAAATATTCTTCCGAGCATTCTTGAATTTTACTCCACAAAGCAGTATCATGTTGATAATTTGGACATTATTGAGGTCAGGATAAATTAACTTATAAATATTTAAAATTTATTCTTGAACTTGTTTTATTGAATTATTATGTCATTGGTATCATCCTCATGCTTATATTGTAATGAAAGTCATCTTTGGCTTACGTGCATAGATGAACTTGGTATGATTATGACCAGGGATTATTCGGTATAATCATGACCAGTAATGTTATAAATGATGTGGTAAAAGTCCTCGATGGCACATAGTGTATTGACGGACAATTTTTGGTATGATTATGACCGAGGATTATTCTAATAGTCAATGACCATTGATAATTTAATGAATATCATTGGCCCGTAAAAGCGGGGATGACTCAATGATGTGGTTTATTTATTAAAAATTTAGTCTCGTGATAAAAATTGATGAAAACATTTTAAATCATAGAAGATAGTAGATATCATGCTCTACTTGACTCTTCTAATGGATTGCTTATTCCATTGCAGCAGATTAAATTTGATGTCTATTGTATTTTATCGGTTTAACATTGTTGAAGACTAATGATAATTTATTCTCGCATTATCTTAGTCATAATATTTCTTCTTTGGGATAGTTGAGCTCACCCTTTCTTTCACCGTTCTCTTTCAGAAATGAGAACGTGCTTCGGACTAGTCGGGGAGCAGATAACAGTCCCGGATGATAGTATTAGTAGTCCTCACTATTTTGTTAAATAGTGTGACAATAAATGTATTGAAGACTTCTTTGAGTGTGGATATTGTCTAGATGACAACATTCTTATTAAAACTCTCAATTTATATTTTGTCGTATTTTACACGACTGTTGTATAATTAGTTTGTATTTGTATTCAGTACCTTGTATCTGACGATCCAAGATGGGTGTTGTGTACCTATTTTCGGGGCGTCACATAGTTATTACGATTGTATATTTTAGTATAACTATATTATTCCTATAATAATTTTGTCATTTATGTTGTAAATATTAATTCAAATTGTTTGAGCTTAATATAGCTTAGTTATGTTTCAATATTTTAATTTGTGGATAATTATGATATAAAGTATAATAATTTGTTACTATATAATGTATGATTGTTAAATATATTAACAATGATCCGTATGTATTTTAATTTAGACTCATGAGAATCAATATTAATAAATAACTTCTATAAAAAATTAAATTATTATAAAATAATAAATTACTCTAAAGTTTTACAAGATCATAAATAATATTTTAATTTTAGTTAAATTTTAGATTTAAAAAGTATTTTAATACTAGTTAATTAACAAAATAAAATTAGGTGACTTTAAAAAATATTTTAGTAATAATTAAATTCTAATCTCAAACAAAACAAAAATTATCTTTGTCTTATTATATATGCATATATATAGATATAGATATATAGATATAGATAATGCAATTATCACGGCGATTAATTAGCGATTTGTCATGATTAAATTCCTCTTTCCACCGCGAGCTTAAGCTGAAAAAAGCTTTACAAAAAAAACTAAAAACTGGAAGAGTGAGAAAAGAGAGTAAAGGAACAAAAAGAGCACCCACAAAGACAAACAAAACCAAACACCATTCATACACTATCCCATCACCTCCTCAATGACCAAACAAATTTGTTCTCTGTAATTAAACCCCCATAAGAAATCAACCAACAAAGCAAAACCCAGTTCTCTATCCATAAAATTGAAGTAGTAAAGTAATTATATTTATATATTTATACACATTTATAGCTGAAAAAGGCCACTGTATCCCCACTTCCAAAAACCCACCAAAAAAGGCAAATTATATTCTTTCCTTTCTGTAATTTGCTATTTGATATACCTTTCTTCTTCTTCTCCTTCCCTTCTATTACCCATCTTTGATTTTTTCCCCTCTATTTCTCTAATTTCTCTATCTAGCTCTTTTAATGGCAAATCTTGGGGATATTGGGGTGTCTGCTTTGGTAAACATACTGGGTGCTTTTGCATTTTTGCTGGCCTTTGCGCTTCTAAGGATTCAGCCCATCAATGACAGGGTTTATTTCCCAAAATGGTATATCAGTGGGGGTAGGACTAGTCCAAGGAACTATGGCAACTTTGTGGGCAAGTTTGTCAATCTCAATTTCAGGACTTATCTTACTTTTCTCAACTGGATGCCTCAAGCTTTGAAGATGAGTGAGTCTGAGATTATTGACCATGCTGGCCTTGATTCTGCTGTTTTCTTGAGGATTTACATTCTGGGGTACAATTAAAATTCGTCCTTTTTTAAAATTATTTTCTCTGGCTTTGTTATTTGATAATTATTGTTATTTGATAATTACATGAGAACTTCATTATATAGATTTGACTAATTAATTATGCCGTAGAAATTGAGTTTATTTTGTCTGAGTTGATTGTTTGTCTGTGTTGAGGACTTTCAGTCTCAATTTTACTATTTGTTGGACAAAATTTCTGGTTTATGCTGACTGTCTCATTCCTAGTTAGTTTCTCAGAGTTTAATAGTTTCGGTTTCCAGTTTTCCACCAGCAGCCCCTTTTTGGTTTACTGTCATTATCAGGAGTTGGACTTTTCAAGTGGATGCGGGCTTTCTGTTGGTCAACAACTGTCCTCACTCCATTTATTACCAGCCCATTGAATTTTCTTTACCAACCTCTTCAATTACTTCTTCTCCTTCTATTCGGCTATAAAAGGTAGCTGTTAATGCCAAATTTTGTACGCCTGACGAAATTACCAAAACAGCATGCCAAAATCGCGCTAACGGTTGATTGTATTGTTGTGAAATCAAACTCATGAAATACATTCACATAAACATAAACAAAAGAAGTATAAGATATGAACACAAAAATTTACGTGGAAACCCAATTGGAAAAAAACCACGAAGAGAGAGAAATCCACTATAATAATATGGAGAGTACAAGTTGTGTATTTGTGTTGTATCTGTCTCCCTTGTCTTTCTTCAATCCCTTGCTTACTGTTGTATTTATAAATGCCATATCCACCTGAATCCAATTAGGAGTAGGAGTCCTTTTGTAGAATCACCTTATAACTACTGAATCCAATTAAGAGTATGAGTCCTAATTAAACCTCCTTATCCCACCAAATAAGGAAACACAATATTTCTTTAATAAAGACTCTCAATGTCAAAATAAATATATATTATGGGTCAACACTAAATTTAGCCCATTAAATAAATTGGGTTACACCTTGGCTAGACCCAAATAATCACACTCCAACAGTAGCCAAGCATAAGGATCAGACACAACACACCAACAAAAAATACATACTCTCATCCGAGAGTTTAAGAGAAAAGAGAGAGAGAAAAGCTTTTTGTGAAGTTTTAGAAAAATAGAGAGAGAAAGATAGTTCAAATAAAAGAGTGTTTTATTTGGGTTCCATCACATAATTATTGTGGTGAAGTAATTTGAGTTTGTCAAATTAAGATATTTTTGTATTCTCTCATATTATTCTAGTGAATTCTTTGGAGTTTGTCCTGTGATTTTTTACCTCTTAGTTTTAGAGGGTTTTCCACGTAAAATCTTGGTGTCTCGTGGTGGGATATTTTCTACTCATTATTTCCTGCAAGGTTATTATTTTGGTTGAACTGCAAATTTAAATCTGTTTGGCATGTGCTGATATTTTATCGGTCTAATTTATCAAAGACAACAGTATTTGGGAGGTGATTTTTTCCTAACAACTGGTATCAAAGCTAAGGTTATTTGCTTGGTTGTTTTTGATAAATTTTATGGAGGAATCAGTCGGAGCCATGATTAAATTGACCTCTTCAAATTTTCGATCTGGAAGCCCAGAATGGAGGATATCCTTTATTGCAAGGATCTGTATGATCTGTTGGAGCTCAAGGGAAAGAAGCCCGCGGATAAGTCTGAGGTTGATTGGAATAAAATGAATAGGAAGGCTATTGGTCACATCCGGCTTTGGTTTGATCAAAGTGTGTTCCACCATATTTCGCAGGAGACGGATGCTCACACTTTATGGACTACACTAGAGTCTATGTACGAGAAGAAGAATGCACAAAATAAAACTTTTGTCATTCGAAAATTTGTGAATCTAAAGTACAAGGACAAGAGCAGTGTGTCGGAGCATATGAGTGAGTTCCAAGGTTTGGTGAACCAGCTGTCCACCATGAAATTGAATCTTGATGATGAAATTCAGGCTCTTTTGCTTCTCAGTTCATTGCCAAACAGCTGGGAGACTTTGGTGGTATCTCTAAGCAATTCAGCTCCAGAAGGAAAAATGACTATGCAGATGGTCAAGGACAGTCTTCATAATGAGGAGACAAAGCGAAAGGAGCAAGACGTAAATTTTGAGACACATGCTCTTGTCACAGAGAACAGGGGCAGAAACAATTTTAGGGGATCATACAAAGGAGATAAAAGTCGCAGCAAGAGCAAAAATCATAGGAGAAAATCAAAGATCAGACAAGATGAAACGTATAGATGCTTCCATTGTAATAAGGAATGTCATTACAAGAGAAATTACAGAATCTGGTTAGACAAGCAGAAAAATGGTGAGCAGGGAAAGATTGAGGAGAAGAACACTGCAGTCACAGTCACCGAAGATGTTGTGATTCTTTCATTTGGGGAAGAAGAATGCTTGCATGTTGATGATCAGAAAGTTGATTGGGTGGTTGATCATCGGTGCCTCGTGATCATCGCTACACCTAAGAGAGAATTTTTTACAACTTACAAAGCTGGAGACTTTGGGTACGTGAGAATGGGAAATACTGATCAGTCCAAGATTATTGGAATTGGTGATGTTTGCATTCAGACTGGTGTTGGTTGCACTGTTACCTTGAGGGATGTTAGACACGTTCCTGATTTACGTCTCAACTTGATTTTTGGCATGGCCTTGGACAGAGAAGGCTATGAGAATCACTTTGGCAGTGGAAAGTGGAAGCTTACCAAGGGCTCTATGGTGATTGCAAGAGGTGTTGCTTGTTGTTCATTGTACAAGACTCATGTGAAGGTGTGTTCTAGTGAGTTGAATGCAATTGAGGATGACTCTTCGCCAAACTTATGGCATAAGAGGCTTGGCCACATGAGTGAAAAAGGGTTGCAGTTATTAGCAAAAAGGTCACTCATTCCTTTTGTTAAAGGTACTGTTTTAATCCTTTGTGATTATTGTTTGTTTGGGAAACAACATAGAGTTTCTTTTAGTAGTTCAGCTAAAAGAAAATCAGAGCTACTAAAGAGAGTATATTTTGATGTATGTGGACCCATTGAGATTGAGTCTTTGAGTGAAAATAGTACTTTGTTATCTTTATTGATGATGCTTCGCGGAAGGTGTGGGTATTTTTGTTGAGAACAAAAGACCAGGTATTCCAGCATTTTCAGAGTTTTCATGCTATGGTTGAAAGAGAGACTAGAAAATCATTGAAGTGTCTTCGTAGTGACAACGGAGGGGAATACACTTCAAAGGAGTTTGCTGAATATTGTAGTAAACATGGCATCCGGCATGAGCAGACTGTTCCTGGTACCCCACAACATAATGGTGTGGCTGAGAGAATGAACCGCACTATTATTGAGAGAGTGCGATTCATGTTGAGAATGGCTAAACTGTCTAAGTCATTCTGGGGTGAAGCTGTTCGTACTGCTTGTTACCTGATTAATAGATCTCCATCAGCACCGTTGGATTTTCAGATTCCAGAAAAGATTTGGAGTGGTAAGGATTTGTCTTATTCTTATTTGAGGGTATTTGGGTGCAAGGCTTTTGCACATATCCCTAAGGAACAAAGATCGAAAATTGATGACAAATCTACTCCATGTGTATTTGTTGCCTATGGAGATGCAGAGTTTGGATACCCATTATGGGATCCAGTGCAGAGAAAATTATTCAGGAGCAGAGATGTGGTGTTTCATGAGCACCAAAATTATGAGCATTTTGATAATGCTACACAGTTCAGAGATAATAGAGTTCCAGACCTCAGCGAAGTTCCATCTCTAATACAGAATGCCACAGTTGGAGAAGGAGGTCAGAATGAAGATATGACTGGTACAGATTTGCACGATGGTGATGGGTCAGATGGGAGCAACCTGACATTGAAGAACCTTAGCTAAGAAGATCCGCTAAAGAACGTGTGCCATCAGTCAGATATCCTTGAATATCTTTTAGTTGCTGAGGAGGGGGAGCCAGAGGATTTTCAGGAAGTCAAGACTCATAAGGAGAAAAATAATTAGCTGAGAGCTATGCAGGATGAGATGGATTCTTTGCACAAGAATCACACCTATGGGTTGACTACACTTCCGAAGGGCATGAAAGCATTGAAGAACAAATGGGTGTTTAAGCTTAAGAAGGATGGTGAAAAACTCGTCAAGGGTTTTGCTCAAAAGCAAGGTATTGACTTCGATGAGATTTTTTCTCCAGTTGTGAAGATGACTTCTATTCGAGTAGTGCTGGGATTAGTTGTTACTATTGATCTTGAGCAGTTGGATGTGAAGACTGCTTTTCTTCAGTGATTTGAAGGAAGAAATCTACATGGAACAGCCAGAGAGATTTGAAGTTAAAGGGAAAGAACACTTGGTTTGCAAGTTGAAGAAAAGTTTGTACGGCCTGAAACAAGCCCCAAGGCAGTGGTACATGAAATTTGATTCATTTATGATGGATCAAGGTTACAGTAGAACAGTTGCAAGTCATTGTGTGTATGTTAAAAGGTTCCCGGATGGTAACTTTGTTATTCTGTTGCTATATGTAGATGATATGTTGATCGTTGGGTAGGATGCTAATATGATTCGCAGGCTCAAGGGTGAATTGTTCAAGTCCTTTGATATGAAGGACTTAGGTCCAGCTAAACAGATTTTGGGTATGAAGATTGTTCGTGACAGGAAAGCCAAGAGGTTGTGGTTATCACATAAGAAGTATGTTGAGCGGGTGCTTGCAAGGTTTAACATGAGTGATGCTAAACTAGTTAGCACACCACTGGCTAGTCATATTAAGTTGACAAAGTGCATGTGTCCTTCTACCAAAGAAGAGAGAGATGATATGGCGGCGATTCCCCTCTCTCCCTCCGCATGTAGGGAGTCTTATGTATCTGCAATGGTTTGTATGCGGCCAGATATTGCTCATGCAGTTGGTGTTATGGCGGTATTTGTCAAATCCTGGTAGAGAACATTGGGAAGCAGTTAAGTGGATTCTCAGATACTTGAAAGCTACTTCCATTTTATGTTTGGGTTTTGGTAGTACGAGTCCAATCTTGGAGGGTTTTACAGATGCAGACATGGCAGGTTCTGTAGAGAAGAAGTCTACTTCGGGGTATTTGTTTACTTTTGCAGGGGGAGCAGTATCATGGCAGTCCAAGTTGCAAAAGCGTGTTGCTTTGTCTACAACTGAGTCAGAATACATCGCTGCTACTGAAGCAGGCAAGGAGATGTTGTGGTTAAAACGGTTTCTCCAAGAGTTGGGTTTAAAACAAGATGAGTATGTGGTTTATTGTGATAGTCAGAGTGCAATTGACTTGACCAAGAATGCCACGTATCATAATCGGACCAAGCATATTGATGTTCGTTATCACTGGCTTCGAGAAGTGATGAAAAAGGAATTGATGAAAGTGAAGAAAGTTCATACCGACGAGAATCCCTCAGACATGTTGACAAAAGTTGTCACTCGCGACAAGCTGAAATTTTGCAAGGAATTGGCCAGGATGGGCTCCAAGTGACGGAGTCACAGAGATTACCTCCTTTAATGGGTTCGGAGGGGGAGATTGTTGGTCAACAACTGTCCTCACTCCACTTATTACCATCCCATTGAATTTTCTTCAGTCCCTGCCCGTTGATTTTCATGCCAACCTCTTCAATTACTTCTTCTCCTTCCATTCGGCTATAAAAGGTAGCCAAGCATAAGGATCAGACACACAACACACCAACAAAAAATACATACTCTCATCCGAGAGTTTAAGAGAAAAGAGAAAAGAGAAAAGAGAAAAGAGAGAGAAAAGCTTTTTGTGAAGTTTTAGAAAAATAGAGAGAGAAAGATAATTCAAATAAAATGGTGTTTTATTTGGGTTCTATCACATAATTATTGTGGTGAAGTAATTTGAGTTTGTCAAATTAAGATATTTTTGTATTCTCTCATTTTATTTTAGTGAATTTTTCGGTGTTTGTCCCGTGATTTTTACCACTTAGTTTTAAAGGGTTTTCACGTAAAATCTTGGTGTCTCGTGGTTGGATATTTTCTACTCATTATTTCCTGCATGGTTATTATTTTGTTGGAACTGCAAATTTAAATCTGTTTGGCATGTGCTGATATTTTATCCGTCCAATTTATCAAAGACAACAGTATTTGGGAGGTGATTTTTTCCCTTCATGGCTCTTGCCACTCTAAAAGAATCTTTAAACGAGAAGAAAAAGAAAAAAAATCACCTTTTGAAAGGGAGGAGTTTCATTGCAATTGCTATTAGAGCCGTTGACCTACTTTGTGTAAACTTTTAACTTATAAGCAATCAAACAATGGCTTCCTGCATGTTGGTTGCAAACATGTAGACAAGAACATATCTAGGTTCTTTCAGCAACTTGAGTGTTCTTGAATTAGTTGGATTTTATTCAATCTTTCATTAAATTTTTTAAAGTTCTAATCCTACACTGGCAGAAAATTATCTGAAACTATGAATATTGTGTATATTTTTTTCTCTCTGGAAGCTTGAATCTTTTGCTTCATTCTGAGACTTGCTTTCTCATTCCCATAACCTTCACTAGTTGATAGTGAAGTTGTTTTTTTTATTATTTATATTTTGTGGGTGGGAGTGCATGCAGTTATGGGGGTAGCCAGTGTTAAGATAAGCAAATATGGTATACGCTTTATATTTAATGATTTTATTTTTGTTTTGATTGGTAATTGTAGCCTTGAGTATGTGGATTGGAACTTGGTACCTTGAGGTTATTCCTCAAGGCCTCTGCCATTTTCCCACCCCTTGTGGGTTCTTTTATAATTTTATTTTGTCCAACTACAGTTTTGAAATCCTTCTTTTATTTATGGTGTTCCACTTTCATGTTTGTCAGCTTAAAGATTTTTGGACCAATTGCTGTCGCCGCACTCTTGGTTCTTATTCCAGTCAATGTTTCGGGTGGTACATTATTTTTCCTTAGTAAAGAGTTGGTTGTCAGTGACATCGACAAGCTTTCAATATCAAATATTCGTCCTAAATCTATCAAGTAAGTTTTTGTTTTCTGTTCGAAAGAAAATTAATGTTGGTAACATAAGCAACATCTTGTTTAATTAGCACTGAAGGCAACATTTTAATGCTTTAAATACCTTGAAGGCCACAAAAAGGGGGATTATGACAACATCCTGCTATAATGTGCCCGACTTAATATCTCATCACTGCTTAAAAGTTTTAGATGAAATCATCCACGCATAAACTTCTCATAGCACTTTATTGACAAAGATGTGTTTGTGGTTGAACCTACTTGATTTTACACCATGAAATATGTGAAATAGGTCCTTGAGATTTTATACAACACCAACAGTTACTTAGATATGGATGATTGGATGTTTCTAAAGTCTAAAAAAATGCCATTTGATATATTTTATCAAATAATCCATCTGTTCCAAAATATAGGATCACAGTTTGAGATATTTTCAAATTCAAAATTAAAGTGATTCGTCTAAATTTTGATAACATTAAAACTTGCAATTAGTAGTATTATTTAGATACTTCCATAATTGTTTTTTCCAACACTAAATTATTTCATATCAATTTTGAATTTGAAAATATTTTGAATTGACTTCAAAAAGACAAAGTAAATATCGATCCTATATTTTGGAACAGAGGGCGTATTATTATACAGTTATTCTTTCCCTTTTGCTTTAGAATAACAGGATTTTTGTCAACTTAACCACTTTATCCTTCACAAGTGTGTAACTTTTTCTCTTTCATTTTGTTATAAGTTTCGCTTGTTCATGAACTTTTCTTTGGTACATGGGTTTAATTGAAGCCTTTAGGGGCATTGTTGTTGAACTTTCTTTAATTACTAATATCTCTTGGAAATGAATATTTCTTTTTGCACTACTTTTTTGGTGATGTTACAGCAACAAGTGTTTTTATTACTCTTTGTTTCTTATATGTCTGACTGAGCATACTTGAATCCAGCCTTAACTGAAATCTTCTTGTTAAATTTTAGGTTTTTTGCCCATATATCAATGGAGTACTTGTTCACATTTTGGACTTGTTACATGCTTTACAAGGAATATGATCGAGTAGCATCAATGAGATTAAATTTTTTGGCTTCAAAGCGCAGGCGTGCAGAACAATTTACAGTGAGTGGCACTTACATAAACTCTTTTTTTATCATTTTAATTGCTGGGTGAAATAAATATTCTTCTATTTTTCCAATCTGTCCTTCAAAGATGCATGTCTGAGGTTTATATCATTTCATAGTTACTACTATTTGTTTTCCTGTTCTATCAACGGTAGCAATTCTAGCTACTGTTTACTTTTATTTTTTCAAAGATTAACTTCTAAAACTAATTAAAGAGGACAAAGAGAAAATGTATAAAGGGTACACAAGACACAAAAGTTATATAGAAAACAAGCGTCATCTGAGAAGAGACACGGAACTCTTTTGAAAATGGATTGCTCCCATACTTATTAAAGAGCTCTTATTGTGTCTCTTTCCACATGACCCCTTGTAGCTGTAGAGAAATAAAGCTACAGAGCCTTATCCACTTGTTCATCCAAGTCCCTAATAGATTCTCTTAGTAGTAGAGTTGAAGCCGTTTGTACAATAAAATTCTTCTCATGTTTCCGTTGTGAGACATGGGGTATCACATAAGTAGTACAGATATAGATTTAAAAAGCAGAAGGGCACAACAAAGTTGTGTATCCCTGGACAAATATGTAAATGTATATGTATGCACATATATAAGATGCCAACTCTAACGACCACTGTTTTATTATAACTTTTTTGTGTGTATCCTGTTGTCTCTTTTTCTTTATTTTTTTCTTTTCAGTTAAACATACCAATAACTTTTCTCAATTTCACTTAGAAATTTGTTGATTGCATAAAGATAAAATTAATTTCTCAAGTATTACATTTGGCTATCACGTAGACAAGTATCCAAGTGGTATTAGACATTGTTTTGTATATTTAGTATGCAACCATATCAAATCGTTGTTTCCCAGTTTACTGTTTTTTTTTGGAAGAATGAGGTGTACCCGAGTTCTGTTGTGAACTTTGTTGAATTTTTGGAGAGTTCAGTTTTGTTTGAGGATCTTGTAGGCTAGGCTTGGTCTTATTTTATTCGGAGCGTAAGCTTTCTACTTTAGGCAGGCTGTGTTTTTTGTTTCCATATCTTGCATACTCCCGTGTACTGGGATGTTGACCCTTGGGCATCTTTTGTTTATAACACAATTTTATTTATCAAAAAAAAAAAAACTATTATCCAAGAGAAGTCATTCCCAAAGTTTTCTTGTTTCACCTTAGATATGTATGTATATTTAATGCTTTTGACTTTGACGAACTTTTCAGACTCATCTCTGTAATGGTCTTTTGCATGCTTACCATTTCAGGTATTAGTCAAGAATGTGCCACATGTTCCTGGTCGCTCAACATCAGATGTTGTGGACAATTTTTTTAAGAGAAATCACCCAGACCACTATTTATGTCACCAGGTACTTCGATTCTTCTCTTGCTTCTTTTTTTTTCTTGTGAGGCTTGTTAATTTTCTAGACTCAACTCTAACTGAGATATTTCAAGTGTAATTGTTCAGATACGAAGCAAAGCTATGTACCATATAATTTTTTGCCTACCAGGATTTCCTTGTTTTATTATTTAGCCGTTATACCTTCTTTATTCAGGCTGTCTACAATGCAAACAAGTTTGCCAAACTCGTGAGAAAAAGAGATGGGCTCCAAAACTGGCTGGACTACAACCAACTTAAGTTTGAAAGACATCCAGACAAAAGGAGGCCAACCAGTAAGGTCGTTCCCTCTATGCACTGAAATTACACAAACAGATATTATGGTGGCACACTATAGAAGACTTTCTAATAATGCGTTGTTTCGGGTTTTCAGAAAGGCTTCCTTGGGCTTTGGGGTGAAAAAGTTGATTCCATTGACTACTATAAAAAGCAAGTCATAGAGCTTGATAAAAGAGTGAGTAGTGCATTGTTCATCTCTATCTCTGTATAATACATAGTTTTATCTCTTAATTATGTTATGTTTTCTGATAACCAGTTATCTTTCTTCAAATTAGTTGGTTTCCTGAAGTATGTACTAGTCTTCAAAATATAATACTCAAATATCCTTGTTGAGTTTCTTTAAAGAATAATTCTTCATCATTGTATGGCCCAATAGTTAGCAATGGAGCGGCAACAAATTCTCAAGGACCCAAAATCTATTATGCCAGCTGCCTTTGTATCCTTCAATTCACGATGGGGTGCCGCTGTTTGTGCACAGACACAGCAAAGCAAGAATCCAACTCTCTGGTTGACAAATTGGGCCCCTGAACCCAGGGATGTATATTGGAAAAATCTGGCTATACCCTTTATTTCTCTAAGCATCAGAAAACTTGTGATATCCTTATTGGTGTTTGCATTGGTCTTCTTTTACATGATACCTATTGCTTTTGTGCAATCACTAGCAAATCTGGATGGTCTTGAAAAAGTTGCTCCTTTCCTTAGGCCAGTGATTGAATTGTAAGTAAGCTTTCCTTTGTTTTATAATTGTTGTTAACTTATTGCTTGCGAGTTCTGGATTATGTCCATTTACACCTATCTTGGTTGCTGTCATGGCTTGTCTTGGGCTACTATGTTTGTGCATTTTTGATTTATTAGAATTTAGTTTGTGGTCATTCTAACAACTATAAACATTATCTCTGATGTTGTGCAGGAAACTCGTCAAGTCATTCTTACAGGGTTTCCTTCCTGGTCTAGCCCTGAAAATCTTTTTGTTCATCCTTCCTAGTGTTCTGATGATTATGTCAAAAATTGAGGGACATGTAGCATTATCAGTACTAGAACGGAGGACTGCTGCAAAATACTACTACTTTATGCTGGTGAATGTATTCTTAGGAAGTATTGCGACGGGAACGGCTTTTGAACAACTTGATTCTTTCCTTCACCAATCGCCTACCCAGTAATGTTCCATATCTGTGACTTTATAGTTGTACTTTGACGCTTTACGTTTAAATTTTCAGTGATGGTTTCTTTAATTCAATTTTGTCCATTTTTTGACACAAATTTAAGAACATCAACTTCAAAGATTATCAAAGTGCTTATTTTGAAATTTCAATCCTGTAATTTCTTATATTCTTGGAACTGTTTATTCTTAAAACTATCATTGGATGGTATAATATCAGGTCCATTGCTGTGAATGTTGCGGTTTAGAAAGACCTATGCTAAACAACTTTTTTTAAGTTGGTATGGCCATTTGCTGTCAGCAATTTACTTCACTATCTATGGTGAAGTTAGCTCTAGCTTCTGTGAACCAATAGTAACCAGAATTTATGTTTTGTTATTCAATTGAGAATTCATTCATATGTTACAAACACAATATATTGTTTTATTTTCAATTTAAAGGTGTGGGAAATGTTCTTTTCTGTGTCATAAGAGATATGACAGAAGAGAAACTTTGTACTTTTCCCAGATGGTGGAATTTGGTATGTCTACTATTTACATGGGCATAGCATGGTGAAGGTTACAAACACACAATATTGTTTAATTTCATATGTTTTGTATTTGATCTCTTAGTAAGGCTTTCGTAAGCTTATAGCTTATGTTCTTGTCCTTTGGCATGCAGCTGCATAGTTGCAGTATACTAATAGTTTGAATGTTGCTTTTCATGGTACGTTTTGCTATAATTGAGCACACTGTGCCATATATAATAATGCATAAGAGAGTTTGAGAGAGTGATCCTTGTTTATTCTGGAAGTGTACAAAACTGTTCTAAAGGACTTTAGCTCTGTCAAAAAATCATGAGTAGCCAATTTTTCTTTGGTAAACATCTTACAACCAGCTCCATTTATAAACATCCTCGCATATTTTTTTTATAACTAGAATTATTAGAAAAACAAATCCAAAAAAAGTTCTGGTAGTCCAATTCTTTTTTCTTTTTTGCTTCACTGGTGTGCAAGAATAGAAACTTGGAAAATACAATAATTCCTAAAGAGGTGTTGCTTACTTTTGCCTTTATTATGTTTCTTTTGTTTTCTTGTCTCAATTATATATTCTGTATCTCGGTTAAAACTTGTTCTTTGTTGCAGGATTCCACGGACAATTGGTGTATCAATACCAATGAAGGCTACCTTTTTTATTACATATATCATGGTTGATGGGTGGGCCGGCATTGCTGGTGAGATTCTTCGGTTGAAGCCTTTGGTCATTTTTCACCTTAAAAATATGTTTTAGTGAAAACTGAAAGGGACAGAGAGATGGCGATGAACCCTCATGGTATAGATTTTCCAGAGACTCTTCCAAGTCTTCAATTGTACTTCCTTCTGGGTATTGTGTATGCCGTGATTACTCCAATCCTTGTTCCATTTATATTGATCTTCTTCGGATTCGCGTACTTTGTTTACCGTCATCAGGTTTGTTCTCTTGTGATAAACAATCGAAGCTCTAACAGCTGATATTCAATAACTAATAATCTTTATTAGTTAATAAATTTCTGAGAAGCCAACTTCATTTCATACCAGATAACTAATAATACTATTACCTTATAAGTAATTTGTTGAATATATTTTTTAGTATTTTTGGTATTAGCTTTTGCGCTTCTTTAATGCACAGATAATTAATGTTTACAATCAACAATACGAGAGTGTTGCTGCCTTCTGGCCACATGTTCACACCCGCATAGTAGCAAGCTTGTTGATATCTCAACTTCTTTTGATGGGTCTGCTGAGCACCAAAAAGGCTGCAAAGTCCACCCCTTTTCTTGTGGTGCTACCTATCCTGACTATAACATTCCACAAATATTGTAAGAATCGCTTTGAGCCTGCATTCAGGAAGTACCGCTTGAGGTAAGCTCCACAGTCTTGTAGCAAAAAGTAAAAATAACTTAAAAGTCCGTTCTTCTCCAAATTAATGTTCAACGGTCTATTTACCTACATATATGTTTGCCCAAAGTTCACAAAATATCCAAACATCATGCAGACTTTCACGAACACCACATCCCGCCATATCATAGTTAGGTTTGACAAAACCCGTAGTCTTGTCATTTAGTATCCATGAACTTTACCCCAATTAGATTCACGGGTCGGGGGAGGACATGACTTTCCGTAAATAGAATGATGAAAATATTTATATTTTCCTTTAAAGTATGTTTGGATAAGGTCTTATAACAGGGGATTGTGGGGATTTATGAATACTAGTTTTATAATCTTTTGTTTGGGCATACCAGAAAGGTTTTGGCATTCGGATGACTATCAAATTTTAGTATCCCTCTTTTACTACTCGATGACTAGAAATGCATCCAATCATTTTTCTATTAGCAAAAACCTTAGTCTACTATTTTGCTCTTGCAAAAAAACTTAGCCTACTATTATCTCTCTTTGGTGAAGGATTACCCTTCACAACCCTTTCATTCTGTCAATATGGGCCTAAACATTTATAGGCTGAAGACAAAAATGGTGTTAAAATATATGCTTCCTATTTAAATGGGTGCCAATATTTCATCTTTATACGCGGTTATTGCAATATATTAACCTATTGAGGTGTTTATTTTGATTTACCCACCCCCCCACCCCCCCCATCCCCCGGCGGCCTTAGCAGATACACACATGAACGTAATTTGACATGCTAGTCATGAACTAATACCAATTATTTACATACCAAAAAATTTCTCTTGTTCTTTTCAGGAAGCCATGGCAAAGGACGCAGAGGAAAAGGGCTCTGAACCTGACCTCAACTTAAAGTCCTACTTATCTGATGCGTACTTGCACCCCATTTTCCACTCTTTTGAAGAAGCTGATTTAGTCGAAGTACAAGTTGATAAAGTTGATAAAAACCAGATTCATCACATCACCACTCCTCCAGCGAGCGAACCGAGTTCCCACTCCACACCCAATCACAACGACACTGAGATGCATAACGTCCACCACTACGATGTTCAACCATCTGGCAATGCATATCATCAGTACGAGGTTGAACCTTCTGGCAATGCATACCACTATGAAGTTGAGCCTCCTGGTAATGCATATCATTATGAAGCTGAATCACCTGGTAATGCTTATCGATATGAAGTTGAACAACACTATAATCTGTTTAGGTATGATGTTGAGTCACCCCATCATGGCTATCATTATTGACTTAATTTTCCTCAGTGGTATGCTTCAATTACAAAGCCTAACCGGTGTTGCTGATATTAGTCCCGTTAATTTTTCTTTGTGACACCCTCTGTAATTATATTATGTTAATATAAGGGTTTTGGTTTTGAAGTTGATTGGTATCCAAGAAATACAAGTGTCAAAATATTCCCTCTGTTCCATAGTATTTGATCATTATTGATTTTTTATAGTCAACTTAAGAGATTTTAAATTCAAAAATTGATACAAATTATTTTAATTCTAATCAATATAATGACGAATATTATAAATTATCTAAAATGTATTATTCATTACAAGTTTTATTGTTCATAATTTTTAATGAGTCGTATCAATTTTGAATTTAAAAATGTCTCAAATTGACTTTATCTATAGTTATTACATAAAACACACATTAAGGACAATTTCCATATTTGCCTATGTTAATTAAAACAACCTTTCCTCTTCTTCAAGTAAACTGACTAGTCTCTCTCAAAGTGTATATCTTCCACTCATCTCCCTCCTTTTATTTCACTCTCTGTCTTCTCTATCATCAAGTCAATAATTAAAATCACTTCACAATCAATCTTCAAAATTTCAAAAGTATGAAGGGGTTGCCACCGATGCTTTTTAATTTCCCTCCTCTGTTTTGGCTTTCCCTCTATCTTTGTTCTATATAAGGTTGTTTTGTTCATGGATTCTCAATACAAAAGAAAAAGAAAGAATAGACAAAACATAGTAGATCAAACATGGCTGAAATACTAAAATTTGATTTGAATATTCCAACGAGTTTTGAAGAAATTCCGGACAATAATCAAGAATTTTTGGTGAATGAAATCAATCTGAACTGAAGAGAAAAATTTTCGTTGTCCGTCTGGAAAAAGAGAGAAAAAATTAGTGAGCATCAATAACTTAGTAATCCCTCAAAAAATGATAAACATTAAATAAGTGCATTAAGTAATGTTTTTATGGGAATAAATTTTCTTGAAAAGAGGAGAGAAATTAGGGGGATTATAGAAAGTTAGATAATTTTTTATTAAATTAAATTGGAATGAAAAAAAAGTCCTAAAACTACTGATAAAACAGAACCGAGGGAGTATTATTTTAAGAGTAACATAAGACTTGGTTTATGGTTGGTTTGGTTACTAGTGTTTGCATCTTTTCTAGACGTAGCTTTTGGTGCATTTGGTCTTTTAAATGCACCAAATCATTTTTGGTGTGTAGCTTATAAGGCTGAATTAATGCATTTGTGAGTTAAATAAATTATGCTAGAAATAAATTGTTTTTCGACAAATTAGATTTTAAAGTGTGTTTGAACTTTCAAACGCCAAACAAACACTTAAAAAGGGTTCAAATTTGCTCAAATATCTTCAGGGATGAGTGGAATTGCTATAAAACTTATATATTTCAAGCAAAATTGGCCTGCCAAAGTCCCATGTTGATCCTCTGTAGTCCAAGAAATAAGCTCATGATCTAGAATTCAGAATCTGCAGTTCAAATTATGACATTTTTTTATGCAGAAGATGCAAGCAACTCACAGAATTGGACCTTAATAGGAAAAAGAGAAGGAAACTCTTAAGAATATGGATTGTCAAATTGGGATTTGGCTACCTTCCATTACATATTTTCTCTAATTTCATCTAATGCATCAATTATTTGATCATAATAATTTTGTTAGTAATGATGTTAATTGATAGTTGATGATATTAAGATCAATCCTATAAAAAAAAAAAAATCATAAAAAATATTTTCACCGTTAATGCACAAAATAAACTTTGTACACACACCTGTCAAGTAATAATAAATGTGGTAATTAAAGTAGGGAAATAAGACAATAATTAGAGTGGTTCGGTCAAGTTGACTTAGTGTACTTTTGAACGGCTTTAGTCGCCGGCACTTTATATTATGTCAAGTGTGTTGGAAACAGAGAGTATGGAGAGTACAAGCTTAAAGAGAGAGGAGAATGAAGTTCTCAAATACAGAAAAATGAGTTTCCCCCTAGGGATGGTGAGGCGTACAATTTATAGCAACCCCGTGACAATTTGGGGTGAGCATGTAGCTACTAAACCACTACTTTAGTGGAGCTCCCAACCTCTTCCTAATGTGCAAGATGGTTGACGTGCTCTCCGTGAGATCCGGAGACGAGGGTTGACCACTTCCTTCATGATGTGGGCATGCGTAGCTCATTGTTACTGATGAGCTCAATTAATCCAACTGTGGTAGACCACATTTGCTGGGCTTGCCAGACCTCTTGAACTTGGGCATATAATCCATATTGGGCTCACAAGATGGGCTGGATCTTTGGACTAGACCCATCATTTCCCCCCAATGCCCTGCGTCCAACAGAACTTGGAGAGGAGGGCATTCAATTTAAATTTGAATTTTTGACAAAACTGAAAAAACTTTGGGAGGCCAAAACATGCACTTCTAAGGCTTTTTCGGGCATCGATACGGTCATTTTGATATATTACAGGCCCCGTTCGAAATTACGGATCAAAAGTTATGATTTAAATAGTATAAGTACCTTTAAATCAGAATTCCTTGAAAATTCCTTTTAATTTGCGACCTCCCCCTTTTCAAGTAAACTCCTCTGATTTGTGGGAATCCTTCTCTTTTATTCTTGAAGAATCTAGGTCGTAAATTTGGGGGCTTTGCATCCTACTCTTGATCTCACTTGTTCCATAGCGATTAGGGAGATCCAATCCTAGAGATCTCTTCTTAGTGAGGACTTTTCAGAGATTAATGCCGAACAAAGGAAGAGATATTCATGGGAGTGAACTGATGGTCATATTGTTTTTCTCCAGCTTGATGAATTCTACTTCCTTTATGTGACGAATACTTTTAGGAAAGTACTTGTCGGTGAACAATTCTTGGAACTTCTCCCAAGACATCTTCAGTGCGGCAGGCTGAGTACGTTTTACAGATTTCCACCAATGATCTGCCTCTCCTCGTAACATGAAGGTGGCAAAGGGAACCTATTTCTCTTCAGAGCATCCCAAGATAACAAATATCTTAGTGATCTGTTTAATCCACGTATCTGCCTTAAGTGGTTCTAGCTTTCCCAAAAACTCCGGTGGTCCCAGCTCCTTGAATTGCTTAGCGGTGACCATCCGTGAGTTACCGATGTTCCACACATTTTGAGCAGAGTCGCTTTACTTTGATGTTGCATGAATTGCATAAAGCCTCTGAATATCCCACCGTTCATCATTTGGTCGGTGTTGTTGTTTACACGAGGATTATTGTCTTCCTAATGCACATTATCCTGGGTATTGATCGTTGGTGACTCAACGGTCTCATGTGCTCCATTGCTTATCTCAACATTTTCAGATACCATTTTCAAACACTGTCACAAAACAAGGGTTAATTGACATGCCACATATTATCTCTATATTCTGACCGGCCAATTAAATAACAATTAAGCTTAGGTAGGTCATACTAGCGAAGGATTTACCCGTCTCTCCCCTCTTAGTTCTAGTCTCAAATCTCAGACAGGGATCATATCCCTAAGCTTTGATACCAACTGTGACGCCCCCAAAATAGGTATACATCACCCATTCTGAGTCCCCAAATGCATGGTACAGAATACAAATACAAACTTAATTATACAACTATTGTGTAACATAAGCTGAGAGTTTTAACACGAATATTGTCTCCTAGACAATATCCAAACTCAAATGAAGTTCTCAATCCAATTATTATTACGCTATTTCACAGAATAGTGAAGACTACTAAAGAAACCATCTGGACTATCACTCCATTTCCCGACTAGTCCCAGCTATATTATCATTTTTTGAAGAGAACAATGAAAGCAAATGGTGAGCTCAACTAGCCTAGTAAAGAATATTATGACTAAGATAATGCAGAATAAATTATCGTTAGCCTTCAACAGTGTTAAACTGATAGATTACAATAGACAACAAGTTTAACCGCAGCAGAACGAACAATCCATTAAAAAAGTCAAGTATAACATAATATCTACTATCTTCAATGATTTAAAAGTTCATCATCAATATTTTATCATAGTAACAAAGCTCAATAAATAATCCACATCACTGAATTATCCATGCGCTACGGGCCAATGATATTCATTAGTATCACATCCACGAATTATCCATGCACTACGGGCCAAGGATATACGTATTATCACCAATGGTCATGATCATGCCAACAACTGTCCATCAATGTTCTATGGGCCAATGAGGACTTTTATCACATCATTTGTAACATTACATGTGACGCCCCCAAAATAGGTTCACACGACCCATTCTGAGTCGCCAGATATCACACTATAAAAATCAAATACAAACTTCATTTATACAACTTGTTGAATCACATGCGAATATCGACCACGATTAAAGCTGTGAGTTTTAATACAAATGTATGTAATCATTATGGTGCCTCGACCACAACCTTACAATGGTACTTTACATAAAAGTACAGTCAAAAACTATTTTAGAAATTAAAATCTTTGGGAAGTGCTCAAGGAAACTTTCGTACATGGGAGGCCATACGTCTAGGTTATGATATATATCATATGTCCACAGAATTATCCTTGGTTGACCCAATAGACCCCAAATGTAAGACCCCGAAATTTATGAAATGAAAGTATTCAATTTTCTTATAATTATTATTTTATTTCGTAAATGGTTAAATTGATAAAGTGTTAAAGTTAAGGGTGATATGTGAAATTTTTTACAAAGTATGCAAATTGTTATAAAATATTTGTTTGGTCGGGGAATATTCTTTTTGTCGGGGAATATCCGTACGACGACACAATCATTGGTGGACCCCACAACGGAAGTATTGTCGTAGTAAAAAAACGACAGAATTATCTTTTATTAAAAATAACGGCGAAAGTGTTACCGTTAAAAACTGTTGAACTACCCGGTAGTAAAAGTACAGTGATACGCGTGGTTGCATAGTAAAACACGGTATTGATTATTGATGTTTACGTAAGAAGTCACTCAGTTATACTCAATTATTACTACGATAATTCTTTGCATCATATTTCTCGTGTTATTGATTCGATTATTGTCACAAGATATCATCATATAATATGTTATATTATTAAATCAATAATTGATTTGCAAAGTTATTCATATTATTATTTGCAATATTGACAATGTCTAGAAGTTACATCGAGGAGGGTTTGGTCATCTAATTGCGCGCCAATAAGGAGAAATCCTTATCGGAAAGCCCCTGCTCACAGGAGCGACACGATTGTTAAATATTGCGAGTTATAATATTAATGATGAATAAGTTCGTGTTGATTAAAGATGAAATTGATAGTTCCATTGTGATAGAATTATTAGTGTTAGTGAAAATCGACATTTATATTGATAATAATTGATGTCGGGAAGTTATCGGGTAATTAATCGGATAAATGAGGAATTAATTGCTATTAATTCACATGATTATAACTATTTGTTCACATGTGTGTACTATTGATTCACATTCATATACTATTAGGGGAGTTGGTGCAAGATTGATAATACTTGCATGACTAAGTTAAAAATGGAGGTATAGATGGAGGTACTATACTGTAATTCGTATTTTCACATGTCTAGAACTATTGATTCACATGATTTACTATTGATTCACATTATTTAATATTAGGGGAGGTGGTGAAAGTTTGATAATACTTGCAGGACTAAATTAAAAATGAAAGAAAAGTTGGAGGTATTGTACTGTAATTTTTCGAGCCCCAAAACGTGCAATTATCGAAATTATATTTTTCTATAAATAGAAGCTCATTCTTTCTTCATTTCTCACCAATTCACTAAAGTTATAAAGCAATTATTATAGATAGAAATTATAGAGAGAAAGAAGAAAAGAAGTCTGCTACCTCTCTATTCCAGTATCCAACTTTATTCTAAGGTAAGGGGTATTATTTCTTTTATTTTCATGAAGAGAGCTATTGTTATTCCATTTCTTATTATTATATTGGAATAACCTGTCTATGCGAAGTATCGCATACATGGTAAAATTCTTCTGTTATTCCATTCTTTATTATTACATTGGAATATCCTTTACATATGTATTACGTATTACGCGTGACTGGTGCCACTATTTATTATTACATTGGAATAACTTTGTTTATCTTGATAAGCGCATACATGGTGAAATTCTTACATTATTCCATTCTTTATTATTACATTGGAATATCACATGCGTGCGTATTACGCATGACTTTAGTTCCATTATTTATTATTACTGTTAGAATAACTTTGTCTTTCTTGGTCTATCGCATGCCTGGTGAATTCTGTTGTTATTCCATTCTTTATTATTCTGTTAGAATATCCTGTCTATGCGGATTTCGCATGACCTAGTTCCATTATTTATTATTCTGTTGAGAATAACCTGTATGTGCGGTCTATCGCATGCCTGGTGAATTATTTTGTTATTCCATTCTTTATTATTTTGTTGGAATAACATGTGTACGCGGACTACCGCATGCATGGTGAATGCCCTTCCGTATTCATTCCTTATTAAATTGTGAAAATGATCTGTCTATGTGGATTACCGCATGGCAGATGAAAATCCATTTGTAGTTTCGTATATTCTATTATACTCGTATGAGATATCATTTCTTTTGTACTCGTCATGAAATATCATTTTATTTGGTATTTTATTTACGTGTTACTATTCATGGGTTACTATTCACCCGATTACTATTCACTCTAGTATTATTCACTCGGGTATTCGGGGCACTTTTTGTGTCGGAGTACTATTCACGGGTTACTATTCACCCAAATTACTATTCACCCGAATATTAGTCACTCGGGTATTTGGGGTACTTTTCATCACGAAGTACTATTCCTGAAGTACTATTCATGGGGTACTATTTACCCGAAAAATATATTTCTTTTATGTCCAAATTATTTTTGGTGCAAGAATATTATTCTTGAATTTTACTCTACAAAACAGTATCATGTTGACAATTTGGACGTTATTGATTCTTGGATAAATTAAATTATAAATCTTTAAAATTTATCCTTGAACTTGTTTTATTGAATTATTATGTCATTGTCATCATCCTTATGCTTATATTGTGATGAAAGTCATCTTTGGCTTACGTGCAGAGATGGACTTGGTATGATTATGACCAGAGATTATTCGGTATAATCATGACCGTAATATGACGAATGATGTGGTAAAATTCCTCATTGGCTTGTAGTTCATTGATGGACAGTTGTTGGTATGATTAAGACCAGGGATTATTCGGTATAATCATGACCATTGATGAAAACATGAATATCCTTGGCCCGTAGTGCATGGATAATTTGTGGTCGTGATACTAATGAATATCCTTGGCCGTAGTAGTGTAGGGATGACGTGGTTTATTTAATAAAATTTGAGTCTCAAATGACAAAAGTGATGAAAAACCTTTTAAATCATAGAAGATAGTAGTTTTTATTCTCGACTTGACTCTTCTAATGGTTTGCTTGTTCATTTATTGATTAAACTTGATGTTTGTTATATTGTATCAATTTAACATTGTTGAAGACTAATGATAATTTATTCGCATTATCTTAGTCATAATATTTCTTCTTTGGGCTAGTTGAGCTCACCCTTTCTTTCACCGTTCTCTTGAGAAATGAGAATATAAATTGGGACGAGTCGGGAACGGAGTGACGGTCGGGATGATAGCATTAGTAGTCCTCACTATTACATTAAATAGTGTGATAATAAATGTAATGAGGACTCCATTGAGTGTGGATATTGTCTAGATGACAATATTTGTATTAAAACTCATAGCATATGTTTTGTCGTATTTTACACGACAGTTGTATAATTAAGTTTTTATTTGTATTTTGTACCATGTATTTGGCGACTCAAGATGGGTGATGTATACCTATTTTGGGGGCGTCACAGTTGGTATCAAAGCTTAGGGATATGATCCCTGGCTGAGATGTGAGATAAGAACTAGGAGGGAGAGCGAGGAATTCCTTCGCTTAGTATGACCTACCTAAGTTTATTTGGTATTTAATTGGTAGGTCGAGTATAGGGATAATATGTGATATTTCAATTAACCCTTGTTTTGTGAAAGTGTTTGAAAATGGCATCTGAAAATGTTGAGATCAGCAATGAAGCACATGAGACAGTTGAGTCACCAACTATCAATATTCAGGATAATGTGCAACAAGAAGACAATAATCCTCAGGTAAACAATAACACCGATGAAATGATGAACGATGGGATGTTCAGAGGCTTTATGCAATTCATGCAACATCGGTGAGAGAGAGACTCTGCTCAAAATATAGGTGGAAATAATGGCAACCCACGGTAGTCATCATAAGCGATTCAAGGAGCTGAGACCGCTAGAGTTTTTGGGAAATCCAGAATCACTTAAGGCGGAGACGTGGTTAAAGCAGATCACCAAGATATTTGATGTCTTTGGAAGCTCCGAGGAGCAAAAGGTTCCCTTTGCCACCTTTATGTTGCGTGAAGAGGCAGATTACTGGTGAAAATCTGTAAAACGTACCCAGCCTGACACACTCAAGATGTTTTGGGAGAGGTTCCAAGAGTTGTTCAACGACAAGTACTTTCCCGAAAGTATTCGTCACATGAAGGAGGTGGAATTCATCAAGTTAGAGCAAAACAATATGACCATATCGCAATACGAGGCTAAATTTACGGAGTTATCCCGATTTGCATCCCATTTGGTTGATAATGAGGAGCGAATGTCGCGAATGTTTCTAAGAGGTTTAAAATCTAATATACGTCAATACCTCATTTCTCACAAACTTGGTTTATATTCAGATGTTGTGAATAGGGCTCAGTTATTAGAGCGTGATAATGAGTCAGCACAACCAAAAGGCAACGAGCAACAACATGATAAAAATTGTACCGGTGGCAACGGCCATCGGAACAATGATAACCATCGTGGGGGAAATTATCATGCCAAGAATGGTAACCACTTCGGGGGTAACCATGGCCAAGATAATAGGAGTGGAAATTTCAAGAAGAGAAGGTTCAACAATGATGGAAAGATAGAAGCACCAACACCTGTTAAGGAAGGAGAACGACCACCGGTCGTATGTTACAAATGCGGAGGGGAGGGACATATCAGTCCAAACTGCGTAATGCAGTCCAAAACATGTTACAATTGTGGAAAAGAAGGTCATCTAGCCCAATTTTGTCGTGCACCAAAGTCAAGTCCAGCTGGGACGGTGGCACCAAAGGCGAATACGGACAAAACAAAGTCGGTGGTTTCAGGAAGAGCGTTTTTCGTGACTTCTCAAAAAGCGAGTGACCCGAACGAAGTTAGCACGGGTTAATTAATTATAAATTCTTGTGAAGTCTATACCTTATTAGATATCTGGGTTCTACCCATTCTTTTATATCTCTTTAACTTTACTTTCAACGTTTAAATTTAACTCTAGAGAAGTTAGACTTTGACTTATCGATTGAAACTTCGTTAGCAAAAACCTTCGTTACTGTTGCCTCATTTTTTAGTTCTAACAAAAGAGCTCTAACTCATGCAAGTATACATATGTCAACAAGCAATACAGGGTAAGTCGAGTATCGATCCACGAAGAAAGTTGCTAAATATAATTATTATGCATCAACTCTATTACTATTTTTATATGCTTAAACTAATAATTATGATTATGATTGAAAATTACTTTAGAATCAAATAATAACTAAAATAAGAATAATAACGAAATAAATCAAATCTGGAAATAATGGGATCCTAACTTCATTTAATACTTCATCTAATTACCACCATCATGCAAGATTGTTCACATATCACAGGAAAGTAGCCAAGAGCACTAATGTAGACATAACCATTTTTCAATGCATTATGACCTACTTACACAACATCCACATGCAATAGACACCATGTAATCATTAATATAACCAAAATCACTATATGTCTATGTGAAATTGCAACCATATTGAATTTAAGCACAAACCCTTATTTAACTCATACGGTGAAACAGTATATGTCTATCTGGTTTACGAAATACAAAGCAACACAAAACAGCCCCATATATGCATGTTTTCATGATTACAATCCATACTCGCATGTTATTTTTCAATTCCATACAAGTACCTAAAATGAATGGTGATCAATCATTCATGCATGCAAATCAACCATGATAAAAATTCCTTATGATATATAAAATTGTCCAGCAGTCAAGCATGCAATTAAACTACATATTAAAATCCGTTAGAATCCCATAATAGAGTTTAGTTCATGACTGAACCAAAAGCCATTATGGGATCAAAGCAAAACATGGAGGCTAAACAAACAATTAAAAGAGAAAGGATAGAATCGATCAAACCCAATTGCTGATTATAATCCAATAGTAACGTTCAAATCTTTAATTAAAATCCAGCAAAGAAACAGTAGTCTTCCACAATGATTGAAAATTCAAAGAAGAAGTAGAAAAATATGAAGTTTAGGCTTAGTTCTACGTTGGAAATCTCCCAAAGTGTAAAACCCTAGTTCCAATATGAAAAACATGTAAAAACTACTAAATGATACGTCTGACACCAGTCAGAATTGTTTTAACCAATTACAAACTCTTAAAATTAAAAATTAAAATAAAACAGATCAGCAGCTTCAGTTGTCACGCGCGGATCTTTTGTATTCCTCACAGCGCCGAGAGTGTAAATTCTGTCGGTCGGGATGATCGCGGGCGCGCGATATAAGCCTAATCACCGGCGGCTTTTTTACGATGTTGATTACGGTTTCTTGATGCTCACGACTACGTAAATCTGTTTCATCCTTGTCAAGCTGCTCTAGTTCAATTGTCCACCAATGCATGGTTTCTTTGCTCCACTCGATCCTCACGCCATGCATCCATTAGCCTCATGCCATCTAACATCACCAAATTATGCCATATCCTGCACTTTTACACCAAAGGAGTTCTCAGACATGCAATGCAAAACTAATATGAAATGCAACTAAAAACACACTAAAATGTACTTGAGATGGGCATAGTTCGCGTGAATTAATATCCAATAAGTAGGTATAAAACCCACTTATCAAATACCCCCAAACTTGAACTATTGCTTGCCCTCAAGCAATGCATACAACCTAAAACACCGAAAATGCAACTACATGCTATGCTACTAAATCATGATGCAAACAAGTCTCACTTTGTTCCAGCCATAACTGAAATTCAGTCCAAAAAATGCCTCAACGAATTATCCAGATTCATGAATACAAATTCAAACCGAACTATAGGCATAATATCATACACTCAGATAATTCATAAATGCTATAAAGATGTTGTGTGTGTGTGTTGTGTTCACCAAAACTTGATTTAAGCAAAGAATACACATACTAAACTGTTCAAAACAGAAAATTACATTCTAAATCAAGACTCATGTATACTTATGCAACAAAGACTGTTCCAACATATCAAAACAAACTAAAGTTCAACAATGGGCTTAACTGCTTTATTGCTACTCGCGAGGGCGATTTTTGCTCTTCCCGTGGTGTTTATTGCTTTTTTTTTCTTTTTCTCTTTTTTTTCACATGACTGTGCAATGCCTTATTCCATTAGGCAACACTGTTACCCCATAACGAGTTTTCAACCAACGACTCCCAGACCATGAAAGACCTTAGGGTGCTAGGTGTTAAGACACCCCTACTGGCGCGTTTTTACTCAAGTAAATGTGTGGGCCTCAAATAAGACTAGCCACGTTATTGCTATTTTTTTTTTTATACATAGCATACCCATGTTTTCCCAAAGTTTGAATATCGATGTTTTATATAGTCTAAGTTCACTTTCCACATATTTCTCTTTTTAAAACTACATTTTCTATCGAGCAATGCAACACATAATTCTTATACCTACAAGTGATTGTGAACACGGTAAATGTGAGTAAACCGAAAGCATTTAAACAGCATTATGAATTGCATTGTGTAAAACATTATATCTCAGTTCATGTTATCCAAAATACTCAAAAATCCTTCAAAATTCACTATCATCATTGGCTAGACAAAATTTCCATAAAGCTAGAACTGTGAGACATGCAAACTAAAAATATACTAACACAAGTAATAATGACTAAAAACCAAAAAAAATTTCACAAATTTTATCTAACACAAAAACATGCGAACTTTTAAACTAAACATGAAAGTTTAAACTAAACATGCAGAAACTATATGCAACTTAACTAATCATGCAAAAACTATATACAACTACACTATTACCCCAATACCCCCAAACTTATAATATTCATTGTCCCAATGAATGAAGGTAAAAGGGTTACAAAAAACTCCCCTAATGATCAGTCGTACCACCCTCTTCGGGTGGTGAATCTGGTGGTGGATATGGCACAGCTGTCCCGAACTGAGGCCACTCTAGCATCGTCCCCTGCTGTGCAAAAGCCTCCGCCAAGGATCTCATCAAACCCAATGCAAATACTGAAAAATTGTTGTACATGGCGTCGACCTTACGCTCCAACCTTTGGAGCTGTCGATCCCCAGTAGCAATGGGAACTTGGGTTGATGGGCCCGCTTCATCTGTCTGAGAGGGTTGTTGTGGTGGCTCTGGGAATGTAGGCTGGAGAATAAATCCTCGTCCGCGCGGGTGTGGTACACCTCCTATCCAATCTTTAAATTTTTCAATGGTTGCGTGAATGATGTCCTGGCTCGGGTTTTGCATTTATTCATTGCCCCACTGGCATCCCTGATGAGCACATAACATAACTACAACTGAGGCATGTGGAATTCTCCCAGTAGTGCTTCCCCGCAGATATCGCAACATATTCTGATGAATAAGATGGCCCACATCAATATATTTTTCGGTGATTATGCCCCATAGAATGATTGCCCTTTCCACTGTGATCTCATGCTGATGAGACGAAGGCACTAGCTTGGCACATATGAACAAATTCCATGCCTTTGCATATCGATTCAAAGCTGCGACGGGGAATATACGAGGTTGATTCGTGCCGACTTTATATGTCCACTTCGTGCCCGACACGCACAATTCAGCAATAACCAATTCCAAGTCCATTTCCATATGTGCACTTGTTACCCAATTGGCAGACCCAGTCGGTGGTGTATCAGTAATTCTAAAAAATGGCTCTGATGGCGGGTGGTTTGTAATCTATCTCAAAACTGCGAACCATAGATATACCACTCATGGTGACTTTAGCATTATCATAGAATTCCCGGACTATGCTCATCGGAATCGGCATAGGAGTCGCCGTCAAGCCAGTCCATCCTCGTTTACGTATCATAGCATATAACTGACCATCTTGCCCCTCAGGTTTGAAACCCCGCTCTTTGAAAAATGTCTTCGCCATAATTCTGTAATACTCCTGCTGGGCTGCCAAATCTAGAAATTTGGTATGATCGACAATATCCTCCCCTTGACTGCCAGAGGAAGATGATGATGAAGAAGAAGAAGAAGAATGTGCTCTTTTTGGACCCATCTGCAGTTGATAGAGAAAATGCAGGTTTGCTTGATATGAGTGAGAGCCGAATAGATGATTATCCCCACATTGATTTTGCACAACTCAACTGGAAACCCTAGATTTTATACTATAGCAATCAATCTTGGGTCTGAGCTTTGAACGTGGAGAGAATCGTGGGTAATCGAGGAGAAGTGCACAACTACAATTTGTTTAACTGATAGAGAGGAAGATGAGGAGACGTGCATTTGTGGGAGAGAAAGTGATTGCGCTTCTGTTATGATTTCAAATGAGAGCCCAAATAGTCCCCAACACGTTTTAAACTTAAAAAAAAAATTGGTGTCTAGTGTCGCGCGCGGCATGCATGAAGTTTTCCACTGGGTTCGTCTTGGCGGTATATTTAATAAAAACATGATGAGGCGCTTGGTTGGACCGCCTAAGAGGTTGAAACAAGTTGGGTTCTTGACTTCGGTAGCGCGACGCGATTTCTCAAGTCGTTAAAGGCGGCACATGCGCTCTACTAATCCTGTGATTGCCAATTTTTAACTCCCAATCTGCATATCAATGATGACTTCAGTTTAAGATACCTACATAGATATTAATACACACTGTTAAGGCATGAATTAATGAGCAATCATGAATGACGAAATAAACTCTATCCTACTTCAAACACCCCTCAATGCAAATTCAGCTACACCCTCAAGTATGCAAAACATACAAACTATCAAAAATAAAATAAAGATGAACTAACTAAAGCACCCTAAACTAAATAAATAAAGAGAAAATAGAGATAGAAATAATGGGTTGCCTCCCATCAAGTGCTAAGTTATAGTCAATTAGCTTGACTGTCTCTGAATCTCACGTCGAAGAAAGAATTGAGGTGACTTTCTGTCTGTCCACCTCACCACCAAAGTTATACTTCAATCGCTGTTCATTCACCTTAAAAGGCTTGTCCAGAAACTTATCATATACTTCAATTGCACCATGCGAAAAGATAGTCTTCACTGTAAATGGCCCAGACCATCTTGATTTTAGTTTCCCGGGAAAAAGTTTCAGTCTGGAGTTATAAACCAAAACCCTTTGTCCCGGTTCAAAGGTCCTCTCAATGATCCTTCGGTCATGCCATTTCTTCACCTTTTCCTTGTACAGCTTCGAATTCTTATATGCCTGTAATCTGAATTCATCCAACTCATTGAGTTAGAGTAGGCGTTTCTCCCCTGCAGCTTTAAAATCAAAATTGAGCTTTCGTATTGCCCAATATGCCTTATGCTCTAGCTCCATAGGAAGGTGACAGGCTTTTCCATACACAAGCTGAAAAGGTGACATGCCCAACGGAGTTTTGTATGCAGTCCTATAGGCCCATACTGCATCATCTAACTTTAACGACCAGTCCTTCCTCGTGGGATTCACAACTTTTTCAAGGATTCTTTTGACTTCTCAATTCGACACTTCAGCTTGGTCATTCGTTTGTGGGTGATAAGCTGTAGCAATACGATGGTTCACCCCATACTTAGCCAATAAAGTCAGAACTGCACATTGCGAAATGATCGCCTCAAATCGATGATGGCCCTTGGAGTCCCAAATCTCGTGAATATACTTCTGTGTAAGAACTTGAGAACTACCTTGGCATCATTTATCGGAAGAGTTGCCGCTTCTACCCATTTCGACACATAATCCACTGCGAGCAAGGTGTAGAGATTACCGCAGGAAGAAATAAAAGGTCCCATGAAATTAATCCCCCACAGATCGTAAATTTCTACTTCGAGGATAGTGTTCAATGGCATTTCATTTCTTTTTGAGATGTTTCCCACTCTCTGACATCTATCACACCGCTGGACGAAACCGTAGGCATCCTTAAAAATTGTCAGCCAGTATAATCCTACTTGTAGTACTCTAGCCGTTGTTCGCTCTCCCCCAAAGTGACCTCCATACACCGAGGAATGACAATCCTGCAAAATCCCCTCGGTCTCGCTATACGGGATACACCTTCTTATCATTTGATCCGCACACTGTTTAAACAAATAAGGCTCATCCCATATATACCATTTGACATCATTCAAAAATTTCCTCTTTTGATAACCCACTAAGTCAGAAGGTACCATCTTACTCACCAAATAGTTCGCATAATCTGCAAACCATGGCACTTCCCCTTTCACCACAAATAATTGTTCATCTGGAAAGGATTCATTAATCATAACATTATTGTCTACCTTCCTTTCTGGATTCTCTAGTCGCGATAAGTGGTCCGCCACTTGGTTTTCGGTGCCCTTTCTGTCCTTGATCTCCAAATAAAATTCCCGCAGTAATAAAATCCATCTGATAAACCGGGATTTTTCATCCTTCTTTGCCACTAAATGTCGAATTGCCGCGTGATCCGTATACACTATCACCTTTGTGCCAATCAGATATGCTCAAAATTTATCAAAGGTATACACCACTGCCAATAACTCTTTCTTTGTGGTGGTGTAGTTCAACTGTGCATCTGTAAGGGTCTTGCTGGCATAATAAATCACATGAAAAATCTTCTCTTTCCTCTACCCCAAAACAACCCCTACGGCGTAATCACTGGCATCACACATCAGCTCAAATGGCAAATCCCAATCTGGTGCGGTAATCACTGGCGCTGAAGTTAGTTTCCCCTTTAAGTGCTCAAATACTGACACGCAGGCTTCATCAAAATTAAACTGTGCATCTTTCTCCAATAGACTGCATAGTGGTTTAGTTATCTTGGAGAAGTCCTTGATGAATCTGTGGTAGAAACCTGCATGTCCCAGAAAACTGCGAACACCTTTTACTGAAGTAGGTGGTGGCAAGTTCTCATTCGTTTACAGCTTCGCTCTATCCACCTCAAGTCCCTTTTTTGAAACCTTGTGTCCCAGTATGATTCCTTCTTGTACCATGAAATGACATTTTTCCCAGTTCAGCACTAAGTTCGTCTCAACACATCTCTTCAAAACCATAACCAAATTCTCAAGGCATAAATCAAACGAGTCCTCGAAGACTGAGAAGTCATCCATAAATACTTCCACATTCTGCTCCACCATATCTGAAAATATAGCCATCATGCATCTCTGAAAGGTGGCTGGAGCATTGCACAACCCGAAGGACATCCTTCTGAAAGCAAAAGTACCGTATGGACATGTGAAGGTAGTCTTTTCCTGGTCTTTTGGAGCTATCATGATCTGATTGTAGCCTGAATACCCATCCAGAAGGCAATAATACTCATGACCTGCTAATCTATTCAACATTTGATCAATAAATGGGAGTGGAAAATGATCTTTCCTTGTAGCTTTGTTGAGCCTGCGGTAGTCCATGCAGACGCTCCACCCCGTCACTGTTCGTGTTGGAATTAACTCATTATTTTTATTAGTCACGACAGTTATGCCACCCTTTTTCGGTACACACTGCATTGGGCTCACCCATGAGCTGTCTGAGATCGGATAGATTATGCCTGCATCCAGCCATTTTAGTACCTCTTTCTTGACCACTTCTTTCATTATCGGATTAAGTCTCATTTGCTGCTCAATCGAAGGCTTACTCCCATCTTCCATCAGGATCTTATGCATGCAAAACGAAGGGCTGATCCCTTTGATATCTACTATGGTCCATCCAATAGCCGATTTGAACTCTCGAAGCACTCGTAGCAGTTTTTCTTCCTGAAAAGATTTTAGTGCAGAAGAAATAATCACTGGTAATTTTGAATCTTTATTTAAAAATGCGTACCTGAGATGTTCTAGAAGTGGTTTTAATTCAAGTTCTAGAGGTGTCTCAAGAGATGGCTTTAATTTTACCGATGACTCTCCAGCTTTCGTCAATGGCTCGACCGGTGTTCTGAATTTTCTGAATTGCGGAGTTGTATCCAGGTATTGCATAAGTTCATCGAATTCCTCATCTTCCAATTCTGAATTTTTAGCAATGATACTTCTCAAAGGTTCATAATCCACCAGACTCTGTACTTCATCATTTATAACCCGATCCACCAAATCAACCCGGAAGCATTCTTCTTCATCTGTTAGGAACTTCATTTCCTTGAAGACGTTAAAGGTAACCTCCTGATCATGTACACGCATAGTGAGTTCCCCTTTCTGCACGTCTATCAAAGTCCTTCCTGTGGCTAAGAATGGTCTCCCCAGTATGATTGGTATACTTTTATCTTCCTCGTAATCCAAAATGATGAAGTCAGCCTGAAAGATAAATTTGTCCACTTTCACCAATACATCTTCAACAATTCCCAGTGGATATGTGATGGATCTGTCAGCTAGCTAACGAAATATTTGTCGGCCTTGGAGCCGATAATCCCAACTGATTGAACAATGACAAGGGCATCAAATTTATACTTGCCCCAAGATCACACAAACATTTATTAAAGTTCGTCTTTCCAATCGTGCATGGAATTGTGAAACTGCCCAGATCCTTCAGCTTCAGAGGTAATTTCTGCTGAAGCACTCCACTGCATTCCTCTATCAAGGCCATTGTCTCAAACTCATCTAATCTCCTCTTCCTTGACAATATACCCTTCATAAACTTTGCATAACTTGGCATCTGTTCCAATGCCTCAGCGAAAGGTATGTTGATCTGCAGCTTTTTAAAGACCTTCAGAAACTTGCTGAATTGCTTATCTTCCCTCTACTTATTCAATCTCTGCGGATACGGAACTGGAGCGTGAACTGGTGGTACTGAACTCATAGGCTTCTCAACTGAACCTGCTTTATCTTTCTCTTCATGCCGTACCTTAGAATTTTTTAGATTTTCTTTCTCATCGATCCAGTTGCTCTTTTCATGCAGCGCAAGCCTTAACCTCCTCAGTATAACAAGGCGCGGGCGTGCGACTCTCAGTTCCTGCAATGTTTTTCCTAGACCTCAATGTGATCGCTTGACACTGTTCCTTCCCATCTCTTCGTGGATTTGTCTCTGTATTACTTGGAAATGAACCCTGGGGCCTGTTGTTAAGCATGCTTGCCATTTGCCCCATCTGAGTTTCTAGATTTTTAATAGCCACTACTTGGCTTTTGATCATAACCTCCATGTTTGCCATGTACTTTAACATCATCTCCTCCATTTCTGATTTCTTTTCTTGCTGAGGTGCAGATGGATTATGATGTTGTTGTTGTTGAGAAAATCCCGGTGGAAATGGTGGTTTTGGTGTAAACTGTCTTTCTTACTTTTGTTGAGATCCCGAAATTGTTGATTCTACCGAAACCGATTCTCACGATTCCTTGGTTATTAGACCAACTGAAGTTTGGATGATTGCGGTTGTTGGGGTTGTATGTGTTCTGAAGCTGTCCTTGGTCTTTCCTGTAATTGGTCACATACTGTACCGACTCCGAGCTGATAGCACATTGATCTGTCGAGTGCGACCCCACACAAATCTCACATACGAAGGCAACTGCTTTTGCTTTGCTCTCTGCCAATGTATCTATTTTCTTCGCCATAGCTGCCATCTGTGCCGAGAACTGAGTAATAGCATCCACCTCCAACAAACCTGCAACCTTGGGCTATGGCATCCGAGATGTAGGATTCTAAAAGTCATTTGCTGCCATAGTTTCGATAAGGTTATAGGCCTCTTCATAGCTCTTTGCCCATAGTGCCCCTCCTGTAGCTGCATCTATAATAGGTCTCGACTGCCATTCCAATCCGTTGTAAAACGTGTTGATCACCATCCAATCTGGCATACCATAGTACGGACACTTCCGTAGCATCTCTTTATATCTCTCCCATGCTTCATATAAGGACTTTCCCTGTTGTTGCTCAAACTGAGAGATAGCTGTCCTCATCTTTGCAGTCTTAGCCATTGGGAAAAACTTGGCTAAGAACTTCTGTGCTAAGTCCTCCCATGTAGTAATTGACCCTGAAGGCAAAGAATGAAGCCAACTTCTTGCTTTATCCCTCAAAGAGAACAGAAATAGCCTAAGTCGGATAGCATCCTCCGTCACCCCGTTGTATCTAAATGTATCACAAATCTCAATAAAACTCAACAGGTGTTCATTCGGATCATCTGTAGCATCACCCCCAAACTGTACCGAATTCTGCACCATCTGAATAGTGCCCGGTTTAATCTCGAAAGTGTTTGCTACTATCGCCGGTCTGTCAATGCTAAACTGAAGTCCATTAATATTCGACATGGAATAGTCCCTTAGAGCCCAGTGCTCTTCTCTTTGCTCGATTCTTTGTTCTTCTGCCATACTAGATGTAGTACCCTCTAACTGTGCTTGCAAATTTCTCCGCACACTTGCTTTCCAACCTCTTCAGTTAATATTACCCTGTGCTGGTGTCAATTCGGAATTAGATGATCGCGTGTGTATAAAAGCAAAAAAATAGAAATAAGATAAGGTTAGATTTGTCTAAGTCATACAATATAGCTTAAAATTGATGATAATTATTTAAATTTAAATGCCTTTCCCCGACAACGGCGCCAAAACCTTGTTGCCTCTTTTTTAGTTCTAACAAAAGAGCTCTAACTCATGCAAGTATACATGTGTCAACAAGCAATACAGAGTAAGTCGAGTATCGATCCACGGAGAATGTTGCTAAATCTAATTATTATGCATCAAATCTATTACTATTTTTATATGCTTAAACTATTAATTATGATTATGATTGAAAATTACTTTAGAATCAAATAATAACTAAAATAAGAATAATAACGAAATAAATCAAATCTGGAAATAATGGGATCCTAACTTCATTTAATACTTCATCTAATTACCACCATCATGCAAGATTGTTCATATATCACAGGAAAGTATCCAAGAGCACTAATGTAGACATAACCATTTTTCAATGCATTATGACCTACTTACACAGCATCCACATGCAATAGACACCATGTAATCATCAATATAACCAAAATCACTATATGTCTATGTGAAATTGCAACCATGTTGAATTTAAGCACAAGCCCTTATTTAACTCATACGGTGAAGAACAAAGATATGTCTATCCGTTCACGAAATACAAAGCTACACAAAATGTATTTATATACACATGCTATCATGATTACAATCCATACTCGCATGTTATTTTTCAATTCCATACAAGTACCTAAAACGAATGGTGGTCAATCATTCATTCATGCAAATCAACCATGATAAAAATTCCTTATGATATGTAAAATAGTCCAGCAGTCAAGCATGCAATTAAACTATATATTAAAATCCGTTAGAATCCCATAATAGATTTTAGTTCATGACTGAACCAAAAGCCATTATGGGATCAAAGAAAAACATGGAGACTAAACAATCAATTGAAAGAGAAAGGATTGAATCGATCAAACCCAATTGCTGATTATAATCCAATAGTAACGTTCAAATCCTCAATTAAAATCCGGCAAAGAAACAGTAGTCTTCCACAATGATTGAAAATCCAAAGAAGAAGTAGAAAAATATGAAGTTTAGGCTTAGTTCTACGTTGGAAATCTCCCAAAGTGTAAAACCCTAGTTCCAATATGAAAAACATGTAAAAACTACTGAATGATACGTCTGACACCAGTCAGAATTGTTTTAACCAATTACAAACTCTTAAAATTAAAAATTAAAATAAAATGGATCAAGCTTGATTTTGTTGCTGGCACGCGCTCTCATCTTTGTATATTCCTCGCCTGGCATATAGAGTGTAAATTCTGGTCCAATCGGGTGATCGGCGGCGAGCAGACGTATGTAAACTTAATCACCGTAGTCTTTTACTGCGATGTTGATTACGGTTCTGTGTCTTTCTCATCGACTGCTCATCGTTGTTCATCCTTGTCAAGCTGCTCTAGTTCAATTGTCCACCAATGCATGGTTTCTTTGCTCCACTCGATCCTCACGCCATGCATCCATTAGCCTCATGCCATCTAACATCACCAAAATATGCCATATCCTGCACTTTTACACCAAAGGAGTTCTCAGTACATGCAATGCAAACTAACATGAAATGCATTAAAAATACACTAAAATGTACTTGAGATGGGCATAGTTCGCGTGAATTAATATCCAATAAGTAGGTATAAAACCCACTTATCAGTTACCTCCACTGTTTATAAATCTTGTTTGATTCAAATTGACACTTACACGTTACCTGTCGATCTTATCTCTTTGAAAATACTTGCCTTTGATGTGATTTTAGGAATTGATTGGTTAACTACTCATCATGCTTTTCGTAAGGTTGTTAGATTTCATATTCCTAACCAACCTGTTATGCGAATTCAAGCAACCAAACCTTTCGTTGTTGCGAAGTCAATCATTGTCATATCAAGACATAAGTAAAGAGCCCTGATCCTTTCGTTGTTGACTTCCTTGTGTGGAATGCACCGAAGCCAGACTTTCTGTAGGCGACGTCGTGAATGACAATGGCAAGTTGATAGGTATCAATGTGACGTACTATCCAAGTCTTGGATGAGAGTCATAGTTTTGAATGATATTTCTATTGTTAATAAATTTCCTGACGTATTCCTGAAGAACTTCCTAGCCTACCCCTAGAGCGTGAAATCGAATTTTGTATTGACCCCAGTACAAAACCCATTTCTAAAAACCTTAAATATTTCTTCTACCAAAACGAACGTATAATGCGCCAAAGACGTTGGCTCGAGCTGTTGAAGATTACGATTATACCATTCAATATCATTGTGGAAGAGAGAACGTGGTAGTTGACGCGTTGAGTAGAAGATCGTATGCGTTTACGAGTGCGATATTGTTAACACAAAAACCCATTTCGTATAACTTATAAATGATGAAGATAGACTTAAAGACTCTAAGAACCCACGTGGTGATATCAAATATACGATTAGAATCTACTTTAATCAATAAAGTTAAAGTCGCTCAAACTACACACCTGGAGCTGATAAATATGAAGAAGAAGGTTCAAGAAGACGTTATTCTAGAAGCAAGAGTCAATGAATAGAGGAAATCTCAACCCTCGATTTAATTAGCCCATTTGAAATCCTCGATCGAGTAGGAACTGTGGCCTATAGACTCGTTTTACCGCCAAGTATATCGCGTGTTCATAACGTTTTTCACGTATCGATGTTACGTGAATATGTGGACGACCAGAACCACGTTATTAAATTAGAACTAAATGAGATTGTAAGTCAAAATCTTGAATAAGAAGGATCATATTCAACACTCAAAGGTTATACCTTAAGAGTTAGAATCTGAAATGAAGTCAAGGCATCCTCATCATACCAGGTACGTACATAAATTTTGAGGGCGAAATTTCATAAGGAGGGGAGATTGTAAGACCCCGAATTTTATGAAATGAAAGTATTCAATTTTCTTATAATTATTATTTTATTTCGTAAATGGTTAAATTGATAAAGGGTTAAAGTTAAAGGTGATATGTGAAATTTTTTGCAAAGTATGCAAGTTGTTATAAAATATTAGTTTGGTGGGAATATTCTTTTTGTCGGGGAATATTAAATGCGATGGCACAATCATTGGTGGACCCCATAACGGAAGTATTGTCGTAGTAAGAAAACAGCGAAATTATCTTTTATTAAAATAATTGGTGAAAGTGTTACCGTTAAAAAGCTGTTGAACTACCCTAGTAGTAAAAAGTACAATGATATCGCGTGGTTGCATAGTAGCACATGGTATTGATTATTGATGTTTACGTAAGAAGTCACTCAGTTATACTCAATTATTGTTACAGTAATTGCTGCATCAAATTTCTCATGTTATTGATTCGATTATTGTCACAGTATCATCTGTATAATATGTTATATTATTAAATCAATAATTGAGACGGCAAAGTTATTCATATTATAATTTGCAATATTGACAATGTCTAGAAGTTCTATCAAGGAGAGGTTTGGTAATCTAATTGCGCGCCAATAAGGAGAAATCCTTATCGGAAAGCCATCTCTTTCCTGGGAACGACCTGGTTGATAAATATTGTGAGTTATAATATTAATGATGAATAAGTTCGTGTTGATTAAAGATGAAATTAATAGTTCCATTGTGTTGGAATTATTAGTGTTAGTGAAAATTGACATTTATTTCGATAATAATTGATGTCTGGAAGTTATCAGGTAATTAATCGGATAAATGAGAAATTAATTGCTATTAATTCATATGATTATAATTATTTATTCACATGTGTGTACTATTGATTTACATTCATGTACTATTAGGGTAGTTGGTGCAAAATTGATAATACTTGCATGACTAAGTTAAAAATGGAGGTATAGATGGAGATACTATACTATAATTCGTATTTTTACATGTCTATAACTATTGATTCACATGATTTACTATTGATTCACATTATTTACTATTAGGAGAGGTGGTGCAAGTTTGATAATACTTGCAGGACTAAATTAAAAATAAAAAAAAAAGTTGGAGGTATTGTCTTTGTAATTTTTTGAGCCCCAAAACGCGTGTAATTATCGAAACTATATTTTCTATAAATAAAGCTCATTCTTCCTTCATTTCTCACCAATTCACTAAAGCTATAGAGCAATTATTATAGAGAAAAGAAGAAGAAAGTCCGATACCTCTCTCATTCCTAGTATCCAACTTTATTCTAAGGTAAGGGTATTATTTCTTTCATTTTCATGAAGAGAGCTATTGTTATTCCATTCCTTATTATTATGTTGGAATAACTTTGCCTATCTGAATCCGCATACATGGTAAAATTCTTCATTATTCCATTCTTTATTATTACATTGGAATATCTTGTCTGTGCATATTCATGCATGACACTCGGTTCCACTATTTATTATTCTATTGGAATAACTTGCTCTATCTGAAGTACCACATACATGGTGAAATTCTTACATTATTCCATTCTTTATTATTCTGCTTGGAATATCACATGCTCTATGTATTACGCATTTAATTCGGTTCTATTATTTATTATTACATTAGAATAACTTTGTCTGCTGATATCTATCGCATGCTTGGTGAATTTCGTTGTTATTCCATTCTTTATTATTCATTAGAATATCACGTCTGCATCAATTTCGCATGACACACAGTTCCATTATTTATTATTCATTGAGAATAACTTTGTTTGTCTGATCTATCGCGTCTTGGTGAATTCTTTTGTTATTCCATTCTTTATTATTCTGTTGGAATAACTTTGTCTCACGCGACTACTGTATTTGCATGGTGAATGACCTTCCGTATTCATTCCTTATTAAATTGTGGAAATGATCTGCCTACGTGGATTCTGCATGACGTATGAAAATCCATTCATGAGCTTTCAGATATTCTATTATACTCGTATGAGATATCATTTATTTTGTACTCGTCATGAAATATCATTTTATTTGATTTTTTATTTACGAGTTACTATTCACGGGTTACTATTCACCTAGTTACTATTCACTCTAGTATTATTCACTCGAGTATTCGGGGCACTTTTCGTGTTTAGAGTACTATTCACTAATTCTTATTCACGGGTTCTATTCACCCAAATTACTATTCACCGAATATTATTCACTCGAGTATTTGGGGTACTTTTCATGTCGAGGTACTATTCACGAGTACTATTCTCAAGTACTTATTCACGAAGTCTTTATTTACCCAAAAATATATTTCTTTTATGTCCAAATTATTTTTGGTGCAAGAATATTATTCTTGAATTTTACTCTACAAAACAAAGATCATGTTGACAATTTGGGCGTTATTGATTCTTGGATAAATTAAATTATAAATCTTTAAAATTTATCCTTGAACTTGTTTTATTGAATTATTATGTCATTGTCATCATCCTTATGCTTATATTGTGATGAAAGTCATCTTTGGCTTACGTGCAGAGATGGACTTGGTATGATTATGACCAGAGATTATTCGGTATAATCATGACCGTAATATGACGAATGATGTGGTAAAATTCCTCATTGGCTTGTAGTTCATTGATGGACAGTTGTTGGTATGATTAAGACCAGGGATTATTCGGTATAATCATGACCATTGATGAAAACATGAATATCCTTGGCCCGTAGTGCATGGATAATTTGTGGTCGTGATACTAATGAATATCCTTGGCCGTAGTGTAGGGATGACGTGGTTTATTTAATAAGCTGAGTCTCAGCGACAAAAGTGATGAAAAACCTTTTAAATCATAGAAGATAGTAGTTTTTATTCTCGACTTGACTCTTCTAATGGTTTGCTTGTTCCGCTGCAGTTAAACTTGATGTTTGTTATATTGTATCAATTTAACATTGTTGAAGACTAATGATAATTTATTCTGCATTATCTTAGTCATAATATTTCTTACTGGGCTAGTTGAGCTCACCCTTTCTTTCACTGTTCTCTTCAGGAAATGAGAATATAGCTGGGACGAGTCGGGGAACGGAGTGACGGTCCAGATGATAACATTAGTAGTCCTCACTATTCTGTTAAATAGTGTGATAATAAATGTAATGAGGACTCCATTGAGTGTGGATATTGTCTAGATGACAATATTTGTATTAAAACTCATAGCATATGTTTTGTCGTATTTTACACGACAGTTGTATAATTAAGTTTTTATTTGTATTTTGTACCATGTATTTGGCGACTCAAGATGGGTGATGTATACCTATTTTGGGGGCGTCACAGTTGGTATCAAAGCTTAGGGATATGATCCCTGGCTGAGATGTGAGATAAGAACTAGGAGGGGAGAGACGAGGAATTCCTTCGCTAGTATGACCTACCTAAGTTTATTTGGTATTTAATTGGTAGGTCAGAGTATAGGGATAATATGTGATATTTCAATTAACCCTTGTTTTGTGAAAGTGTTTGAAAATGGCATCTGAAAATGTTGAGATCAGCAATGAAGCACATGAGACAGTTGAGTCACCAACTATCAATATCCAGGATAATGTGCAACAAGAAGACAATAATCCTCAGGTAAACAATAACACCGATGAAATGATGAACGATGGGATGTTCAGAGGCTTTATGCAATTCATGCAACATCAGGTGAGAGAGACTCCTGTTCAAAATATAGGTGGAAATAATGGCAACCCACGACTGGTCACTGCTAAGCAGTTCAAGGAGCTGAGACCGCTAGAGTTTTTGGGAAATCCAGAATCACTTAAGGCGGAGACGTGGTTAAAGCAGATCACCAAGATATTTGATGTCTTTAGAAGCTCAGGAGGAGCAAGGTTCCCTTGCCACCTTTATGTTGCGTGAAGAGGCGATTCTTCGTGAAAATCAGAAAAGCATTCTCACTGACCTGCACTCAAGATGTCTTGGGAGAGGTTCCAAGAGTTGTTCAACGACAAGTACTTTCCCGAAAGTATTCGTCACATGAAGGAGGTGGAATTCATCAAGTTAGAGCAAAACAATATGACTGTATCGCAATACGAGGCTAAATACATACCATGTATTTGGCGACTCAAGATGGGTGATGTATACCTATTTTGGGGGCGCCACACCAAAGATAAACGAGAAGATTACTATCATGTTCTTTCCAACGATGAGTCTTCTCTTGACATATAACTATCTCCACTGTCTGCAATTGAAAATTATATTTCAACCAAACTCCAAGATCATATAAGTAGTGCTCGTAGATATACTCAGCAAGTGGATGTGCACAACCCTGTCTTATGATAACACGAGGTTGTATGTCATTAGACATCTTGTATGATAGTAACAAAACATTCTTCCAAAGTTGGGTTCACCTCTGTAAGACCCCAAAATTTTATGAATAAAGATTTAAATTTCGTGAAATATTTTTTTGAATATTATGGTGTGGATTTGATATAATGTTATAGTTGTGGGTAGTATTTATAAATTTTATAAAATAAGCAAGTTGTTATATAATATTCGATTGGTCGGGGAATATTCATTTTAACAGAGAATATTAAATGCGACAAAGACAATCATTAATGGACCCCATAACGGAGTATTGTCGTAGTAAAAAAAAACGATGAAATTATCTTTTTATAAAAATAACTACGAAAGTGTTACCGTTAAAACTGTTTAACTACACGGTAGTAAAAGTACGATGTCTGGCGTGGTTGCATAGTAGCACACGGTATTGATTATTGATGCTTACGTAAGAAGTCACTCAGTTATCCTCAATTATTGCTACAATAATTGTTGTATCATATCTCTCATATTATTGAATCAATTATTGTCACAGTATCATCTGCATAATATGATATATTATTAAATAAATAATTGAGACGACAAAGTTATTCATATTATTAAATTACAATATTTACAATGTCTAGAAGTTCTATCAAGGACAAGTTAGATAATATAATTGTGCGCCAATAGGGAGAAATCCTTATCGGAAAGCCCCCTCTTTCCTAGGAACGACCTGGTTATTAAATATTGTGAGTTATAATATTAATGATGAATAAGTTCGTGTTGATTAAAGATGAAATTGATAGTTCCATTGTGTTGAAATTATTAGTGTTAGTGGAAATCGACATCTATTTCGATAATAATTGATGTCTGGATGTTATATTGACCAATCGGGTAATTAATCGGATAAATGAGCAATTAATTGCTATTGATTCACATGATTATAACTATTTGTTCACATGTGTGTACTATTGATTCACATTCTTGTACTATTAGGGGAGTTGGTGCAAGATTGATAATACTTGCATGACTAAGTTAAAAATGGAGGTATAGATGGAGGTACTATACTGTAAATCATATTTTCACATGTCTAGAACTATTGATTCACATGATTTACAATTAGGGGAGGTGGTGCAAGTTTGATAATACTTGCAGGACTAAATTAAAAATAAAGAAAAAGAGGAAGGTATTATACTGTAATATTCTGAGCCCCAAAACGTGCAATTATCGAAACTATATTTTTCTATAAATAGAAGCTCATTCTTCATTATTCTTCACCAATTCACTAAAGCTATAGAGCAATTATTATAGAGAGAAATTATAGAGAGAAAGAAGAAGAGAAGTCTGCTACCTCACTATTCCAGTATCCAGTTTTCTTCTAAGATAAGGGGTATTATTTCTTTCGTATTCATGAAGAGAGCTATTGTTATTCCATTCCTTATTATTACATTTGGAATAACTTTTGTATACACGGACTCTCAGTATACATGGTTAAATTCTTACATTATTCCATTCTTTATTATTATGTTGGAATAACATGTACATCACAATCTTCGCATACATGGTAAAATTCTTACATTATTTCATTCTTTATTATTATGTTGGAATAACATGTCTATGCGAAGTACCGCATACATAGTGAAATTCTTCTATTATTCCATTCTTTATTATTCTATTGGAATATCCTGTCTGTGCGAATTACGCATGACCTGGTCCCATTATTTATTATTCTGCTGGAATAACATGTATGTGCGGTCTATCGCATGCCTGGTGAATTCTTATGTTATTCCATTATTTATTATTCTGTTGGAATATCCTGTCTGTGCGGATTACGCATGACCTGGTTCCATTATTTATTATTCTATTGGAATACTATTTATTATTCTGTTGGAATATCCTGTCTGTGTGGATTACGCATGACCTGGTTCCATTATTTATTATTCTGTTGGAATAACTTGTCTGTGCGGTCTATCGCATGCATGGTGAATTCTTCTGTTATTCCATTCTTTATTATTCTATTGGAATAATCTGTCTATGTGAACTACCGCATGCATGGTGAATGACCCTTCGTATTCATTCCTTATTAAATTGTGGAAATGATCTATCTACGTGGATTACCGCATGGCGGGTGAAAATCCATTTGCAGGTTTGTAATTTTTTTGACCCTTAAAAATTATAGAAAAATTTAAAATGATGGTTTGTTGAGTTTTCTAGATTGTGTCCAAAAATTGCGATTTTTGGATGTATAGATTAGGAGTTATGAATTTTATGGGAAAAGACTATTTTAAAAGTAAACCCTTATAACTCCTTATGATTAACTCTAAAATTGGTGAAATTTTTATTGGGAGTACATGTATATAACAGGAGTAAATCCTGTAAATTTCGGAATTTTTGGACAAAAGTACAATTTATGATAAATATCTAAATATTCAGAAGTTTTGGCCATATGAAAAATAGTAAATGAATTTTAAAAATTCCAAGAAAAATATATCTTCAATATGGGACTATATTCTGCTAAATCCCAAAAAAGAATAATTTTTGGGACTGATTTGGTATTTTTCATGAAAATAGTTTAGTTACGAACATATGAATTAAATATGTTATGTGAAGTTGAAAAATTGGTAAATAGGATTTTATGGCTTGGAAATCCTATATAAGGTATATGAAGATTTTTGATGAGGGATTTGATCATTAGTGATGAAATCTTATGAGTATGGCATTTTTGAATGATTAAATGCATTATTTGGTAAAGTGTAAACAATTAAAATAAATTGTTTATAAGTTTAAGAATTGATTAAAATATTGTTATAATATTAACAATATTAGATTATGAGTTTATTAAGTGATTGATAAACATTTGGATAAATTTAAATTCTTTAATATTTATCCTTATTTTCGTTTGATTAATGCTTATATTATTGTCATCATCCTCATGCTTATATTGTGATGAAAGTCATGTGTGGCTTACGTGCATAGATGGACTTGGTATGATTATGACCAGGAATTATTCGGTATAATCATGACCGTAATGTTACAAATGATGTGATAAAAGTCTTCATTGGCCTGTAGTGCATTGATGGATAGTTTTTGGGTATGATCATGACCATGGGTTCTCTTCGGCCAAGGGTACAAAGAAGAACTGTTTTATGGCATGATCATGACCGTTGATGAAAACACGATTATCCTTGGCCCGTAGTGCATGGATAATTCATGGTCGTGATATGAATGAATATCCTTGGCCTGTAGTGCAGGGATGATTTGATGATGTGGTTTATTTATTAAGTTGAGTCTCAGCAATTAAGTTGATGAAAAACTTTTTAAATCATAGAAGATAGTAGATTTTATGCTCTACTTGACTCTTCTAATGGATTGCTTATTCAGCTGCAGTTGTTGATCTAAAACTTGTTGTCTATTATATTCTATCGGTTGTTATACTGTTGAAGGCTAAGGATAATTTATTCTGCATTATCTTAGTCATAATATTTCTTACTGGGCTAGTTGAGCTCACCCTTTCTTTCACTGTTCTCTTCAGGAAATGAGAATATAACTGGGACGAGTCGGGGAATGGAATGATGATCCAGGATAAGATGTTTTAGTAGTCCTCACTATTCTGTGAAATAGTGTGATAATAATTATAATGAGGACTCCATTGAGAGTGGATATTGTCTAGAAGGCAATATTCTTGTTTAAACTCTCAGCTATGTTTTGTCGTATTTTACACGACTGTTATACAATTAAGTTGTATTTGAATTTTTAACCATGTAAGTGGCGACCCAAGATGGGTGATGTATGCCTGTTTTGGGGGCGTCACAACCTCACCCTATTCGGTTCACTAAAATTAAATATCAAATGACGTATACAATACGACACACTTATCTAAAGTTCTCAATAAAATTATTTCCATACTATTTAGGGAGAACCTTAATAGCTATAGACCACCGTTCTATTCCCCTGTTATCCCCGCTCAACCCGTAAGAACACTCTTATTACACGAAAGGATTGTGAAGCAAAAAGGGTGAAAGACAACTAGTCCAATAAAGAATATCATGACTAAAGATAATTTACATCATCAATAGCCTTCATAAGTAATAAATCAGAGATTTAGAACATATGGTAGATGATAAAACTTTTTAACCATAGTTGCAGCGAAACGAGCAATCCATTAGAAGAGTCAAATAGACTATCGGTCTATTATCTTCTATGTTAAAAGTCCACCAATAATGTTTTATCCTCAGAACATCAATCAACAATTCTTGTCCACAATCATATTAATAACTCATAATCATAATTGTGATTCTAAATTCCTCTTCGCACCCAGGACGAAGATAATTTTCATCACCTATCTTCACCTGAAACATCAAAAATCATGGTTATACCAAATCACAATTCCTGCTCATAATAAATTCATCTTTGCACTACGGCCAAAGATATTCATTAACAATTCATTTTTGCACTATAGGCCAAAGACATACAACTGTATTTTAGAAGAGTCAAGTAGAGCATGATATCTACTATCTTTTACGAATTAAAAGTGTATAATCAATATTTTATCACGAGACTCACCAATAAATAATCCACATCATCGAATCATCCCCGCACTACTGCCAAGGATATTCATGTAATCATCAATGGTCATGATTATACTGCGAATAATCCTCGGTTATAATCATATCAATAATCGTCCATTAATGCAATCAGCGACAATGAGGACTTTTACCACATCATCTATAACATTCTTTGGTCATGGTTATACCGAATGATCTCTCGGTCATAATAATACCAATAAATGTTCATCTATGCACATAAGCCAAAGATACTCATCAATCAATAGTTCATCTTTGCACGTAAGCCAAAGATATACAACTGTAAAACCAATAAACAGCAGTCCATATTTGCACGTAAGCCAAAGATATACAACTGTAAAACTAATAATCAACAATCCATCTTTGCACGTAAGCCAAAGATACTTTCATCATAATATAAGCATGAGAATGATGACAATGATATAAGCATTAATCAAACGAAATCAAAGATAAATATTAAAGACTTTATATTTATCCAGAGTTTAAAAATATCCAAATTGTCAACATGATACTGCTTTGTGAAGTAAAATTTAAGAATAATATTCATGTACCAAAAATAATTTGGACAACAAAGAAATATATTTTTCAGGTGAATAGTACCCCGTGAATAGTACTTCAAGAATAGTACCCCGTGAATAGTATCCCGACATAAAAAGTGTCCCGAATACCCGAGTGAATGATACTAGAGTGAATAGTAATCGGGTGAATAGTAACCCGTGGATAGTAACTCGTGAATAGTACTCCGGCACGAAAAGTGTCCCGAATACCCGAGTGAATAATACTAGAGTTAATAGTAACCGGGTGAATAGAAACCCGTGAATAGTAACTCGTAACAGAAAAATACCAAAAAAAATGATATTTCATAACGAGTACAAAAGAAATGATATCCCAGATTAGTATAATAGAATATACTGAAACTATGAAATGGATTTTCACCGCCATGCGGTAATCCACGTAGATGCATCATTTTCACAATTTAATAAAGAATGAATCTGAAGGATCATTCACCATGCATGCGGTAATCCACATAGACGAGTTATTCCAACGTAATAATAAAGAATGGAATAACGTAAGAATTCACCATGCATAATGATAGACCCATGCATGACGAGTTATTCCCAACGAATAATAAAGAATGGAACCAGAATTCATGCGTAATCCGCATGCATGTGATATTCCAACGAAATAATAAAGAATGAAACCAGGTCATGCGTAATCTGCACAGACAAGATATTCCAACAGAATAATAAAGAATGTAATAATAACAGAATTCACCAAGCATGCGATAGACCGCACAGACAAGTTATTCCTACAGAATAAGAAAGAATGGAATAACAGAAGAATTTCACCATGTATGTGGTACTTCGCATAGACAGGTTATTCCAACATAATAATAAAGAATGGAATAACAACCCTTACGAGTATTGAAAAAAAAAATAACTCTCTTCATGAATACGAAAGAATAATACCTCTTACTATAATAATAATATCCCTTACCTCATAAGAAGACTGGATACTGGAATAGTGAAGTAGCAGACTTCGCTTCTTCTTTCTCTCTATAGCTTCTCTCTCTATAATTTCTCTATAATAATTGCTCTTGTGAGACTTAGTGAATTGGTGAAAAATAATGAAGGAATGAACTTCTATTTATAGGAAAATATAGTTTCTATAATTGCACATTTTGGGGCTCAAAATATTACAATATAATACTGTAAGACCCCAACTTTTATGAATAAAGAATAATTTTCTCAAAATATATTTTTGAATATTATGGTGTGGATTTGATATAATGTTATAGTTGTGGGTAATATTTATAAATTTTGCAAATTAAGCATGTGGTTATATAATATTCGATTGGTCGGGGAATATTCGTAGGACGGCATAATCATTGGTGGACCCCACAACGGAAGTATTGTCGTAGTTAGAAAACGACAGAATTATCATTTTATAAAAATAACGGCGAAAGTGTTACCGTTAAAGCTGTTGAACTACCCGGTAGTAAAATATAGCAATCTGGCGGTTACATAGTAGCACACGGTATTGATTATTGATGCTTACGTGAGAAGTCACTCAGTTATACTCAATTATTGCTACAGTAATTGATGCATCATATCTCTCATATTATTGATTCGATTAATGTCATAGTATCATCTGCATAATATAATGTATTATTAAATCAATAATTGAGACGAAAAAGTTATTCATATTATTAAATTGTAATATTTACAATGTCTAGAAGTTCTGTCAAGGAGAGGTTTGGTCATCTAATTGCGCGCCAATAAGGAGAAATCCTTATCGGAAAGCCCCCTCTTTCCTGAGAACGACCTGGTTGTTAATTATTGTGAGTTATAATATTAATGATGAATAAGTTCGTGTTGATTAAAGATGAAATTGATAGTTCTATTGCGTTGGAATTATTAGTGTTAGTAGAAATCGACATTTATTTTGATATTAATTGATGTCTGGAAGTTATAATGACTAGTCAGGTAATTAATCAGATAAATGAGCAATTAATTGCTATTAATTCACATGATTATAACTATTTGTTCACATGTGTGTACTATTGATTCACATTCTTATACTATTAGGGGAGTTGGTGCAAGATTGATAATACTTGCATGATTAAGTTAAAAATAGAGGTATAGATGGAGGTATTATACTATAATTCGTATTTTCACATGATTATAACTATTGATTCACATAATTGAACTATTGATTCACATTATTTACTATTAGGGGAGGTGGTGCAAGTTTGATAATACTTGCAGGACTAAATTAAAAATGAAGAAAAAGAAGAAGGTATTATACTGTAATATTTCGAGTCCCAAAACATGCAATTATCAAAACTATATTTTCCTATAAATAGAAGCTCATTCTTCATTATTCTTCACCAATTCACTAAAACTATAGAGCAATTATTATAGAGAGAAATTATAGAGAGAAAGAAGAAGAGAAGTATGCTACCTCACTATTCCAAAGATCCGCTTTTCTTACTAAGGTAAGGGTATTATTCTTTCGTATTCATGAAGAGAGTTATTTTCTTTCAATACTGTAAGAGTTGTTATTCCATTCTTTATTATTATGTTGGAATAACTCGTCTATCTGCCAAGTACCGCATACATGGTGAAATTCTTACATTATTCCATTCTTTATTATTCATTGGAATAATCTGCATCTATGCTGATCTATCACATGCCTGGTGAATTCTGTTGTTATTCCATTCTTTATTATTCTGTTGGAACATCCTGTCTGTGCGAATTACGCATGACTTGGTTCCATTCTTTATTATTTTATTAGAATATCCTCATGCTCGCTGCGAATTATGCGTGACTTAATTCCATTCTTTTTATTATTACATTGAGAATAACCTATCTGCATGCGATCTATCGCATGCTGGTGAATTCTTCTGTTATTCCATTCTTTATTATTCTATTGGAATAACCTGTCTATGTGGATTACCGCATGCATGGTGAATGATCCTTCATATTCATTCCTTATTAAAATTATAAAAATGATCTTTCTACATGGATTGCCGCATGGCGGGCGAAAATCCATTTGCAGTTTCATATATTCTATTATACTCAGTTGGTTAAAGTTTTGGCTTCTATACTCCATGAAATTAGTAGAATATCCTGGATATTTACGCTTCATCCAAAGATCTTTTCATGGAAATATTCTTCCGAGCATTCTTGAATTTTACTCCACAAAGCGAAGATCATGTTGACAATTTGGACGTAATTGATTTCAGGATAAATTAACTTATAAATCTTTAAAATTTATTCTTGAACTTGTTTTATTGAATTATTATGTCATTGTCATCATCCTCATGCTTATATTGTAATGAAAGTCATCTTTGGCTTACGTGCATAGATGGACTTGGTATGATTATGACCAGGGATCATTCGGTATAATCATGACCTGTAATATTATAAATGATGTGGTAAAAGCCCTCAGTGGCCTGTAGTGCATTGATAGACAGTTTTTGGTATGATTATGACCAGGGATTATTCGGTATAGTCATGACCATTGATAATTTAATGAATATCCTTGGCCCGTAGTGCAGGGATGACTCGATGATGTGGTTTATTTATTAAGTTGAGTCTCAGCGATAAAAATTGATAAAAACATTTTAAATCATAGAAGATAGTAGATATCATGCTCTACTTGACTCTTCTAATGGATTGCTTATTCCGCTGCAGTTAAACACTATGTCTATTGTATTTAATCAGTTTAACATTGTTGAAGGCAAATGATAATTTATCCTGCATTATCTTAGTCATAATATTTCTTACTGGGCTAGTTGAGCTCACCCTTTTGCTTTCATTGTTCTCTTCAGGAAATGAGAACGTAGCCGGGACTAGTCGGGGAACGGAGTGATGGTCCGAGATGGTGTTATAGTAGTCCTCACTATTCTATAAAATAGTGTGACAATAAATGTAATGTGGACTCTATTTGAGAGTGGATATTGTCTATAATGCAATATTCTGTTTTAAAATCTCAATATGTTTTGTGTATATATTACTGACGTTTGTATAATTAAGTTTATATTTGTATTTTGTACCATGTATTTGGCGACTCAAGATGGGTGATGTATACCTATGTTGGGGGCGTCACAAATACCCTCATCTTTTCATTCATTTTTAATTTAGTCATGCAAGTATTATCAAACTTGCACCCCCTCCCCTAATAGTAAATCATGTGAATCAATAGTAAATCATGTGACTCAATAGTTCTAAACATGTGAAAAAAATAATTATAGTATAATACATTCATCTATATCTCCATTTTTAACTTAGTCATGCAAGTATTATCTTGCACCAATTCCCCTAATAGTAAATCATGTGAATCAATAGTACACACATGTGAACACATAGTTATAAACATGTGAATTAATAGCAATTAATTGCTCATTTATCCGATTAATTACCCGATTGGTCAATATAACCTCCAGACATCAATTATTATCGAAATAAATGTCGATTTTCACTAACACTAATAATTCCAACACAATGAAACTATCAATTTCATCTTTAATCAACACGAACTTATTCATCATTAATATTATAATTCACAATATTTAACAACCAAGTCGTTCCCAGAAAAGAGGGGGCTTTCCGATAAGGATTTCTCCTTATGGACGCACAATTAGGTGACCAAACCTCTCATCGACAGAACTTTTAGACATTGTCAATATTGTAAATAATAATATGAATAACTTTGTCGTCTCAATTATTGATTTAATAATATAACATATTATGCAGATGATACTGTGATAATAATTGAATCAATAATATGAGAGATATGATCAAAGCGATTCTTCGTAGCAATAATTGAGAATAACTGAGTGACTTCTCAAGTAAGCATCAATAATCAATATCGTGTGCTACTATGCAACCACGCTTATTACTGTACTTTTACTACCGGGTAGTTCAACAGTTTTAACGGTAACACTTTCGCTGTTATTTTTATAAAAAGATAATTACGCTGTTTTCTAAATACGACAATACTTCCGTTGTGGGATCCACCAATGATTATGTCGTCGTACGAATATTCCCTGATAAAAAGAATATTCCCCGACCAAACGAATAACAACTTGCTTACTTTGTAAAATTTTCAAATATCACCCTTAACTTTAACCCTTTCTTAATTTAACCATTTACTAAATAAAATAATAATAAGAAAATTGAATACTTTCATTTCATAAAATTCGGGGTCTCACATTACAGGTCATGATTATACCGATACATAGTCATAATCATACCAATCAACAGTCCATCTATGCACTACGAGCCAAAGATGACTTTCATCACAGTATAAGCATGAGGATGATGACAATGATATAAAAATTCAATTAAACAAGAGCAAGGATAAATTTTAAAGATTTATAAATCAATTTATCCAGAGTTCAAGAATGTCCAAATTGTCAACATGATAACTGCTTTGTAGAGTAAAATTCAAGAATCATATTCATGTAAAAATAATTTGGACTCAATTTTTATCATGAATAGTACCCCGGGTGAATAGTACCCGAGTGAATAGTACCCCATAAATAGTACTTCATGAATAGTACCCCAGCATGAAAAGCTTAAAATTTAACAAGAATGTTCAGAAAAATATCATTGTGAAGTGATATTAGATGAAGCGCAAATTTTAAGGATATTCTACTAATTTCAAGGAGTATAGAAACAATACTTAACAAAATGAGTGTAGAATTTGGAATCTGAAACGAAATAATATTACTTACATACTACAGAGTATGAAAGATAATATTATTTCTTACGAATATTGAACAAAAATAATATCCATTACCTTAAAAGAAGAATACTTCATATTAATATTATAACTCACAATATTAACAACCAGATCATTCTTAGAAAAGATGGGGCTTTTCGATAAAGATTTCTTCTTATTGGCGCGCAATTAGATGACCAAACACCTTTCCTCGACAGAACTTTCTAGACATCGTCAATAATGCAAATAATAATATGAATAACTTTGTCGTTTCAATTATTGATTTAATAATATAAAATATTGTGCAGATGATATTGTGATAATAATTGAATCACTAATGTGAGATCTTATCACGTGAATTCTTCGTGACAATAATTGAGTGACTTCTCATGTATAGCATCAATAATCAAAGATATCAGTACAATATCGTGTGCTTCTTATGCAACCAACAGCGTATTCATCGTACTTTTTTATCATAGAGTATTTCAACACTTAACTAAAAAAGCCTTGTCGTTATTTTTATAAAAAGTTATTTCTGTCGTTTTCTAACTTCGACAATAATTTCGTTGTGGGGTCCACCAATGATTGTGCCGTCGTACGAATATTCCCTGATAAAACGAATATTTCCCGACCAATCGAATATTTTATAACAACTTGCATACTTTACAAAATTTATAAATATTACCCACAACTATAACATTATAACAAATTCACACCTTAATATTCAAAAATGATATTTAGATAAAAAAAATCGTCTTTATTCATAAAAGTTGGGATTTTACAATATAGCTGGGACTAGTTGGGGAACAGAGTGATGGTCCGAAATGGTAGCTATAGTAGTCCTCACTATTTTATAAAATAGTGTGATAATAATTGTAATGAGGACTCCATTTGAGTTTGGATATTGTCTACGAGACAATATTCGTGTTTAAACTCTCAGCTTATGTATTGTCGTATTTTATACTACAGTTGTATAATTAAGTTTGTATTTAAATTTTATACCATGTATTTGACGACTTAAAATGGGTTGTGTATTCCTATTTTGAGGGCGTCACAGTGTTATATATTAGTTTATATTGCACACGCTACATGTGTGTTAAAAAGAAGGAAATAAGTATTTGGCTTCCCTTCGTTATATTATCCAGTCAATTCTATTCAATACATTAATTATTTATTTGATCTTAATAATTTTATTAGTAATGATCAAAATATGTTAATAGATAGTTAATAATATTAAGATTAATTCTACATATTCATAAAAAAAATATTTTTACTGTTAAAAGTTTAAAAGTATTTTCAACCATTAAAGTTTTGATAAATTTAGCAAAAAAATATATATATTATTTTAAAAATAAAGTGTGACCCAAAATCACAAAAAAAATATATATAAAAGCCGGAGCGCATTACTCCAAAAATATTCGTGTCCTTTTCTCGTCTTTTATCAGTCCTATTCGTACTACCACCTATTTTTAACTTTATCAACGAATTTTCGTACCGACACAAATTCCCTCAATCCATATCATTAAAATGTTCTTACCCTCTTTTCCCAACTGCACACTTCTCTGCAATCCACCTGTCCTTCATATCCGTTTTCTTCTCCCAATCTTCACAACTCAAGAATCTTTGCCTTTTTCTAAACAAACCCAATAAAACCCCTTCAAAAACCTCACCCTCTTGGCTCTTGCATGCCCAAATCATACATAATCGCCACAATATCCATAAATCTTCATCATCCATTCCAGTAATTGACTCTAATCACATATTTTTGCAAGTGGGTTGTCCCAAAACTCACTCTGCTAGCAGCATTTTGGTGAAAAAAATCCATGAACTCGGACAGCAGTGCCGCCTCCACAGTCCTTCAAAGTGTATGTAAATATGCTTTCACCTTGTTTTAATATCTTCGTTTATAGTTTGAATGATTTTTTTGTCTATTGCTAATGTCAAAGCAATAATTAAGTTGCAAGAGCAAGTGTCGCTGAAAGTTTAAAGGGTTTTTTTTTATTTTTTATCTTTAGGTGTTAGGAGCACTGCATTTAATTGGGTCTCTTGGAATTATACTTGCAATGGATAAGTTATTGGAACGGGCTTTTGCTGCTGCGGGGATTAAGTTCCCTAGTGCTCTATTTGGGATGTTTTGTATATTCTCCGTTCTAGTGATTCTTGATTTAACAATCCCGACTGCAGCAACCAGCTTGATGATATTCTTTGAGCCTGCATTTTTTTTTATTCAGAGGTGGCTTCCATTATTCTATGTTCCATACTTGGTGATCTTGCCTCTTTCTGTGCAAGATATCCCTGCGGCTTCTGGGCTAAAAATCTGCTTCATTATCGGTATTAGAAAATTTTGTTACCTCATTTTAAATATAGAGAAGTGATAAATACACTCTAAGTTTCTCCAATTACGCCGCATTGTAAGCTTAAAATGTAGTGAATTTTGTTGTGTAATGGAGCATAATTGGAGGAAATTGGAGGGAAATATCATTTCCCAAAATATATAGCATTTTCCATATGATCTTGTACATATCTCAGTTTATTGCTAAGGCCCAAAAATATGGAAAAGTAAATAAGAAGGTTTATGGTTTTTGAGTGATTTCAAGCATTGAACTTTTGTTAGGGATTGCCATTCTAACATGAAAGTAAGTTTCAAAACACCCTGTTAACGCCAAGATCTCCTGCCACATCCCAATCACGTAAGACGTTTTGATCCTGCACAATAAACACGATCAACACCAAAAGCTTGGCTTTGGCCAGTCGAGGGATAACTTCGAGCGTGAGAGTTAATCTGAGCGATCACAAGGTTAACAATGGAGGATAAAATATCTAGTGTATTGAGAGAGATAAAATTATCAGTTATCTTTACTTAGAAGACTTCTTTGCTATGATATACTCTCCAGCCCGGTTTACCGTGTCACCCACTCATGTCTGACACCGCCCCCCACTCCTTAGTGATCTCAACCGACTGCATGCAGACTACCATCTTTTTGCACTGTTTCTACCGCCGGCCGACTATAATCCCATCCACATTAATGATCTGCAGACAACTTGGTCAACAACTTTCCTTTTTCATCATTACAAGTCAAAGATGGAGATATTAAAATATCTAATGGGTCAGCCCTACTCAATTCAAATTTGAAGTCTTTCAAGATCTGATCAGGAGGATCTACTGACCCGGCCTAACTGACCAAGCCCAATAGAGATGACCCAAGAGATTTAATCAAATGAATAGGCCCAATCCGTTCGGCCCAATATGTGAAATATCATGACCAACATTGCCCCCTAGTTTTCTATTAAACAAATTGTTTAATAAAAAACTATAAAGTGGTCCATGATGGTAAAATAATCGAATCAATAATAAATAGGGCCCGAGGAATGAAGTGCCAAAGTCCACTTGTCGAAATCCAAATAATCAAAACTGGAAACTATTGAAGGCCCAAACTGAGAGCCCAAGAGGTAAAATCGGAGAGCAACTTTTCAAATTCATTATCATTGTTGGCATTAAAGACGCCGCCCTCGAGTTTCGTGAACAACTGTCAGTATAAAAGATAATTTCCCCAAATTTGACAGTTTTACCTGTCAAATTGAAATTCAGACGACTTCTCGAGCTCTCGATCTCCCTCTTTCAAACTTTCTTCTTCTCTGCAACATCTCAACAATGGCGTCCCAAAATGTCAATCAGAGTTCTCCTCTCCGTGTAACCCCGATCACATCTGTTCCACCTAGCCCTAGCCCCACTAAAGAAGCCTCGAGCTCCAACCCTAAGGTTGCCAATCCAAGCAAGAAATCTCTACCTCCGAAACCTTCGCCGGAACCCTCTGATTTCTTCAGGAATAAGGAACAGTTCCCCCATGCCAACGCCCCCTCATCTGTTTCTGAGATTGAATTGCGAAAGATTAGGGCTCTTTATCATATCCCTGACACCCCACTTAGTAAGAGCCCCTAGGTCTGATGAGAAGATGTATCAGCGTCCAGACGGTTGGACGGCTGTTCTAGTGACCTTACTTGAAAAGGGGGTTCGATTCCCTCTTCACATTTTCTTGGTTACCCTCCTAGGGTTCATTGGTGTTGGGTTCGCCCAACTGGTTCCAAACTCATACAGCCATATCTTAGCTTTCATTACTTTTTGCCACGAGGTAGGAGTCGAACCCACTCTCGACTTCTTCTTCACTGTATACAAGATTGCCCAATCCAGAGAAAAGGGATTCAAGGTTCTGGGTAAACAATCACCAAAGGCAGGAGAAAAGTTTGAGAGACGCTCTTTGGTCTCCACCCGTTCTAGTAACAAAGGATGGCACAAGGGGTGGTTCTTCATTAAAGAACCAGAGATCGCATCCTTGCCGAACTGGGCCACTGACGAAAAAGTCTCTGCAGATTTCGGTGATATCTCCAATGAAAGAGTGAGCGAGATGATAGAGCTCTTCGGGAACTTCCCACAGGAAGAATGGAAACATGGACTTCTTTCCAAACAGGCATGGCTATATGATCATAAACGTAAGTGTTGAACTGCTCTTTTGTCTAATTCCTTGAAATCTTTGATAATATTGGCTCTGATTTGTCGTTATATAATCCTTGCAGTGTCTTTGATCAAACCGAACTCTTCGGAAGTGAAAGATTTTGAAGATTTTTTGGCTGGGAAGACTACGGAAGCAAATGAAGAGCTCCCAATAGAAGAATCCCCCCAAGCTGGTCCTCCCCCTACTGAAATACCAATTACCGACCCTCAAATCAATGAACCACAAACAGATGATCCCATTCCACCTGAAGAATTACTTAAGCCTCGATGAAGAAAGAGAGCCGCTAGGAGATCTAGATCCATTCGCCCAGAAACAGACCTTGAAATCGACCCAGAAGTAAACCCCGAAGAAAACCCTTCATCTGCACCCACCCCTACACCACCAGAATCAGTTCCGGCTAGGGGGAGTCTGCTCTACATACCCTTAAACGAACGGGCACGAGTCCTTCGTGTTAGAAATTGAGAACGAAGACTACTCCCTTAACCACTGATGAGCTTCGAGTCCCTTCATCTTCAACTAACATTCCCCCAATAATCCCCATAGAAATTCAAGTATCAGATGACAACGAGCCGATCGAACCCATCCCCACACTTTCTCGCAAAAGGAAGCAACCCTCTGATAGTCACCCAAACTCAACATCTGTCCCTTCACCAGTTCGTGAGCCTACTCCCGCTCGGTCCCCATCTCCCGAGAATAGTTACACTGACCCGATACCAACCCCTGAGCGACCCATGCCCTCTTTCTCAAAACCGTCTTCCTATGAATTTGAGATTGAAGCCATGGCGTCACCAACCTTATGGCCCCAGTTCAACGCCAACTTCGCTTTCCAGCTGTTTAATGTCTTTGTTCGGGACACTGACGATCACCGATTTGGCAATAGCTCGATCAGGGATCTGATTGATGAAGGCATGAGCTATCAGGCGAAGGTAAATAATTTTCTAAATTTCTATATTTTTCCACAAACTCAAATATATGAATTTGATTAAATAATGCTGAACATGTGCAGGCAAATGCTGTTTTTGGGCGTTTACGTCCAAAATATATAGAAATCGAAGCTGCAGAAGAGGTTGCAAGAAAGGAGAATGCAATATTTTGCAGTCGACCTTGGCAAAGTCAAGACATGATTGTGATATTGCCCTTTTCAATAATGAAAATCTTCGGAAAGACTTAGTTCAAACCAAGGAGGAGCTAAAGATATCCAATGACGAACTGAAATCAACCAAGGCCAAACACCAAGAAATTGTTACTATGAACGTTGATTTAGTTCAGAGGAGTGAAATAAGAATGAAGAAGAACGCAGAACTGAATGCAACCAATAAGAGCCTAGCTAAATTGGTCGAGAAGCTCGAGGAAAAAGAAGCCCGCCATCTGAAGAGAAGGCAAAAGTACGAAGAAGAACTTCGGGAGCTTCGGGCCCTTCAGGATTTAGGTCCTCCTTTAACTGATGAGCTTCGCAAGCAGGTCTGCGAAGAGTACCAAAAATCAGATGAACTTAATGGAGAAATCGTGAAGATTTACTCTGAAGGTTATGAGCTCTGCCGAAACCGAGGCAAAGAAAAGCTTGTCGCGGCCAAGGTAGATCCAGCTCTTCTTGACTCTTCAGAAGGTGAAGACGATGCCTGAAAATGATCTTACTGTTTCTTAGTGTTAAGATTTTGTGTAAACAGTTTCATCTCTTTATGTAAACTCTTTTACATATTAATGAAATATTTGTTATTCCTTATGACTTCTGTTGAATTCGCTTCTTGTTAATAATTCAGTATCAATCAACTTGAAAACTGTATAAGATTCTTTTGAACTTAACTTAAATTGTGAATCAGATAAGGCATATAACAGTTGAGTTAAGAAATGACATAAACCGAACTCAATGAACTGAACTCAACACTTGAACAAAATAAAGTAATGCATACTTATCGTTACCGAAGTGTGAGACAGATTAGGTATAAGGTCAATCTAGCTGATCTTCCTTGCACCATCGGGATCTTGTTTACCGCACAGGGTATAACAAGTATATAAGGACATTTGTTTACCACACGGGGTATAACAATAATTAAAGGACTATGGAATTTGTTTACCACGCAGGATATAACAAACCCATGAGGACACACCTACCGAAAAGGCTACCATCGAATGGTCAGCGAGTCCCCCGAACCTCCTTACTTCTGATGATTTGTTGGACTAAATGAAGAAAATCAATTGAGGAAAAATGAATCTTTTATTGATGATGATCTAAACATTTACAGACCTCCGGGAGACTGACTCGATCTTTACTGAAAATACTTCCGAAGTCTACAGCATGCCAAGTATTCTTGATCTCGGATCCATCCAATGCCCTCAACCGATAAGTTCCTAGCTTCAGTACCTCAACAACTTCATACGGTCCTTCCCAATTCGGCATCAGCTTTCCCAAGCTCAGAGGCATAGATGCTTCGACTTCCCTAAGGACGAAATCTCTCACTTCAAATCTACGAAGCTTTACCCCCTTATTGTAATGCTTAGCCACTCTTGACGATAAATTCGCTTGATCGATCAAAGTTGTCTCTCCGACTTCTTCTAGCAGATCCATGTTTATCTTCAGCCCTTCATCATTGTAGATCTCCTTAAACTGACTGACCCGAAGACTCGGAGATCCAATCTCAACTGGGACTAAGGCATCAGTACCATAGGCCAGTCTGAAAGGTGAATCCCCTGTTGTAGTCCTCGGTGTAGTCTGGTAAGCCCATAACACGCTAAGCAGCTCCTCTGGCCATCTTCCTTTAGCCTCTCCAGTCTGCGCTTGATCCCATTCAGCAACGTTCTGTTGGTCACCTCGACCTGCCCGTTCGACTGTGGATGAGTTACCGAAGTCTTCCTGTGCTGAACCCCCAGTTCCTTCAAAAATCCTTCAAACTTCGATCCTACGAACGGGCGTCTGTTGTCCGATATCACCACCTTAGGAATTCCGAAACGAAACACTACCGACTCCTTCATGAACTTCAAACATTCTTGTTCCGTTATCAACCTAAGTGGCTTCGCTTCTACCCATTTAGTCATATAATCAATGGCGACTATAACAAAACTGACCTGACCTTTAGCTTTCGGCAATGGACCAAGTATATCTACCCCCCAAACAGCAAAGGGTATAGAAGATAAGATCGAGTATAGCTCTTCTGGTGGCTGATGTGGGATCGGACTGTTGAGCTGGCACTTCTCGCACTTCTTCACATACTCCGTAGCTTCTTTGAAGATTGTAGGCCAGTAGTACCCTTGCCGAAGTACTTTGTAGGCTAATGACTTAGCAGCCATATGGTCGCCACAGATGCCCTCGTGAACCTCCCGAAGAGCATATTCGGCCTCAGATGGAACCAAACACTTCAACAATGGAGACGAAAAGGCCCTTCGATAAAGATCCCCATCAATAAGAACAAAGTTGGCACTCTTGTACTTGATCTTCTTAGCCAACATCTAATCCGAAGGAAGGACGCCATCTGCCGGATACTTACATGTATGGAGTCATCCAGCGGTTAGAACGTTCAATGCACATCAACGCTTCATCTTTGGATACTTGCCATCGAAAACCTCCAATAAATGAACCATCGAAGTTGGTAGCATCCGTAGTGGCCAGCTTCGATAATGCATCGGCAATAGAATTGTCATTGCGCTCTACACCCTGAAACTCATAGGAGAGAAAATACTGAAGCCGATCTTTCAACTCTGCCAAATACTTGATCATCCTTGAACCTCGAGCTTCATACTCCCCTGAAACCTGCTTGACGACCAACTGAGAGTCACTATAAATGATCAACTTCTGAACTTCGAGACTCTTCGCCAGTCGAACTCCTGCCAACACAGCTTCATACTCCGCCTCATTGTTCGTCGCTCTGATCCCAAATCTGATGGCCTGCTGCACTTTGAATCCCTCCGGACTTGTCAAGATAATCCCTGCTCCATTGACGTCCGTAGTAGAAGACCCATCTGCATATAACGTCCATGAACTCGACTATCTTTGAAGAACTACAATCGCTTTCGGTGGACACTTCACCTTCCTCAGCAACTCTGCATCTGCTTCTGTAAACGAACACTCTATCATAAAATCAGCTAAGGCTTGCCCCTTTATAGCTGTTCGGGGATGATATTCAATGAAAAGTTGGGACAACTCCATTGTCCATGCAGCTAATCTCCCCGAAACTTCCAGCTTGCTCATCACCTTCTTCAAGGGCTGATCCGTGTAAACGACCAGGAGCCGACCTTGAGAGTATTGCCCAAGCTTTCGACTAGCTATCATCAAAGCGAAGGCAAATTTCTCAATATTCGGTTACTGTTTCAAAGATCTCTCGTGACATGACCGACGTAGTAGATCGGATCTTTGCTTCCCCCCAACTTCTCGAACTAGCACTGCTCCCACCGCCAACGAACTAGCTGCCAGATACAAATATAGTGGTTCACCAGGAACTGACTTTACTAGCAAAGGTGCCGAAGACAAATACATCTTTATGCCTTGGAAGACGTCTCCACACTCCGAAGTCCACTGGAACGTCTTTGCATTCTTCGGTCCTTTCAACGTGTCAAAGAACGACAAACATCTCTCTGTCGTCAGATGTTGAACATCTTTGAATAACTGAGGAGTTTTCATGTTTAGAATAGCCTGGATCTTCTCTGGATTGGCCTCAATGCCCCTCTGACTAACCAGATAACCCAGGAACTTCCCTGCACCGAGCTCGAAGGTGCATTTGGTGGGATTAAGCCTTAATTTATGATGACGGACCGTCTGAAAGCATTCCTCTAGATCATCCAAGTGTTTCTGGACGATCATGCTCTTCACTATCATGTCATCCACATACACCTCCATATTCCTCCCCAACTGATTCTGAAAGACGAAGTTCATCATCTGATAAGTGGCTCCAACATTTATCAAGCCGAACGTCATCTACTTGTAAGCATACACCGAACGGTGCGTGATGAATGCTGTCTTTGGAATGTCCTCTTTGCACATAGAGATCTGATGATAACCTGAAAAAGCATCCATAAAGCTTAGTAGTGCATACCCCGAAGTTGCATCAATAAATTGATCAATGTGGGGTAGAGGATAGAAGTCCTTCGGGCAAGTTTTATTCAGGTCCATGTAGTCAATGCACACTCGCCACTTCCCATTATGTTTCTGGACCAACACCACGTTTGCCATCCACTCCGGATAGTCGATTTCAAAGATGAAGTCCGCGGCTATCAACTTCGCAATCTCTTCATCAATAATCCTCTGTCGTTCTGGTGCAAAGATCCGTCTCTTCTGCCGAACTGGCTTCTTTGATGGATCCACATCCAATCGGTGTTCGACAATCTTTCGGCTGACTCCAGGCATATCCTGAGGCTCCCATACAAAGATGTCCGCATAACAGCGAAGAAGTTCCATAAGGTTTGTCTGGAGAGGTTCCGGCAGACCCGAACCTATCTTCACCGTTTTGTCCTTCTTACCAAGAACCAGCTCGATCTCCTCCGTCTCTCTCTGCTTTGGCGACGATGACCCGATGGCTCCGGCGCTTTTCGGTAAAGGCTCGATCTCAATCATACTGGTGCGCTTCGCTGCGACCCCCCTACTCCCGAGGCAATCACAAACATTTCGATAAGCCGTCGGCGGATCTAAGTCCCCTGCTACCTCTCTAACTCCATGTGCCGTTGGGAACTTGATCTTGAAGTGAGGAATGGACGTCATAGCTTGCAGAGCTGTCAAAGTAGGTCGTCCCAATATGGCGTTGTAGGCCGAATCTACATGCACAACATAGAATTTACACGTTATTTCTACCTGTTATGGAGCAGTACCGAAGATGACTGGTAGCTCCGGTCGATCACTATTCCCTCCACTCTTCTTCTGATCGCCTTCGTCCTTGGTTTCTGTCTCCTTCATTCTGTCCGAAGAAGGACGCTTCAAGCTATTCATAGCTTCCTCCACCACAATATAACCTTCCGCTTTATCAAAAGTTTCGGCTAAACTCTTCGGATGGTGAAACATCAGCTTCTTCACCAACTTCTCCGATTTCACCAAATCTAAACCATTCTGAAATAAACCGACAGCCTGAAGATCATTAAGGTCTGACACCTAGCAAACTGCTTCCCTGAATCGCTTCACATATTGACTCAGGGACTCGTTCGAAAACTGTCGGACTTGTGCCAAAGAACCCGTAGGCTTTCCCCTCCTTCGGTTGCTCCCAAAACGAGCATGAAATTTATCACACAGCTCGGACCATGAAGATACTGAATCTGCAGGCAAAGTCCCCATCCACTGCCTTGCATCTTTCCTCAACGTTATGACAAACGTGTGACACTTAGCCGAATCAGTAAAGTCATAATAGTCCATCAGCCTATCAAACGCCTGGCTGTGGTCATAAGGATCTCCAGATCCATTGTAACTCTCCATGTGAGACAACTTCTTGGTGGTATCTGCCTTCTCCTTGAGAATATCCGAGGAAAAAGGAGACGCCTTCTTTCTCGGAGTGTCTTTCAGCTGCTGAACTTCAGCCAACTGCTTCCGAAGTTCCTTCAACTCCTTCACCAAAAAATCTACACCTTCTAGTTTTGAGGAGACTTCTTTCTTTGGAGATACTTTCTTCTTCTGAGTGGACCGACCTCCTCTATCGGAACCCACTACCTTTGATGAACTTCTGGATCTACTTCGGTGTGTAGCCCTTGATCTGCTTCTTTGTCTGCCACCATCTCGACCTTGAGAACCAATAACGAGAAGTGCTTTCTTTGATACCTCACGAGTTCTGCTTCTTGATCTCCTTCTCTCCTGAGGTCGACCCCGAGATACATGACCAGAATGCTCTGGATCCTTCCTTTCTCGCTGTTGTACATCCTTAGGCCTACTGCGCCTCTCGGACTGTACATTAATGGACGCCTCGTCCTTCAAATCGGATATCCGAAGCATCTGCACAGCTATATCCTCCCTTTGCTTCAAAAGAACCTCTAAGACTTTATCTGCTTTGTCTGCCATCTTCGCCAACTTGGCAGCTTTATCATCCCGACCTCTTCGGTGATGGGTTTTAGGCGGTGAGCTCTCTATCCGCCTTCGGTCCTGGTCACGACTTTTATCAGCAGCAAACACCAACCTTCACCGTGGGCTCTCGAACGAGAACCCCCTGAATCATGTTTGGAAGTCGTGCTGTCATGAGCACTCTTTGAGGGACCCAGACGATCCCTGACAGAGACGTGGTAACGATGAGCTAACAGCCATCGGCTGTCCTTCCGGTGTAACAGTTCTACTCCTCACCATACTTTCCGATGTAGAACAAATAAAAGCTTGTGATTGAAAACTCAAGGACACTAGAACACGCCCTCCTTCTAACGCCAATGTTAACGCCAAGATCTTCTGCCACGTCCCAATCACGTAAGACGTCCTGATCCTGCACAATAAACACGATCAACACCAAAAGCTTGACGGCTTTGACCGTCGGGGATAGCTCAGGCGTGAGAGTCAGTACAGGCGATCACAAGGTTAACAATGGAGGATAAAATATCTAGTGTATTGAGAGAGATAAAATTATCAGTTACCTTTACTTAGAAAACTTCCTTGCTATGAGCCCGGTTTACCGTGCCACCCATTCTTGTCTGACACCGCCCCCCACTCCTTAGTGATCTCAGCCGACTGCATGCAGACTGCCATCTTTTTGCACTGTTTCTACCGCCGGCCAACTATAATCCCATCCACATTAATGATCTGCAGACAACTTGGTCAACAACTTTCCTTTTTCATCATTACAAGTCAAAGATGGAGATATTAAAATATCTAATGGGTCAGCCCACTCAATTCAGCCCAAGTCTTTCAAGATCTGATCAGGAGGATCTACTGACCCGGCCCAACTGGCCAAGCCCAATAGAGATGACCCAAGAGATTTAATCAAATGAATAGGCCCAATCCGTTCGGCCCAATGTGTGAAATATCATGACCCAACACACCCTATACATGATTTGCCACCTACACATCACCCCCGGCGTGACTCGAATGAGTCAATTCTCAATTCTTGTAGCACCTTTGTAATAACAAAAAGCTTTGGGGGTTTTCTTTCTCGACAGATGATTTTTCGAACTGCAGGAGTAAATATGTAGTCCATTAATCATAAGCTATCTCGAGTTACATTATCAAAGAAACTTGCACATTTTGAACAGGTTGTTTGTGTCTAAATTCAGGCTTCAATTGATAGTGATTATTGATTGCAGCTTCCTATTCAAATTCAATAGCCTTCATGGAGTACAGACCAAAAGCATATATATAGAAAGAGCTTTATATAAAGTTTAAATAATCTACACCATTGGCTTATAATATAAAACCTAATGCAGAACTGTTCTTGTGTCCTGTCTGTCTCTGTTGTTCTGAGCACTGGTGTGTGCAACCCTGCATCTTTATGTACTAGTGTGTATTTTCTTGGTTCTCTGCAGTTGGAGGTTGGCTAGCTTCACTCACTGTGGCGGGTTATTCGGCAATAGCTGTACGAAAAATGGTTAAAACAGAAATGATACCTGCTGAGCCGATGTTGAAACCTTCTCCATTTTCTTCAGTAGAGGTATGCGCTTGGAGTGGGATCTTCCTTATATCATTTGTAGCGGCACTTATCTACCCAACAGTACTCGGAACACATGCTAGAACGTGCCTGCCATTTTTACTGTCATCTACAGTGTTAGGCTATATAGTTGGTTCTAGGTAAATTTCATTGAACTTAATCTAGAATATACTACTGCTTAATATTTGGGATAAGTTTTCTTTTGAGTTCTTCTTACATATATCTGCTATTTAGTCTGATTGTCACATTGTTTACATGATCTGTCTTCAAGCTACCATTTAATGCAAAGAAGGTTCTCCATCCAATTATTTGTTGCACACTATCTGCAGACATTGCAGCATTTGCTTTTGGGTTTCTATCCCGGTTTGGATTCTATCCTGTTCTAGGTAAAGGTCAAACCTATAGTTGTAGCCTTCTTTTATTGTTATATCTCTGTAGTATGGCATCTCATAGCAACAACAAACACTTTGAACTTATTGCGATAATGGGAGATACGTATCTTGCTAGGGTACTTGTGTAATAAGGATCCTTATTAGGATGGATTTGAATCAAATCCTCTGTAAGAGTAGTGTGGAGTACACTAGGGGATGAATGGGTAATGATGGGTGGAGGAGTTGGATACATTCTAAGAAGATATCTTGATAGATGTACATAAAAGACAGTTCCACTAAGAGAGATACAGAATTTTGGGATGGAGTTGGGGCAGGGGCCTTGAGGTTCAAGGATGCTGCTTGCACGAGGAAGAGCCAACAATGGCAGTCTATCTTGCGATTCAAAAACAAAAACCAAAAATAAAGAAAGGATCACATTCAGAAAGTTAAGGAAAATAAATAAAGCACCGGCCTTCCTTTGATGTTAATTTCATTTTCTTTGGCCTTCGTATCATTTTATGTGATACTGTTACAGTTGCATATAGATTTTTACTTCTTATGTTCATATCATTATGCCTGCTAACTTATGCAGGGTATTACCTTACAAAAGTCTCATCAAATCCTGGAGCTGGTGACATACTAGGGGGATTTTTGGGATCGGTTATTCTCTCATTTGCCTTCGCAATGTTTACACAGAGAAAGGTAAATGATTATTCTGCAGGTCCTATGAGCGAGTTGAGAACTATGGTAACTATTGGGGGAGATCAGTTATCATATTCTTACATTTTAATGTTTTAAGAAACAAATATGACTAATCAATCCACCAGTTTCCAGAGGAAGCAAGTACAATTATCTTACCTCTTTTTTAGTAAGTGCAATGAGGGTCCAGTGACAGTATATTCTATCTGAAGTCTGAACTAGTGGAGGATGTAAATAGTTCATTAGGGGGCACATTTTGTTCTGATTTCGTCCGCTTGATGCATTCAGCATTATTCCATTCCAACAAGGAACCTTATTCTGTTTATGGTTCTAGTCATTTGACTTGATCCATTTTCTCTGGCAGGTGAAAAAGTGTGCTGAGAAGATTGAATATAGTCGAGTCTAGATGATTAAATTTATCTAAAAAGAGGAGGATTTTACTGCAAGTATGCCGTTTTTTATGTTCGTCGTAGCATAGTAGCAGAAAATAATATTACTAATGTTCAATGATTATTATTTTGTGGTAATGATTACTCATCTATTTTTCATAATTTGTTGCGAAAAGGAGTGAGCGGACTATTCTTAGTTAGAATGTTTGTTGCTGAACTTATGTCTGGTGTTTCATATGTTTTCAGCTTGTCAAGAGACATGCAGCCGAGATTTTCACATCTGTTATCATCTCAGCTTTATTTTCATTGTATTCCACTGCACTTGCGGGACGTCTTGTTCGACTAGAACCATCTTTAACTATATCAATGCTACCTAGATGTGTAACTTTGGCATTAGCACTAAGCTTTGTGTCGTTATTTGAAAGTAAGTAATCTATCCTTCTTAAGTTATAAGCTGATAATCTTGTTCTAAAATATTCAATCGTTACAACTGAAATGAATTTTAGTATATCTGCATTTTTTATTGCTATGGATATGTATATATATATATATATATATATTCTGATAAACAAGGAAAGCACAGCCACTAATCTTAACGGGCAACTTCACCCCCCCCAAAAAAAAAAAAAAAAAAACACTCGAGGGTATCAATCTAGTCATAAGAGTTTATGACTCCAAACTTAAAGCTGAAACAATAAATTATATTGTGTAGTTTCGAAACTTAGAGACAGTCATGCCACACAAACTCAGTAAATTACAAATGGTGTACACTTACTATTTACTGATAAAAGGTCACAAGGTTCAGCTTATAGACCAAATAACATTTCTAAACCAATCCCAGTAATGAACTCTATCCCGTACACACACTTGCACTTGTAATACCAGGGTGAACGCAATACCTTGTCTTTGCAGAGTATTGAATCTATGACTTGCACCACAGAGTCATTGAGAAAGTTATCACGGCTCACTACCACTTGAGCCAACCCCTTGGGGTTTTATGACTTAAGTTTGCCTACAAATTAATTTATTTTTTAAATTAGTTTAAGCATATCCACATAATGCTTAGGAATGATTCGAGTATACTTTTAATTGGATTCCTTCTTGCCCATATTGTTGTAGATGCCAATTCATCCATCACAGCCGCAGTTGTTGTAGTAACTGGTTTGGTAGGAGCAAATTTTGTACAAGTGGTGCTTGAAAAACTCCGCTTTCGAGATCCCATTGCTCGAGGAATTGTGCTTTCGAGATCCCATTGCTCGAGGAATTGCGACTGCGTCTAGGTATGCAGATGTTCTGTAGATGACACATATTTGACAACACGTAGTTTGAATGATGCCTTTTAAAATTGTAATCTTTTAATCAAATATCAGCTGAGCTGAAACAAACGTGTTGGTTTTCAAAACATCTTTGGCTGGTTTATGGATTTACTAATCATAGAGAAATTAATTTACTAATCATGCACTAAATTCATTCATATGCAAGGTAGTGATAATGATTAAATTTGCTCTTTCCTTGGTTGTGTGGCAGTGCTCATGGATTTGGAACAGCAGCATTGTCCGCAAAGGAGCCCGAGGCTCTCCCATTTTGTGCCATTTCTTATGCTCTTACCGGTATTTTTGCTTCTCTCTTTTGCTCGGTTCCAGCATTCAGGCAAAGCCTGCTAGCCATAGTTGGTTGAAAGGATCAGCACCAATACATGAATAGGATCATAGGCAGTGTTTTTAATTGCAGGCCGGGAGGTGATTTGTGATCTTCGCGTGTTAGCACTTGTGATCTTCGCGTGTTAGCACTGTACTGGTCAATTGAACATGAATTTAATTTTATGGTTATCTTTTTGTTATCTTATCGTTTATATGCTACTCAGTTCCCTCAATCTATATTTATATCTATCATTATACTAATCTTATTAAAGTGCATCTTTACACCAGAATTGAAAGCCATTGTGTATTTTAATAAAAAGATTTAAATAGTTGAAAATTGTTATTAATTTGTAACAACAAAAAATACTTATAATTGACATTTGTTATTGAGCCATGGTATATTTATGGTTAATTGTAACAACAACAAAAATACTTATAATTGACATTTTTTTTTCCATTTTATCCCCCAAATAAAATGAAGAAAAAAAAAACATAAACTTGCCAACTTTGTTGGAGCAGAGAACCTCAAGGAGTCAAGGGAATATGATGATGAACCTCAAGGGAACCTCAATGAAATCAAATTAGTCACTTAAAAGACTATAATAAAAAAATTATTTAAAGAGACAAATCAAACTTTTTTTTTATCAAACAATACAAAATACTGAAATATATTAAACCTGTAATCTTTTATTAAAGATGAAAAAATTATAAAAAATAAAAAACTCAAATAATAATTTTTTCAAATAAAATAACAGATAATCAACGAAAAAATAAAAAATTAAATCCAAAATACAATTCTTTCAAATAAAATAACAGATAATTTTTTTAAAAAAATCAATCCTAAATTCCTAACAACAAAGACACTCATATTCCAAAATAATAATAATAATAAAATACCAGATTCAAACCGTTCTATAATGGAAATCTAAATAATCATCTTAAAATGACAACTTGAGAAAAAACACTTTTATAATTCGAACTTTATTTATTAGAGTGACGTTATGAACATCAAAAATTTTGCTAGAAGAAGAACTCTTGCCTGCCTGCCGATCTTCTCTCCCCCAAGTCAACGTTGCTTACTTCCATTTGATCATCCATAGCTATGATGGAGGATCTCGACGGCTCCTGGACCGTAGATCAAATATTCGCCTCCGCAACGACGTCACAACAGCCTTGGTCTCCTCTTTGGACCTTTTCCGATACCCTCGATCATTTATTGGCATCCGAACCGAAATCGCCGATTCTTCTCTCCAAACAGTCTTGGTCTTCCTTTTCGGCTTTTTTTGATGATAAAGACAGCCGGAAATGTCACGTCAACTCTAGCTGATGATAACGATGCCGGAAATGCAACTTCAAATCTAGCTGGAGGTCTTCATCTTTCCGATGACTCCCCTGTTTATTTTTCTGGTTTTGGTTTGAACTTTTTGATTGGTACTTTGCTTATCTGTGTTTGTGGTTTTGGTTTTTGATCGGTATGCATGCTTAACTGTGATTGTTAGTTTGGAGAGAAGAGATGAGAGTGAAAGACTTTCTTTGTGTTTATGAGTTTTAAAAAGAAATTTTTAACTTAGAATCATCATTTTACCTACATTTGAAAACTATTTTATTGGAATATTTTTGGTATTTTAATATGTTATCTAAGTTTTCTTCCAAATTTTCTTTTTGAAATAATGAAATTTATGGGTTTTTTTTTTCTTTCAAAAATCACTATCTTTCTCCTTTCTTCTCTCTCCTAAAAAAAACCCCTCTTTGCCTTTTTTCCCCCTCTCTTTTAATGAAGAACAAATTGTGGATGCAACTAGTGTTTTGATGTAATTGGTCTATGAAAGAGTTACATAAGTTGGGTAAAGTTGATTATTATCCAATGCAACAAATGCAACTCCTTTATATACCTATAGGAAAGAGTTGTATCAGTCTATCAGATACTGGTAACATTATTGACTGGTTGATGATTATTCTTAGCTAAGTTCAATTTATTTATTGGTTTGTGTACTAGAAATTGTAGTATAACTTAGTTCCTATTGATATTTTTGGAGATGTTAAGAACTTACTACGTATCTATATGATTTTTGCTTTCATTCTTCCTGTTATACATGGAAGATCTTCCTTCTTTTTTAGCTGCTCCTTGGCTGCTAAAATCAGCTGAACAAAGCATCAATTTTAATCCAACAGTGTGTACAATAAGGCTGTATTGCATATTAAATTGAACCTCTGAACCCCATAAGGAAATAGAAGGGGTAATGCAAATGTATTAAATTTACTCTGTGATTTGAGTTTTGATTCTTTTAAACAAAAAAAGAAAAAACATAACAACTATTAAGTTTTTTGTTGTGTTGTTTGTGAGTTTATAAAAGAAAAGAAAATACCTAATGATCCAAACCCTTTCTTGTGGAATTTGGGGAAGAAGCTGCAACTTTTACCACTTTACCCATTTATCACACGGTGCTGATATCTACATATACTATAGTGATAGTTCCACACCCAAAATGTCAAAGTAACTAAAATATCCTTAATAAATGGGAAACCAATTAATAAATTAACTATTTAGTTTGGACAATTTTTTATATTTGGGCGTGCAACTATCACTATTTAGTGCACAGATATCAACAGCCTTATTACATTTCATAATTTTTGCCGCTCAAATTTCACCATTTTTTGCCAAAGAATTTTGGCTAGAAAAGCAACAAGTTTTTTATTGGTTTCTTTTTTTCCCTCCCTTAATAAACTAACAAGCACTGAAAGATGGACATAAAACTTAGATTTTTCATCCATTTCTTTTCTTTTCCATTGGTTTTAAAATTTGCTTTCAAATCACAAAGAAACTTCCTTTTTTTCTTTCTTGTCATGTAGTTTTTTTGCAACCAAGGAGTTTATTGTGAAATAATCAGGTGATGTACTGTTTCGTGCTTGCTAGTACCACTCATCATTGCCACTCATCATTTCCTTTACAATTATGCTATGCTTCAAAGCTGGAAATTGGTCGTCCATGTCATTGGTTTGTCTCATTAACTACTAAGTCATGTAGTTCCCTATTTTATTTTACTCCATAATTTAAACCGTTGCAGTTCATGGTAGATGGTGCTATAGCTTACTTGACTGCAAACAGGGATTCATTTATTCACTTATAATTTTGAACGTTTTGCTTATGTTCAGGTAATACAGAATCAATAAATGATAGCCAATTGGAAAGTAATCAAAATGGAAAGATACCTCCACCTGTATTGAGATTTGTTCCACTAGAATATTCAGATGGGTCTTGTGTGATTAAGGAGAGGATGACAAAGGCTCTCCAGTATTTCAAAGAAATGACTGAACAACATGTTCTAGCTCAGGTTTGGGCACCTGAGATGAATGGTGATAGTTATGTGCTCACTACTTCTGGGCAACCCTTTGTTCTTGACCCAAATAGTAATGGGCTTCATCAGTATAGAATGGTGTCGTTGATGTATGCGTTTTCAGTGGATGAGGAGGGTTACGAAGGACTTGAACTTGTTGGCCGTGTTTTCAAGCAAAAACTCCCCGAATGGACCCCAAATGTGCAGTATTACTCAAGTAAAGAGTATCCACGGCTTGGTCATGCTTTGAATTACAATGTTCAGGGAACCTTGGCTTTGCCAGTGTTTGAGCCATCTGGGCAGTCCTGTGTTGGTGTGCTTGAGCTCATAATGACTTCAAGAAAAATTAGCTATTCCCTGAGATCGACAAAGTCTGCAAAGCACTTGAGGTTGGTCTCCTACAGCCACACCTTCTTGATATGCTTATTCAATTCTCATGTCATGTTATATTGTTCAACGAGCTTAGATAATGCCCATTTTTAGACGGATGTATTTGTATTTTGCATCTAATTCTACCATTGACATAGCTCATGGTTGGTTCTATAGTCATTTGATGTTAATAGTATTGTTCTCCAAACTTGATATGCATATTCAAATCTCATATCATGTTAGATTGTTCAATGAGCTTTTTTAAACGGATGTAATTGTAATGCACATCTAATTCAACTATTGACATAGCTCATGGTTGGTTCCATAGTCATTTGATGTTAGTAGTATAGTTCTCCAAAATTTTGATGCTTATGAATTGATGTTGTCCTACATCTTCACCTTATGAATTGATGTTGTCCTACATCTGTACTTGTGCTATTAATCTTTATTTGATTTTGGAAACTTGTTTATTGGACCATGCTTATAAACCAGATTTGTAATGAAGGTCGCCAAAATGAACTGGCTGAAATTGTGGAGTTATTGACACTGGTGTGTGAAACCCATAAGTTACCCCTGGCTCAGACTTGGGTTCCATGCAGGCATCACAGTGTTTTAGCCTATGGTGGCAATTTGAAAAAGAGCTGCAATAGCTTTAATGGAAGCTGCTGCATGGGGCAAGTATACATGTCCATATCTGACGTAGCATTCTATGTTGTAGATCCTCACATGTGGGCTTTTCGTCATGCATGTGCTGAGCATATCTTGCTGAAGGGGCAAGGGGTTTCTGGGAGGGCATTCGCTTCCCAGAGTAAATGCTTCTTCTGTGACAATATTACCCAACTTTCCAAATCTGACTACCCTTTAGCACATTATGCTCGAATGTTTGGGTTAAAAGGTTGTTTTGCAATATGCTTGCAGGGTACTTGTACTGGAAATAATAACTATGTACTAGAGTTTTTTCTGCTCCCATGGAAAGCGGATGGTGAAGCCCCCCATACACTTTTGAACTCCATATGGGAAACAATGAAGCAGCATTTCCACGGTTGTAGTGTTTCTCTAGGAGAACTGGGAGAGGAATTATCGGTTGAAGTAATTAAGTCTTCCGTTAATTACAAACCTGATCATTATAAAATGCGTCAGACTACTAGATCCTCATCTAGGCCTGAATCCTTGAATTTTATAGATGAAGCGGTGCTCCTTGATTCACAAAATCGACAATTGATTGTAGAGGATGGTATAGTAAACAAAGGCAAATCTATTGATGCTGAGCAAAGTGACACAGCTGTTACTTGTTTAGAGAAAACATTCAGTGGAAAGACTTTGGAGGAGGGATCAAACAGAAAAAATGAAAATTCATTTAGTTATGAGGTTCTCGAACAACATTTCCAACTGAAGCTTGAAGATGCTGCAGAGCGCCTTGGCAGTAAGTACATGCAGTAAGAATATGGAAATTTTGTTGCTTGTGATCATGCTCTTGTTAGAAGAATATCATTGCAGCGAAAAACCATAGCAAAGAGAAATTGAAAAGAACACAGTCAAAACACAAAATTTACGTGATCACCAATAACAGCTCTGTTATTCTTACTTTTTTTTCTTATTGTTAAAAGATTGGATGAACACTCTCAGGGTGGCAAAAATAGAAAGGACTCAACTTATGTGGAATTTTCTTTTGCAGCTAGTCGATCAACACTGAAACGTGCATGTAGGAAACAAGGTATCTTTAGGTGGCCATCTAAGAAGGGAAAAAAGGTTAAGCATTCCCCGTCTACGTTGGAAAGCTTAACTGAGTTTGTTCAAAATGGTGAACAACGAATTCCAGAATCTAATAGAAATGACATCTCACATTCTAATGTTCCACCTGAGCAAGCCGCAGTTGCTATTGCTCATAAAATACATCATGTGACAACTTTACAAGATGCAGGTTCCCTAACCATAAAAGCAGATGGAGTTAATACTATAAAGTTTCAGCTACATTTTTCATCAGGAATGGTAGAGTTGAGGGGAAAAGTGGCGGAGAGGCTGAGATTAAAGGATGAAATGTTTGACATCAATTACCTGGATAACGATGGTGACTGGGTATTAATTTACTGTGAAGAGAACCTGCAGGATGTTATAGATATTTCAAGATCATCGAAGAATAATACAGTCCAGATGTTGGTTAAGTTACGAAGAGAAAATTAGGTGAAGCACCCAACCTGAACATGGCAGCTGGTTAGTTGTTATATGTATTTTGGTATTTGTCTAAACATCCCTTCACTTCATAACTACTACCCTCTATCGCGTACACATGCTTGCACTTGTAATACCAGGGTGAACACAATACCTTGTCTTTGCAGAGTATTGAATCTATGACTTGTACCATAGAGTCATAGAGACAGTTAACATGGCTCCCTACCACTTGAGCCAAGTACCCCTTGGAGTTCTATGACACTTTTCCAACAAATTAGTTTGTATTTTCAATTAGTTAAAGCATATATGGCACATAATGATTGGGCATGATTTGAATATACCTTTTAATTGGATTCCTTCTTCCCCATATTGTTGTAGATGCCAATTCATCCATCACAGCAGCAGTTGTTGTAGTAACTGGTTTGGTAGGAGCAAATTTTGTACAAGTAATGCTTGATAAACTCCGCTTGCAAGATCCCCATTGCTCAAGGAATTGCGACTGCTTCTAGGTATGCTGATGTTTCTGTAGATTACAAATATTTGACTGACATGTAGTTTCAATTTCTGGATATAATACCTTTTACAATTGTAAAATGTTTGTTCAAGGTTCAACAATCTTTGAATCAAATATCAGCTGAGCTGAAACTAACAGTTTGGTTTTCAAAACATCTTTATCTTGTTTATGGCTTTACGAATCATTGTAAGTAAGAGAAAATTTAAAATATATATATATAGGCCATTACTGTGGGAAATACCTCGTGCTCTAAATCTATAGGTTGTGTTGCAGTGCTAATGGATTCAGAACAGCAGCATTGTCAGCTAACGAAGCCGAGGCTCTGCCTCCCATTTTGCGCCATTGTTTATGCTCTTCCGGTATTTTTGCTTCTCTCTTTTGCTCGGTTCCAGCATTCAGGCAATGTTTTTAATCTGCCAGGCCAGCTAGCTGATCAACGATACATGGTTCGGTTCGTAGGCAATGTTTTAAATCAGCCAACTAGCTGAACACCAACACATGATCAGTTGTAGCCTTGTGACTATAGTGTAAATAAATTGAATATATATCAAGAGCAATGCATCCATTCATCTTTTTTGTTAAGTTATCTTACTGTTTATATGCTACTCATTTCCCTTAATTCTGTAAATATTTATGCCTGTCAATATACTATCTTGTTAAGTCATAGTTATTGTACACATTTTCACCCTTTCATGAATATGTGAATTTTTAATAAATGGATTTCCATATGTTATTTACCATCTAAATATTTGACTTCCATTATATTACAACAAAAAAGGATGATGTTTTTTGTTGCCTTAAATACATCAATTCATTATTATATTTATTCACAATAAAGAATTTGCATGTTTTTCTTTTTAGATTAAAGTTCTGGCTACTAGCATTTAGTGTGCTTGACGGGACGACATTTGGTATTGTATCATTTTTAGTGTGTTATATTTTTGGTGTCATTCATTTTTTGGTGCAACATTTTTTTAGTTTCAAACGTTAAGTCTGTGAATTAAATAATTAAAAAATAAAAAAGAATTAAACAATTTAAAAAAAATTGTAGATGCGTGCCATAAGGGCAACGCAAGATGGATATAAATTCCCTATGCCATCCGCCAACGTGAAAGTTATGGTCTTTTTTTTTGGCTTAAATATGAATTACTACCTTAAATTATAGGTCATATTCCATTTCGATAATTCACCTTTTAATTTTATTAATTAGAATTAGATGATTAAACTATCAATTTTTTTCAATTGCAACAAATTGAACATGCCACGTCAGCAATTTCTGACGTGGCTAATTGCGTGGGGCCTTAAGAAGCTGGTGTGACAAAAAAAATAATTTTTTAATCATAAAATAAACAAATCTGATTTAATATGGAGCAAAATGGTCAAAACACAAATTAACATAACAAATTAACATAAAAACATATCCTTATATCAGATCATATACAATCGATCGATCAGATATGTTTTGTTATATGTATCTAAATCACACCCAAAACACTGTATTATGTAAAATTTCAAGTTCCATAAATTTTTTTATTTTTTTTAGTTGTTTTAAAAAAAAATAGCAAAAAAAAAAAAAGGTCCTGATTTTAGTCGGTCCTGAGTCCAAATCGATCCCGATTATATATATATATATATATATATATATATATATATATATATATATATATATATATATATATATATAAAAGTTAAGTTAAAAGTGGAGAGTAACGATTAAACCCTTTCTTTTGGGTCATAAGACATTATTATTAAAATAAATGCTAAATTAGAAAAGTTTAATAACAATAAATGATAAATTGGGATAAAATAAATTAGGATGAAAATTAATTTAATACCATTAAATTCTTATTTGGGATGAGAATGGTATCAAAACATGAAGTTATATATTCTTTAGTAGATTACAAGATTGTCTATCTGACTTGCCTACTCAATTGGCCAAAAGGGTATTACCCTTTCTCTAATTTATTAACTTTAAATTTAGGAAAGTGATATTTCTATAACTGAAAATGATATTTTCACATAAAACACGCGTTATAGATCAATCATATAGTGACGATATATGATAAAAAAATTATATTTATTTTTTAAGTATCGAATATGTAAATATATAAAAGAATTTTGTTGTGTACTGTGAGTTTTATGTTGATTTATAATTACAACGTATATGTATACATCAGATAGGTAAAAATTAAAAATAATCTTGCCTTAATTTATTTTATTTTATCTCCCATATACTTTCATGACGATCACATTTCGTTATAAATTTATTGACATATAAATGATCTTTTTATATAAAATTGGAGATAATAAAGATGAATTATAATTACGGTTCTATTTGATCTAGAGATGATGACAAGTTAAACCGAAACCAATATGAAAATAGTCGAACCGCATCGAATCGACCTATTTTTATCCCAACCGTAGACCTCGTGCGGTGTGACTTTGGTGCAAAATATTTTTAACCTAAACATGTACAATTTTAGTATTTATCTTTGAATCAGTGGTGCACCAATCCGCGTTATACTTGTTTAATTTAATTATATATCTATATTTCATAATATTATTAAATTTATATATAATCATAGAATATTGCTCAAGCATTTTATTATTTTTTAAAATTTTTACATTTGCATATCAAAAGTTAATTTATGAATATTTTTATATATAGTTGACAACTTGACATATATTAAAACTATAATAATGTTAAAATTATAACAATATTATCTTAATTTTAGTGGAACATATATTATTATATTACTTGTTAATATTTCTTGAGCTATTTTAATGGATATTATTATAATGTATGTTGTAAAAATATTAAACTAATTTAATAAAAATTATGACAAACATTTTTTTATTGTTGATCGATTAAAATCAGTACGGTACGGTTCAAAATATAAACCGACTATAGAAAAATATTAAACCGTTACTCATAAACGATATCCCACCATACTATTGAGTATTGTCATCCCTAATTTTATCACTTTTAATTTTACATTATGTGGCGAGTTATTATTTTTAATTTTAAAGTAATGCTACAGACACAAGTTTTTTTATAAATATTTTATAAACTGCTGATGTGGCATACTCCACCTCAGCATATTGATCAATAAATTTTTTTAATATAGTCTTCGGCCCTACACAATATGCTGAGGTAAAATATACCACATCAACAATTTATAGAATAATTTATATCTTGTTAAAAGGTGATTCCCTCATGATGAGCGAACCCTGCTCGCCCTATCTCCTTTTTCCTTCTCCTCCCGTGAACTCCTTTCCTCACCCGTGACTCTCCCTTTTCCTTTCTTCTCTTCTCCCAGCTTTGCCTATAAAAGGCAGTGCATGCTGCTGAATAAAAATTAAGAATTCCCTTGAAGAATTTCTCTATCTTTTCTCTTGCTTATTCTCTCTAAATTTATGCAGCAATTATAAGAGTATATTTATATACTTCGCTAAAGTTTTATAACACGTTATCAGCACGAAGCTCTAACCAACTGAGACGGTAAAATTAAATTCTTACAATTTATTATTATACTACCGGTTTGGCTATGCCACCAATAGTATAATGTTATTCTTACAATTGGCTTGGCTTTGCTGCCTATTATACTAACTGTCAAGTTATATTTATGTTTTATTGCCCATCTTTAAATTTTGTTATTTACAATGGTACCATCTATCCTTGTTAATCTTACAAGACTTGGTGGGAACCTTTTTACCATTAAATTCTGTTATTTACAATGGTACCATCTATCCTTGTTGATCATACAAGACTTGGTGGAAACCTTTTTACCGCTTATTAAATTATGGGAACAACCTGTATATGCGGAATACCGCATACCTGGTGAAATTCTTCTGTTATTCCATTCTTTATTATTCTATTGGAATATCCTCATGCATGCGGATTCACGCGACACAGTTCCATTCTTTATTATTACATTGGAATATCATATGCAAGTGTATTACTGCGTGACTGGTTCCATTATTTATTATTACATTGGAATAACTTTTATGCATGCGATTACATCGCATGCTGGTGAAATTCTTACATTATTCTATTATTTATTATTACATTAGAATAACTTTTGTACATATGCAAACTACTGCATCTTAGGGTGAAGATCCAGTTGCATTATGCTAATAACATAAATATAAGAATATTTATATTTGTATTTTATCACCACTTGAGGTCGTGACTTAGTTTATTTTCCTATTTCATACATGCAATTATTTATTGTTTTAATAAATAATAATTATGTTTTAACCCAGAATAGATGACAAACTTGGCAAAAATAGATTTTTCTATTTTGAAAATCTCTGGAGATAACTATTTGGCTTGGGCAATTGATGCAGAATTACACCTTAGTACGAATGAGTTAGAAAATACCATTGAATCAGGAAATACAGCTACTTCGGCACAAAATGCAAAAGCCATAATTTTTTTTCATCACCATATTTATGAAGGATTAAAGACTGAGTATTTAACGATCAAAGATCCTTTATCTTTATGAACACAATGTTGAAGGAAAGATTTGATCACCAAAATTGGTTGTTCTCCTAATGCCAAATTTGAGTGGCTTAATTTAAGGTTACAAGATTACAAATCAATTACGGAATATAGTTCCAATGTTTATAGAATAACCTCTACTTTGGCTTTGTGCGGAGATCCAGTTTTTGAAACCCAAATATTAGAGAAAACACTCTCAACTTTTCATCCCACCAACATAATTCTGTCACAACAATATAGACAGAGTAAGTTCACAAAATTCAGTGACTTGTTGTCTATCCTCCTTGTTGCAGAAAAGAATAATGAATTGTTGTTGAAAAACCATCAAGTACGGCCAATGGGTGCTACCCCATTGCCAGATATTAACAACACATCATTCCAGCAGAATAAATGTGACAAGAGATGGTCATATAATAAGAAATCTTTGGGACGAAAGAATAAACGAGGCCATCAAAACAACAAATTCCAGAACCGCGACAATTCAAGCCACCAGAAGTGGCAAGTTTCTGGGTCAGATAAAAATAAAGAAAATGCAACACAAATAAAGAATAAACCAGATATTTGTTTTAGGTGTGGAATGAATGGGCATTGGTCGCGTACCTGTCGTACGCCGAGGCATCTGGTTAATTTATTTCAGGAGTCTCAAAAGAACAAAGTAATGGAGGCAGAAATAAACTTTGTTAATCATCAATTGAATATTGTTGATGTTTCACCAATAACCAACATTGAGGAAAATGTTGTTGATATTACTGAACCTTCTGAAAGTATCTTTTGGGATATCGTTTAATTTCTTATTTTAATTAAACACCCTGCATGTATAATATTATTAGTTTTCATTCTATATGTGGTATGTGTTTCTCATGAATAAAATTATATTTGAAATATAACTTTTCTTATTTATGTTTTTATATGTATCAGACCATTTTTAATGGATATGGAGGATATATGTTTAGCAGACAGTGCAACAACTCATACAATCCTTCGAAATGAGAAATATTTTTCATAACTTATCAAAGCTAAGGGAAATGTAGGAACTATCTCTGGCACATCAAATTTAATCGAGGGATTTAGAGAAGCTAGTTTCTTGCTACCAAATGAGACACAAGTTTTTATCAAAGATGCTCTATATTCTAGTAAATCAAGAAGAAATTTGCTTAGTTTTAAAGATATTCGACTAAATGGTTTTCACATTGAAACAACTAATAAAAATGATAATGAATATCTTCTCATCACTTCTACTATTTTTGGAAAAAAGAATATCCTAGAAAAACTTCATTCAAATTCTTCTGGATTATATACTATGAAAATTAGAGCAATTGAGTCTCATAATGTTATGATTCCAAAAATCATTGATCCCAAATCCTTTATGCTTTGGCATGAAAGACTCGGTCATCCGGGTACTTCTATGATGCGTCGTATTATTGAAAATTCTACTGGTCATCCTCTCAAAGATAAGAAGGTTTTTCCTAGTAGTGAATTTCCTTGTGCTGCGTGTTCTCGAGAAAAATTAATTATTCGACCATCACCAATAAATGTTTATAAAGAAGCCCCAAAATTCCTAGAGAGAATTCAAGGAGACATTTGTGGACCTATTCAACCATTGTCTGGCCCATTTCGATATTTCATGATTTTAATAGATGCTTCAACTAGATGGTCTCATGTTTGTCTTCTCTCTTCTCAAAATTTTGCCTTCTCAAAACTTCTTACTCAAATAATTAAGTTACGGGCTCAGTTCTCGGATCATCCAATCAAGTCAATTCGACTTGATAACGCAGCTGAATTTTCATCAATGACTTTTAATGATTTTTGTATGACTATTAGAATCTCCATTTAGCATTCCGTTCCTCATATTCATACACAAAATGGTTTAGCTGAATCTTTAATAAAAAGACTTCAACTAATTGCACGACCATTAATGTTAAGGGCTAACATGCCTACCTCAGTTTGGGGTCATCCAATTCTTCATGCTGCAGCCATCATTCGAGTAAGACCAACAGCTCTTCATAAATTTTCTCCTCTACAATTAGTTCTTGGACAGATACCCAACATATCACACTTTCGAGTTTTTGGAAGTGCAGTATATGTTCCAATTGCACCTCCACAAAGAACTAAGATGGGGGCCCAACGAAGAATAGGTATTTATGTTGGTTTTGATTCTCCTTCTATTATCAGATATCTTGAACCTTTTAACTGGATATGTTTTTACTGCACGTTATGTAGATTGTCATTTTGATGAATCTGTATTTCCACCATTAGGAGGTGAGAAAGTTTTAAATAAAAAACCCTCTAAAATATCATGGAATGCATCAGATTTAAATTCACTTGATCCTTGTACAAGACAATGTGAAATTGAAGTTCAAAGAATTATTCATTTACAAAATATTGCAAATCAAATGACAGATGCATTTAATGATGCTAGAAAAGTGATAAAGTCACATACACCTGCAGTGAATACTCTAGCAAAGATAGAAATACCTATTGAAAAATCAATTCCTGGAGAATTGACGAATAAGGTAATAGAAGAATCTAAACCACGACGAGAGCGTGGAAGACCAGGTTGGTGCAAAAAGACAACGTACTACCACGAACATCAAAAAAAAAATAAGGAATCCTGGAAGAATACCCGCCTCGAAGTAACACTTATTCCAAGAGTGGGAATAGCTCCGGAAGAGAGTACAAACAACTCCGTAAGTAAAGCACTTATTCCAAGAGTGGGAATAGCCCTGAAGAGGTTCAAAATCTCGATAGAAGGGATAACGAGATGAACACCAAGAGATCTCGATAAATTATGTACATGATGAGAAAATATGGGATCGAAGCAAAGTTATGATTGACGATATATTTGTTTCTCTATAGCATCGAGATATTACTTTGATTCACGACACGGATCCTGAACCACAAAAGCGTGGAAGAATGTCGAAAAAGAAAAGATTGGCCAAAATGGAAAGATGATATTCAAACCGAGCTACAATCTCTATTGAAAAGAGAAGTATTTGGACCAAGAGTACAAACACCATCGGGTGTAATCCGGTTGGAAACAAACGGTATTTGTCTGAAAAAAATGAGAAAATGAAATTGTGAGATACAAAGCCCGACTTGTAGCTCAAGGGTTTTCACAAAAAACACGGTATTGATTATCGGGATACATCTCTCCAAAGAATGGATGGAGTCATTTTTCGCTTTACGATAGGTATGGCAACCATGGAAGGTTTGGAAACACGTATGATGGATGTTGTAACTGCATACCTATATGGCTCACTTGACAGTGAGATTTATATGAGAATCCCTGAAGGATTGAAAATGGCTGAATCACAAAGGCCCCGTCATATATATTCAATCAAGTTACAATGCTCATTGTATGGGTTGAAACAGTCTGGTCGTATGTGGTATAATCGACTTAGTGATTATTTAATAAAAGATGGATATATAAATGATCAAGTATGTCCATGTGTTTTTATTAAGAAATCACAAAGTGGATTTTCCATCATTTCTATATATGTGGATGATTTGAATCTTGTAGGTACTCCTGAAGAACTCACAAGAACTGCTACTTATTTAAAAGATGAATTTGAAATGAAAGATCTTGGAAAGACAAAATTCTATTTGGGAATACAAGTGGAGCATTTAAAATCTGGAATTTTTGTTCATCAATCCACATATGCTGAAAAGATTCTCAGTCGTTTTCATATGGATAAAGTTCATCCTTTGACTACCCCGATGGTTGTTCGATCTTTAGAAGTTGATAAAGATCCATTTCGGCCTCTAGAAAGTGGGGAAAAAGTTCTTGGACCTGAAGTTCCATACCTAAGTGCAATAGGTGCTCTTATGTATCTTGCAAACTGTACACGACCTGATATTACTTTTGTTGTCAACTTGTTAGCAAGATACAGTTCTTCTCCTACTAAGAGACATTGGGATGAGATCAAATATATTTTGAGATATCTCCGTGGAAGTATAGATCTTGGGTTATTTTATCCAAGAGATTCAACATCACGATTGGCTGGATATGTCAATGCAGGATATTTATCAGATCAACACAATGGAAGATCACAAACAGGTTATGTATTTATATATTGTGACACGGCTATATCCTGGAAATCCACTAAGCAAACCATGATAGCTACATCTTCAAATCACTCAGAGATTCTCGCTATACATGAAGCAAGCAGAGAGTGTGTTTGTTTGAGATCAATTATTCAGCATATTCAAAAATCATGTGGATTACCATCAGTCAAAGACATTCCTACAATTTTGTATGAGGATAACGCTGCATGCATTTCTCAACTTAGAGGAGGGTACATCAAGGAAAATAGAACAAAGCACATTTTGTAAGACCCCAACTTTTTATAAATAAAATTAAATTTTCCTCTAATTATTATTTTGAAATAATAAGGTGTTAAATTGATATAATACTTTGGTTATGGGTGAAATGTGCAAATTTTGCAAAATAAGCAAGTGGTTATAAAATATTCATTGTTGTCGGGGAATATTCGTTTGGTCGTGGAATATTCTTGTTGTCGTGGAATATTTATCTGACCAAGACACTGACCATTTATGGGCCCCATAACTTGGAATAACTGCTTTGATGAAGAAAATGATAAGTTTGAGTTTTTATAAATAACGCCAGCGTAATTATTACCGAATTAACAACTGTTTGGAATACCTAGTGGTTAAAATACGATGTCTGGCGTGGTTTGCACGATGGCATTACCGGTTTACACAGTATTGTTGAATTATTGATTCTTACCTAAGAAGGCACTACTCAATAATTGTTACAGTAATTACTGTTCAATATTTATTTTATTGATTTAATAATTGCTGCGTTGATATTTTATATTATTATTGTTTTAATAATTGTCACTGCACGGTATTTCCCATTATCAGATCAATAATTCATATTATTTGAATAATATTATTAGATAGCATTATTGGCAATGTCTAAAAAGTTCTGTCAAGGAGAGGTTTGGTCATCTAATTGCTTGGCGTCGATGAGAGAAATCCTTATTGGAAAGCCCCTCTTTCACGAGAACTACTGGTTGTCATAATTGTGATTCTGTAATATTATTTGTGAATAATTCATTATTAATTTATATGATAAGGAAATATTTATTTGATGTGGATATAAATGATGGATTTATTTATGTGGTTATAAATGAAGAAATTAATGTTGAGGTGTTTTATCAGTATTTTTGTCGGAATGAAAGTATTAAAAATCAAACCAGTGTTCTTGTGATATATTGTGTGTGTTATAAGTTTTAATCCGACCGTTGGATCGTTGTGATTTTTGGATATGTTATACATATATAAGTTGAGTATATGTCCACAAATTTTGAACCCTTAAAAATGAACGTATGATTTGTTATGAGTTTTAAGAGGTGACTGGTTCAGAAATTATTGAAGTTTCAGAATTTATCATTTTGGTGGAAAATTCTAGAATTGGTGGGCCCCACTTTTGATTGGTGAGAAATGTGCTCAAATTGAATTTCAAATGTGGTGGGTGACAATATTAGCAGGTAAAGCCATCAGGTAGCAGGTCAAGTCTGCTTCGGCGTGATAACATTTTTCTATAAATAGAGGGCTAAGTTAGAATTGAAAATCACACCAGAAACATAAGCTTTCTCTCTCTATATTATCGAGCGTATTTTGTGAGTATTTAGATACTTTGAGAGTTGCTATTCAGTACAAGTTTTATTCAGCATCATATCCGATATTCCAATACGAATTACTGTTTCTTTGAGGTAAGGGATGTTATTTTTTTCGTAATGATGTTATTCTTTCAATATCATTATACTGAAATATTGGTGTGGATTTTAATGTGGAATTTCTACCTTTTTGTGTCGGAGTTACTATTCACGTATACGGCACTATTCACGTATACGACACCATTCACGAATACAGCACTATTCACCGAATAAATAAAAATTTTCTTTTTTCTCCAAGATGTCTAGTATGGTTACTATCTTTGATTGTATCCCTGTTTTGATCTTTATTTTTGAATTCTACTTCAAAATTGGTTATTATGGAGTATTGTTGAATTTGGATAAACCGAAATACAAATTCCTAATATTTGTCCTTCTGTCTCACTGGATTCGTTTTCTCTAAAATGTTTTTCATCATCCTCAGTCCTTAATGGTGATACTTGATGAATATCTTTGGCCTGTAGTACAAAAGATGAATGATTAATCGATGAATATCTTTGGCCGTGAGTGCAAAGACGAGCAGTGTTGAGATGAACATGACCGATCGGTGATACAAATGAATATCTTTGGCCTGTAGTGCAAAGATGAATATTTGATTAAAGATGTATATTGATTGTTGTTACAGGGATAAAATATTGATGATGGACTTTTAAATCTTAGAATATAGTAGAACTCATTCTCTACTTAACTCTTCTAATGAATTGTTGTTTCCGCTGCAGTTGTTGATCTAAAATTTGTTGTCTATTGTATTCTATCATATTTTTCCCTGTTGAAGACTAATGATAATTTGTTGTATATTATCTTAGTCATAATATTCTTTATTGGGCTAGTTGAGCTCATCCTTTTCCTTTTTGTTCTATTTTTCTTCTCAGGAGGTGAGAACATAGCAGGATCTAGTCGGGGTATGGAGTGATGGTTCTAGAAAGATGTTTTAGCAGTTCTCACTATTTCTGTAAAATAGTGTATAAATAATTGTAATGAGGACTTATTTGAGTGTGAATATTGTCTAGAAGACAATATTTGTATTTAAACTCACAGTATGTGTTGTCGTATTTTGCACGACAATTGTATTATTGAAGTTGTGTATTTGGCGACTCAGAATGGGTTGGATAGATTGGACCTATTTTGGGGGCGTCACAGTTGGTATCAGAGCTTAGGGATATGGTCTCTGGCGGAGATCGAGGAATAGAACTAGGAGGGGAGAGATGAGTAAATCTTTCACTAGTGTGTCCTACCTAAGCTTATTTGTTGGTCGGTCATAATATAGGGATATTATGTGATATGTTAATTTGTTTAATTAATGATTGTTTTATGACAATATTTAAGAATGGCAGCTGAGAACGTTAACAATGGAGTGTATGAGACTGTGGAGACACCGTCAATCACCAACCAGGAGAACGTGCAACAGGATGACAATATTCCTCCTATAAACAACACTAACGAGCAAACGATGAATGATGGAATGTTTAGAAACTTTTTGCAGTTCATGGAAAATCAGACGAGGGAGACTCGTGTACGAAATATGGGTAGAAATGATAGCAACGCGCGGTTTGTCACAGCCAAGCAGTTCAAGGAGTTGGGACCACCAAAATTCTTTGGAAAGCCAGATCCGATTAAGGCGGAAACGTGGGTCAATCAAATTACCAAGATATTTGATGTCTTGGGATGCACGGAGGAACAGAAGGTTCCATTCGCCACCTTTATGGTTCGTGGTGAGACAGATTACTGGTGGGAATCTGTGAAGCATACCCAGCCAACCGCACTCAATATGTCTTGGAAAACGTTTCAGAAACTGTTCAATGACAAGTACTTTCCTGAAAGTATTCGTCACATGAAGGAGGTAGAGTTCATCAAGCTGGAGCAAAATAATATGAACGTGTCGCAGTACGAAGCTAAGTTTGCCGAGTTGTCCCGATTTGCATCCCATTTGGTTGATAATGAGGAGAGAATGACGCGAATGTTTCTGTGAGGTTTGAAACCCGAAATACATCAATACGTCATTTCTCACAAACTTTGTTTATATTCAGATGTTGTGAATAGGGCCCAGTTATTGGAGCGCGATAATGAGTTAGCTCAACCGAAGAATAACGACCAACAACTCGATGATAATCGTCTTCTATGGCGTGATCATCGAAACAATGATAACCACCGTGGAGGAAATTATCATTCCAAAAATGGTAACCACTTCGGTGGTAATCATGGCCAAGATAATAGAAGAAATAATTCAAGTGAAAATTTCAAGAAGAGAAGATTTAACGATGACGGGAAGACGTCGGCAGCAACACCAGCACCAGCACCAACAACAAATTCTAGGGGAGGAGAACGACCGCCAGTTAAATGCTACAGATGCGGAGATGAGGGACATATAAGTCCAAACTGTTCACAGCCTTCCAAGGTATGTTATAATTGTAGAAAGGAAGGTCATATAGCTCGAGATTGTTCTATAGCGAAACCAAGTCCAGCAGAGACGGTGGCACCAAAGGCGGATGCGGACAAAACAAAGTCGACGGTTTCTGGAAGAGCGTTTGTCGTGACTGCCCAAAACGCGAGGAACCCGAACGAAGGTATCACGGGTTAGTTAATTATAAATTCTTGTGAAATCTATCGTGCACTTTATTAGATCTGGGATTCTACCCATTCTTTTATCTCTCCTGCTCGTGCTCAACGTTTAAACTTGACTCCGGAGAAATTAGACTTTGACTTATCTGTGGAGACTCCGTTAGGAGAACCTTTTATCACATCCACTATTTATAAATCTTGTTTGATCCAAGTTGTCACGATTATATTACCTGTTGATCTTATCTCTTTAAAGATACTTGCATTTAACGTGATTTTAGGGATTGATTGGTTAACTACTCATCATGCCAGAAATTGATTGTTTTCGTAAGGTTGTTAGTTTTTATATTCCTAACTAACCTGTTCTGCGAATTCAAACAACCAAACCATTGAAGTAAAACACTTTCATATCAAGCCATAAAGCCATTCGTTTATTGAAAAATGGATGTCAAGCTTTCTTAGCCCATTTCATGGATTTAAACAAAAATACGTCTTTGAATGATATTTCTGTTGTTAGTAAATCTCCATATTTCTGAATAATTTCTGGCCTACCCTAGGCGCGTGATATTGAATTTTGTATCGACTTTGAACCCAGACACAAAACCCATTTCTAAAATCTCATATCGAATGGCTCCTATTGAACTTCAGGAGTTAAAAACCCAAATACAAGAGTTGGTACCCGAGCCTCTATCTGGTGACTTCCTTTGTGGGATGCACCGCGGAACTCTCCGTGAGGGGATGTCATATTCGTTAAATTCGGTGGTAAATCGATAGGCGCCATTGTGACGTCTTATCCAAGATTGGGATATGAGTCACGATTGAGAAAAACCTAAAGTCGATGTCGAAATATCTAGCTTTCTAGGCTTAGTTGGTTACTATTGGAGATTCGTGGAAGGATTTTCTCAAATCGCTACTCCATTAACTTAGCTTACTCGGAAAGATACAAAATCGTATGGAGCGAGGAATGCGAGAAGATTTTCCAAGAGCTCAAGAGGCGACTCATTTCAGCACCTGTTCTGACCATACCATCCTGAAAAAGCGAATGTGGTAGCTAACGCGTTGAGTAGAAGATCGTACGCGAGTATGGGTGCGATATTGTTGAACACAAATGTGACACCCCCAAAATAGGTATACAACACCCATTTCGAGTCGCCAAATACATGGTGCAGAAAGCAAACTACAACTTCAATAATACAATTGTCGTGCAAAATATGACAACACATACTGTGAGTTTAAATACAAATATTGTCTTCTAGACAATATACACACTCAAATAAGTCCTCATTACAATTATTCATACACTATTTTACGAAATAGTGAGGAGGATGACTAAAACATCTTTCTAGAACCATCACTCCATACCCAAGCTCGATCCTGCTATGTTTTCACCTCCGAGAGAAGAAAAATGGAACAAAAAGGAAAAGGGTGAGCTCAACTAGCCCAGTAAAGAATATAATGACTAAGATAATATACAACAAATTATCATTAGTCTTCAACAGGAAAAAATCTGATAGAATATAATAGACAACAAGTTTTAGATCAACAAACACAGTGGAAACAACAATCCATTAGAAGAGTCACGTAGAGAATGAATTCTACTATCTTCTAAGATTTAAGAGTCCATCATCAATATTTTATCCCTGTAACATCAATAAATTTACATCTTTTAATCAAATATTCATCTTTGCACTACAGGCCAAAGATATTCATTTATTTCACCAGTTGGTCATGTTCATCTCAACACATGTTCATCTTTGCACTACAAAGATATTAATCAGTTAATCATTCATCTTTGCACTACAGGCCAAAGATATTCAGTAATATCATCATTTAGGGTAGAGGATGATGAAAATATTTAAAAAGAAAACGAATCCAAAGGACGAAAGAACAAATATTAGGGGATTAGTATAACAATTTATCCAAGATCAATAATACTTCATAATAACCAATTGTGAAACAGAATTCAAAATAAAAATCAAAACATGGATACAATCAAAGATAGTAGCCAAAATATATGTCTTGGACAAAAAGGAAATTTTTTATTTTTTGGTGAATAGTGCCGTATTCGTGAATAGTGCCGTATAAGTGAATAGTAACCCCGACACAAAAAGTTCCAAATTTAATTAAAAAGTTCACCAATATTTCGGCATAATGATATTGAAGAAAATAATATCATTTAAGAAGAAAATAACATCCCTTACCTCAAAATAACAATCTTTAATCTAATATCGGATGAAATAAGAAGGAAACTTGTACCGAACAGAAACTCTCAAAGTATCTAAATACTCATAAAAATACGCTCGATAATCTAGAGAGAAAGAAAACTTATTTCTGGTGTGATTTTCAATTCTAACCTATTTATAGGAAAATGCTAGAACGCCATAGGAGACTAAAATAATAAAATATTATTATCTTTATATTCCTTCCACGCATGCCCACTTTGTTGAAAGCCTAGCATGCAAATTCTGAATTTTTTCCAGCAGCCCACATGTTATTAACACCAACCAAAGTGGGTCCCACCCCATAATTTAATAAAAATTATTTTATTTTTTAAAACTTTAATAATTTATAGAAAATAGCCCATTTATCAGAAAAATATGAATTTTATGTCTATTCTACCTGAAATCGAATTCTCTACAACTTTGTAGCTTTGAGTTTTTCCAAATTTCAACTAGAAAATATCCGAAATTAATAAACGGGTGATTTTTAATACCTCCATTCCGACAAAATACTGATAAAATACCTCAGCATTAATTCCTTCATTTATAACCACATAAATAAATCCATCATTTATATCTACATCAAATAAATATTTCATTATTATATAAATCAATAATTAATTATTCACAAATAATATTACAGAATCACAATTATGACAACCAAGTAGTTCCCGAGAAAGGGGCTTTCAATAAGGATTTCTCCTTACTTGGCCAGCAATTAGGTGACCAAATCTCTCCTTGACAGAACTTTCTAGACATTTTCAATAATGCTATTTAATAATATTATTCAAATAATATGAATTATTGATCTGATAATGGGAAATATTATGCAGTGACAATTATTGAAACAATAATAATATAAACTAACAATGCGTTAATTATTGAATCAATAACATAAAATATTGAATAAGAACTCACGTAAATAATTATTGAGTAGTGTCTTCTTACGTCACGAATCAATAATTCAATAATCTCATGTAATATCTTGTGTCTTCTCTTTGTGCAACCACGCGCGTATTATTATATTTTAACCACCGTGTAATCTAACGAAATTAATTGGTAACAATTACGTCGTTATTTATAAAATTCAAACTTTGTCGTTTTCTTCATCCGATAGTTATTCCGTTATGGGGCCCACAATTGACTGCGCCGTCGTACGGATATTTCCGACAAAAAGAATATTTCACGACCAAAAGAATATTCCCCGACAAAAATGAATATTTTATAACCACTTGCTTATTTTGTAAAATTTGCACATTTCACCCATAATCAAAGCATTATATCAAATTAACACCTTATTAATTTAGAATAATGAATAGAGGAAAATTTCAATTTTATTTATAATAAGTTGGGGTCTTACAACCTCCCCTCCTTATAAAATTTTATCCTCGAAATTGACGTACGTACCTGGTGTTTCGAACAGGTGAGGGTACCTCGCTTTCATTTCTGATTCCAACTCCCAGGTCATTTCTTCAATAGCATGGTTCCTCCACAAAACCTTAACTTGTGGTATAACCTTGGTGCGTAGGACATGCTCTTTCTTATCCAAGATCTTAACAGGTACCTCCTCGTATGTTAAATCTTCGGCTATTTCGTCTGGTTCTAACTCAATAATATGTTTCGGGTCTTTCACATATTTACGAAGCATTGATATGTGAAAAACATTATGAACACGAGACATGCTTGGAGGTAATGCAAGTCTATAGGCCACATTTCCTATTCGGTCAAGAATCTCAAATGGACCAACAAATCTTGGATTGAGCTTTCCTCTCTTCCCAAATCTTGTAACTCCTTTCCATGGAGCAACACGTAACAGCACATGATCTCCAATATTAAACTCCACGTCCTTTTTATGAAGATCAGCATAATTCTTTTGTCGATCTTGTGAGGTTTGAATACGTTGTTGAATCATTTGGATCTTTTTTGTAGTCATGCGTACTAATTCTGGTCCCAACAACGTTGCTTCTCCCACCTCGTCCCAGCATACTGGAGAACAACACTTTCGTCCATATAATGCCTCAAATGGAGCCATGTATATACTTGCTTGATAACTGTTGTTGTAGGAGAATTCCACCAGTGGCAAGTACTTATCCCAACTTCCTTTGAAATCTAGAACACAGAGTCTTAATAGATCTTCAAGGGTTTGAATAGTCTTCTCTGATTGTCCGTCCGTTTGAGGATGATATACTGAACTGAATTGTAAATTCGTGCCCATAGCTTTCTACAAGCTAACCCAAAATCTTGAAATGAATCTTGGGTCACGATCCGAAACTATGGATACTGGCATGTCATGCAATCGCACAATCTCATTCACGTACATACAAGAAAGACGTTCAAGGGAATAAGTCTCACGTATTGGCATGAAATGAGCAGACTTGATTAATCTATCAACAATAACCCAAATCGCATCTATGCCTTGAGAAACCTTGGGAAGACCTGTAACGAAATCCATGGTAATGTGTTCCCACTTCCATTCCGGAATCTCAAGTGGTTGCAATGGACCTTTTGGCACTTGATGCTCTGCCTTTGCACGTTGACAGGTTAAACACCTCGAGATAAACTCTGCAATTTCTCTCTTCATATTGTTCCACCAAAATGTATGTCGAATATCATGATACATTTTGGTACTCCCAGGATGGATTTCAAACGGGGTGTTGTGTGCCTCCATCATGATTCTATGCTTCAAGACAGAATCGTTAGGAACGCAAAGTCTAGAGTTGACTCGAAGTATTCCTTCTTCATCGATTCTTGCTTCTAGAATAGCTCCTCTTGCACTTTCTTCTTCATACGCATCAGCCCCAGGTTCGTAGCTTGAGCAGCTTTAACTTTATCGATTAAAGTCGGTTCTACTTGTATATTCGCCATCATCACGTGGGTCCCTGGAGTCTTTAACTCTATCTCCATCCTTTTCAAGTCATACAAAATGGGCCTTTGCATTGACAATATCGCACTCGTACTCGCATATGATCTTCTACTCAATGTGTCAGCTACTACATTTTCTTTTCCAGATTGGTATTGAATGGTATAATCATAATCTTTCAACAGCTCGAGCCAACGTTGTTGCTGCATGTTGAGTTCTTTTTGGGTGAAAAAATATTTGAGGCTTTTATGATCCGTATAGATCTCCACTTTCTCCCCATATAAGTAGTGTCTCCATATCTTCAACGCGAAAACGACTGCTGCCAACTCTAGATCATGAGTAGGATAATTCCTCTCATATTCTTTGAGTTATCGCGAGACATAGGCTATGACTTTCCCATGTTGCATGAGAACACATCCTAACCCTTTGCCTGAAGCATCACTGTAGATAACAAATCCATCCGAACCAGATGGTATTGCTAGAACAGGTGCCGAAATGAGTCTCATCTTGAGCTCTTGGAAACTTTTCTCGCATTCCTCGCTCCATACGAATTTTATATCTTTCCGAGTCAACTGAGTTAACAGAGTAGCGATTCGAGAAAATCCTTCCATGAATCTCCGATAATAACCAGCTAAGCCCAGAAAGCTACGCACTTCGGTCACCGACTTTTGTTGTTCCCAACTTTGTATTGCTTCAATCTTCGCCGGGTCAACAGATACTCCATATTTTGACACCACGTGCCCAAGTAATGCTACTTCCTCAAGCCAAAACACGCATTTCTTCAACTTGGCATAAAGCTTGTTTTCACGAAGCCTTTCAAGTATCAGCTTCAAATGGTGCTCATGATCTTCACGACTTTTAGAATAGATGAGGATGTCATCAATAAAGACAACAACGAACTGATCCAAGTATTCTTTGAATACACGGTTCATCATATCCATGAAAGTAGCAGGAGCATTAGTCAATCCAAAAGACATGACTAAGAATTCATAATGCCCGTCTCAGGATTCCAGGCGCGCTTTGGAATATTCTCGATTTTAATCTTGGTGATGATATCCGAGCGAAGATCGATCTTTGAAAAGAATTTTGCTCTCCTTGCAATCGGGTCGAAACAGTCATCAATGCGAGGTAATCGGATACCTATTCTTGATGGTGACATGGTTTAATTCTCTGTAGTCAATACAAAAAGTCGCATACTCCCATCTTTCTTCTTTACTTAATAAAATAGGAGCACCCCAAGGAGATGTACTAGGACGAATGAAACCGATGTCTAATAACTCCTGTAGTTGGACTTTTAACTCCTGAAGTTCAATAGGAGTCATTCGATATGGGGTTTTAGAAATGGGTTTTGTACCCGGTTCAAGATCAATAAAGAATTCAACATCACGTTACGGGGTAGGCGGAAGTTCTTGAAATACATTAGGAAATTCTCTAACAACAGAAATATTATCCAAATCTGACTTGTCTTTATTCAAATCTATAACATGGGCTAAGAAAGCTTGACATTCGTTTTTCAATAAACGAATAGCTTTGTGGCTTGATATGACGGTGACTAATTTTAGTGGTTTAGTTGTTTGAATTCGTATGACAGGTTGGTTAGGAATATGAAAACTAACAACCTTACGAAAACAATCAATTTTGGCATGATGAGTGGTTAACCAGTCAATTCCTAAAATCACATCAAAAGCAAGTATCTTTAAAGAGATAAGATCAACAGGTAATGTGATAATGCCAACTTGGATTAAGCAAGATTTATAAATTGTAGATGTAACGAAGGTTTCACCCAACGGAGTTTCAACAGATAAGTTAAAGTCTAATTTCTCCGGAGTCAAGTTTAAACGTTGAGCACAAGCAGGATAGATAAAAGAATGGGTAGAACCGGTATCTAGTAAGGTATAAACTTCGCAAGAATTCAAGATTAGCTTACCCGTGATCACCTCGTTCGGGTTCCTCACGTTTTGCTGGGATTCGACAAACGCTTCTTCCAGAACCGCCGATTTTGACTTATCCGGACAAATTTTGAGTCACCATCCCTGCTAAACTTGATTTTGCTACAGAGCAGTCTCGAGCTATATGGCCCTCCTTTCCACAGTTATAACATACCTTGGATTGTTATGGACAGTTTGGGCTGATATGTCCCTCTTTCCCGCATTTGTAACATCTAACTGGCGGTCGATCTCCTCCCCTAGAATTTGTTGTTGGTGCTGGTACTGGTGCTGATGTCTTCCCGTCATTGTTGAATCTCCTCTTTTTGAAATTTCCACTTGACTCACCTCTCCTATTATCATGGCCACGATTACCACCCGAGTGGTTACCGCCTTTGTCCATATTTTTCCCTCCTCGTTGGTTATCATCACTCTGATGACTGTTGTCACCGGTATGACCCTGGTTGTAGTCCCTCGGTTGAGTATACTCACTATCTCGCTCTAATAATTGAGCCCTGTTGACAACATCTGAATATAGAGAAAATTTATGAGAGATAAGGTATTGACGAATCTCGGGTTTTAGACGTCTCAAAAACATCCGCGTCATACGTTCCTCATTTTCTACCAAATGAGGTGCAAACCTGGATAACTCCGCGAACTTCGCCTCGTAATGAGACACCGTCATGTTGTTCTATTCCAGTCTAATAAACTCTACCTCCTTCATATGACGAATACTTTCAGAAAAGTACTTGTCATTGAACAGTTTTTGAAATCTTTCCCAAGACATGTTGAGTGCAATTTGGTTGGAGTACGCTTCATGATTCCCACCAAATGTCTGCCTCTCCACGGAACATAAAGGTGGCGAATGGAACCTTCTGTTCCTCCGTGCATCCCAAGACATCGAATATCTTGATAATTTACTTGACCCATGTTTCCGCCATAATCGGATCGGGCTTTTCCCAGAAATCTGGTGGTCCCAACTCCTTGAACTGCTTGGCTGTGACAGACCGCGTGTTGCCATCATTTCCACCCGTATTTTGTACACGAGTCTCCCTCGTCTGATTTTGCATGAACTGCAAAAAGTTCCTAAACATTCCATCATTCATCGTTTGCTCGGTAGTGTTATTTACAGGAGGAATATTGTCTTCCTATTGCACGTTCTCCTGGTTTGTGACTAAAGGTTGTTCCACAGTCTCATATACTCCATTGTTAACATTCTCAGCAGCCATTCTTAAATACTGCCATAAAACAAGGGTTAATTAAACAAATTAACATATCACATAATATCCCTATATTATGACCGACCAATAAATAAACTTAGATAGGACACTCTAGCGAAGGATTTACTCATCTCTCCCCTCCTAGTTCTATTCCCCGATCTCCGCCAGAGACCATATCCCTAAGCTTTGATACCAACTATGACGCCCCCAAAATAGGTATACAACACCCATTCCGAATCACCAAATACATAGTACAGAAAGCAAACTACAACTTCAATAATACAATTGTCATGCAAAATATGACAACATATACTGTGAGTTTAAATACAAATATTGTCTTCTAGACAATATCCACACCCAAATAAGTCCTCATTACAATTATTTATACACTATTTTACAGAAATAGTGAGGACAACTAAAACATCTTTCTAGAACCATCACTCCATACCCCAGACTCGATCCTGCTATGTTACACCTCCTAAGAAGAAAAATGGAACAAAAGGAAAAGGTGAGCTCAACTAGCCCGATAAAGAATATTATGACTAAGATAATATACAACAAATTATCATTAGTCTTCAACAGGAAAAAATCTGATAGAATATAATAGACAACAAGTTTTAGATCAACAAACACAGCGGAAATAACAATCCATTAGAAGAGTCACGTAGAGAATGAATTCTACTATCTTCTAAGATTTAAGAGTCCATCATCAATATTTTATCCCTGTAACATCAATCAATATACATCTTTTAATCAAATATTCATCTTTGCACTACAGGCCAAAGATATTCATTTATTTCACCAGTTGGTCATGTTCATCTCAACACCTGTTCATCTTTGCACTACGGGCCAAAGATATTCATCAGTTAATCATTCATCTTTGCACTACAGGCCAAAGATATTCAGTAATATCATCATTTAGGACTGAGGATGATGAAAAATATTTAAAAGAAAACGAATCCAGTGAGACAGAAGAACAAATATTAGGGATTCGTATAACAGTTTATCCAAGATCAATAATACTTCATAATAACCAATTGTGAAACAGAATTCAAAATAAAGATCAAAACATGGATACAATCAAAGATAGTAGCCAAAATAGACATCTTGGACAAAAAGAAAATTTTTTATTTTTCGATGAATAGTGTCGTATTCGTGAATAGTATCTTATACGTGAATAGTGCCGTATACGTGAATAGTAACCCCGACACAAAAAGTTCTAAATTTGATTAAAAAGTTCACCAATATTTTGACATAATGATATTGAAGAAAATAATATCATTTAAGAAGAAAATAACATCCCTTACCTCAAAATAACGGTACTTCTAATAGGAATATCGGATAGAAAGCCGAAGGAAACTTGTACCGAAAAACAACTCTCAAAGTATCTAAATACTCATAAAAATACGCTCGATAATCTAGAGAGAAAAAAAACTTGTTTCTGGTGTGATTTTCAATTCTAACCTAAGCGTTTATAGGAAAATGCTAGAACGCCATAGGAGACTAAAATAATAAAATATTATTATCTTTATATTCCTTCCACGCATGCCCACTTTGTTGAAAGCCTAGCATGCCAATTCTGAATTTTTTCCAACAGCCCACATGTTATTAACACCAACCAAAGTGGGTCCCACCCCATAATTTAATAAAAAAAATTTATTTTTTAAAACTTTAATAATTCATAGAAAATAGCCCGTTTATCAAAAAAAAATATGATTTTTATGTCCATTCTGCCTGAAATCGAATTCTCTACAACTTTGTAGCTTTGAGTTTTTCCAAATTCCAACTAGAAAATATTCGAAATCAATAAACGGGTGATTTTTAATACCTCCATTCCAACAAAATACTAATAAAATACCTCAGCATTAATTCCTTCATTTATAACTACATAAATAAATCCATCATTTATATCCACATCAAATAAATATTTCATTATCATATAAATCAATAATTAATTATTCACAAATAATATTACAGAATCACAATTATGACAACCAGGCCGTTCTCAGGAAAGAGGGGGCTTTCCAATAAGGATTTCTCCTTACTGGCGCGCAATTAGGTGACCAAACCTCTCATTGACAAAACTTTCTAGACATTGCCAATAATGCTATTTAATAATATTATTCAAATAATATGAATTATTGATCTGATAATGGGAAATACTGAGTGCGATGATAATTATTGAAACAACAATAATATAAAATATCAATCGTTAATTATTAAATCAATAAAATAAAATATTGAATAAAGAATTATCGTAATAATTATTGAGTAGTGTCTTCTTTACGTAAGAATCAATAATTCAACAATATTGTATAATCTGGTGTCTTCTTTTGTCTTATTCTACGTATTCACGTATTTTAACCACCGGTATTCCAACGGTTTTAACAGAATAATTACGTAGTTATTTATAAAAACTCAAACTTTGTCATTTTCTTCATCGACGAGTTATTCCGTTATGGGGCCCACAATTGATCACTGCTGCAAGCATTTGGATATTCTAAACAAAAAAGAATATTCCACGACCAAAAGAATATTTCCCGACAAAAATGAATATTTTATAACCACTTGCTTATTTTGTAAAATTTGCACATTTCACCCATAACCAAAGCATTATATCAAATTAACACCTTATTAATTTAGAATAATGAATAGAGGAAAATTTTAATTTTATTTATAATAAGTTGGGGTCTTACAACAAAGACCTATTTTGTATAATTTACAAACGATGAAGATAGAGTTAAAGACTCTAGGGACCCACGTTATGATGTTAAATATACGAGTAAAATTGACTTTAATTGATAAAATTAAAACCGCTCAAGCTACACACCGGAGCTGTTGAATATAAAGAAGAAGGTGCAAGAAGGCGTTATTCTAGAAGTAAGAGTCGATAAAGAGAAGAAAGCTCAAACCTTCGATTTATTTAAAATCCTCGATCGAGTAGGAACTGTGGTCTATAGACTCGCCTTAACGCTAAGTATGTCGCGTGTTCATAACGTTTTTCACGTATCGATGTTACGTAAATATGTGGACGACCCAAACCACATTATTGTGCTAGAACCAGACAAGATAGCCGAGGATTTAACGTACGATGAGGTACCTGTCAAGATCTCGGATAGAAAAGAACATGTCCTACGCACCAAGATTATACCACAAGTTAAGGCTTTGTGGAGGAACCATGCTATTGAGGAAATGACCTGGGAGTTGGAATTAGAAATGAAAGCGAGGTACCCTCACTTTTTCGAAACACCAGGTACGTATGTCAATTTCGAGGACAAAATTTCATAAGGAGGGGAGGTTGTAAGACCCAAGCTTTTTATAAATAAAATTGAATTTTCATCTAATTATTATTTTGAAATAATAAGGTGTTAAATTGATATAATGCTTTGATTATGGGTGAAATGTGCAAAATTTGCAAAATAAGCAAGTGGTTATAAAATATTCATTGTTGTTGGGGAATATTCGTTTAGTCGTGGAATATTCTTATTTTCAGGGAATATTCGTACGACGACACAACCATTTGTGGGCCCCATAACGGAATAACTGTCGGATGAAAAAAATGCCAAGTTTGAGTTTTTATAAATAATTCAGGCGTAATTGTTACCGAAGTAACACCGTTGGAATACGGTGGTTAAAATACAAGAATATGCAGAGTAGTTGCACAAAGAAGATACTGCAGATATTACACATATTGTTGAATTATTGATTCTTACGTAAGAAGGCACTACTCAATAATTGTTACAGTAATTACTGTTCAATATTTTATTTTATTGATTTAATAATTGCTGCATTGATATTTTATATTATTGTTGTTTCAATAATTGTCACTGCACGGTATTTCCCATTATTAGATCAATAATTCATATTATTTGAATAATATTATTAAATAGCATTATTGGCAATGTTTAGAAAGTTTTGTCAATGAGAGGTTTGGTCACCTAATCATGCTACCAAAGAAGGAGAAATCCTTATCGAAAGCCCCTTTCCTAGAGAACTACCGGTCATTCATAATTGGATTCCGTAATATTATTTGTGAATAATTAATTATTGATTTATATGATAAAGAAATATTTATTTGATGTGGATATAAATGATGAATTTATTTATGTGGTTATAAATAAAGAAATTAATGTTGAGGTGTTTTATCAAGATTTTTTTGTCCGAATGGAGGTATTAAAAATCAAACCAATGATTCTTGTGATATATTATGTGAGTTATAATTTTTTAATCCGACCGTTGGATCGTTGTGATTTTTGGATATGTTATACATATATAAGTTGAGTATATGTCCACAAATTTTGAACCGTTAAAAATGAGCGTATGATTTGTTATGAGTTTTAAGAGATGACTGGTTCAGAAATTATTGAAGTTTCAGAATTTATCATTTTGGTGAAAAATTCTAGGATTGGTGGGCCCCACTTTTGGTTGGTGAGAAATGTGCTCAAATTAAATTTCAAATGTGGTGGGTGGCAATAGTAGCAGGTAAAACCATTAGGTAGCAGGTCAAGTCTGCTCCGGCGTGCTAATATTTTCCTATAAATAGAGGGCTAAGTTAGAATTGATAATTACACCAGAAACATAAGCTTTCTCTCTTTATATTATCGAACGTATTTTGTGAGTATTTAGATACTTTGAGAGTTGCTATTCAGTACAAGTTTCATTCAGCATCATATCCGATATTCCAATATGAATTACTATTTCTTTGAGGTAAGGGATGTTATTTTTTTCGTAATGATGTTATTCTTTCAATATCATTATACTGAAATATTGGTGTGGATTTTAATGTGGAATTTCTACCTTTTGTGTGTAATGAGTTACTATTCACGATACTCTGCCTATTCACGATACTGACACCATTCACGAATACAGCACTATTCACCGAATAAATAAAAATTTTCTTTTTTCTCCAAGATGTCTAGTATGGTTACTATCTTTGATTGTATCCCTGTTTTGATCTTTATTTTTGAATTCTACTTCAAAATTGGTTATTATGGAGTATTGTTGAATTTGGATAAACCGAAATACAAATTCCTAATATTTGTCCTTCTGTCTCACTGGATTCGTTTTCTCTAAAATATTTTTCATCATCCTCAGTCCTTAATGGTGATACTTGATGAATATCTTTGGCTTGTAGTGCAAAGATGAATGATTAACTGATGAATATCTTTGGCCCGTAGTGCAAAGATGAACAGGTGTTAAGATGAACATGACCGACTAGTGATACAAATAAATATCTTTGGCCTGTAGTGCAAAGATGAATATTTGATTAAAGATGTATATTGATTGTTGTTACAGGGATAAAATATTGATGATGGACTTTTAAATCTTAGAAGATAGTAGAGCTCATTCTCTACTTAACTCTTCTAATAAATTGTTGTTTCCGCTGCAGTTGTTTATCTAAAATTTGTTGTCTATTGTATTCTATCAGATTTTTCCTTGTTGAAGACTAATGATAATTTGTTATATATTATCTTAGTCATAATATTCTTTACTGGGCTAGTTGAGCTCACCCTTTTCCTTTTTGTTCTATTTTTCTTCTAGGAGGTGAGAACATAGCAGGATCTAGTCGGGGTATGGAGTGATGGTTCTAGAAAGATGTTTTAGCAGTTCTCACTATTTCTGTAAAATAGTGTATAAATAATTGTAATGAGGACTTATTTGAGTGTGGATATTGTCTAGAAGACAATATTTGTATTTAAACTCACAGTATGTGTTGTCGTATTTTGCACGACAATTGTATTATTGAAGTTGTAGTTTGCTTTCTGTACCATGTATTTGGCGACTCAGAATGGGTTGGATGGATTGGACCTATTTTTGGGGCGTCACACATTTTACCTAAATTCTTTTTCACACATAAGCTACAAAAGAAGGGTGATATAGATGTGCATCAAATTCGATCATGTGATAATCTAGCTGACTTGTTCACAAAGTCACTACCAAATGCAATGTTTGAAAAACTATGAAAAATGATCGGAATGTGTCGACTGAAAGAGTTATGACAACATTTCATCAAGGAGTAATGAATTTCTTTTGAGGGGAAGACTGTACTCTTTTTCTTTAGTCACAGTTTTTATCCCAACGGGTTTTTCGTGACAAGGTTTTAACGAGGCAGTCACTTAAGATATTTATGTAAAAGATATGTACTCTTTTTCTCTTCGTTAAGTTTTTTCCCACTGGGTTTTCTTAACAAGGTTTTTAATGAGACATAATCTTTTATCATAGAAAATCAGGGGAAGTGTTAAAAGATGATTCCCTCATGATGAGGGAACCCTGCTCGCCCTCTCTCCTTTTTCCTTCTCCTCCCGTGAACTCCTTTCCTTACCCGTGACTCTCCCTTTTCCTTTCTTCTCTTCGTCCAACTTTGCCTATAAAAGGCAGTGCATGCTGTTGAATAAAAATTAAGAATTCTCTTGAATAATTTCTCTCTTTTCTTTTGTTTATTCTCTCTAAATTTATACAATAATTATAAGAGTATATTTATACACTTCGCTAAAGTTTTATAAGACATCTGTAGCATTATTCTTAATTTTAATATTATTGAGTAGCATTATTGTTTATTGAGTAGTATTGTTTTGAACACAAGCATCTGAAATAAAAAAATAAAATTAGTATTCCTACATAGTGCTTCTCTGCTCAACTGTCGACTCAACACTCCCTATTTCTCTCTCTAAAATCTGCATATAAGTAATATACCAATCTCTTCGCAATTTTTATCTGCAAATTTGTCGGCCCAATCTAGGAAGAAAGAGGAGAGAGAGATGAATCGGCGGGACGATCCGAACCCTTTTGATGAGGAACAAGTCAATCCATTTTCGGTAACCACCACCTTCTCACCTACCAATTTTTACCGTTTTTCTAGATCTACCTATCTTTAGCTATTAATTTCGTTTTGTTTCAATGAGTGGACTATTGTGTTCATTTGTTTGATATTTATTTGTATGTCCGTATTTTATTGGATGGGATTTTGGATTTTGTTGTTAATTTGGTATTGTGGGATCATGATCTAGATCTGGAGTACCTAGGTTTTGGTAATTTAGAAGGATGTTACAGTAATTTGCAATTTTCCTTACTAGACTAAATTAAGATACAGATATTTGAGCGAATTTTAGTGGGTACTGGGTATCTGTATTGTAATTAAAGGCATAATGGTGGACATTTTCTTTGAAATTATACTGTTTCAGTGTTTTGTAATCTGTTATGACAATGACTCGTAAGTCATTAACACTCTGTTTCTGAGTTTTGAAAAGAATAGAAAACTTAAATTAGAACAGAAAAAGAAAGAATAGAAAACTTGAAGTTTTAGTGTGTGTTGTTCTGAGTTTTAATAGAAAAAAATAGAAAATTTAAAATTGAGGACATGAGTTGTAATTTAAAATTTATTATATTAAAAGTTGAGGATAATATGAGAATTATAAAAATATTACTTATTCCAATTTCTTTTCCGTCCAAATCAGGCCAATTTTGGACGGAAAACTTTCAGCGAAAAAAAGTGGTCAAGTTTTCTATCAATTTCTTTTCTTTTCCGCTTATTAAAAAACTTCGAAAACATAAGAATTGGAAAGAAAACTTAACTTTTCCGGTCCATTTCTTTTCTTTTTCTCATCCATTTTAAAACTCGAAAAGCAGGCGTAAGTCCTTGAATTGATTAAGAACAGAATATAAATTTGACATGATCAGAATTGCAATATTTAAAAATTGATTTTTCAGAATTATATAAGACGTGGGAATGAGCAACAACAATTGAATTTGATTTATCTTGTAGATAGCTTAGCTTAAGGAGGGTGTATTCAATAATGACTTTTAAATACTTTTTTTAAGTAACAAACTTTTGTAGAGTTTGTGAAATTTAATAACTTTTAAAGACTCCATGAAATAAGTGACAAACTTTTATAGACTTTTTACTAAGACTTTGATAGACATATGTATACTTCTAATATATCTTGCAGCTTATATTAATTGTTAAAAAATCAACAAAGATATTATATTTTAGATGAAATGATTATGATATTAAATAACATTAAAATATTTTGACCATGTCACAACCTAATTTAAAGGAAAGGCATTGTTGAAGTTGAATTATTCGATCATACCCAATATATTACAAGAAAATGTCCTATTATTTAATTTTAATATTTCATACAAAAAGTCATTTTCTACTAACAGTAATATAAAACAACAATTTCGATTTTAAAACTGTTCATTGTCGTTTTCCTATCAAATAATTATTACTAAACTAACAATTAATAATTTTCAACAAATAACAAAATTAACAAATTTATTACTTTTAAAAATAAACATAAAACAAATTACATCCTTAATACTTACAAATATATTAAATGAAATTTTTTTATGGGAGAGAAAAAAAATATAAAATGATATTAAAATATTTGTTATCTCCATTTATAGCATTGAACTATTTGGAAACCTTAACACTACTCCCTCTTTTTAACCATTCCTTTTTATCTCTCCTCACCTACTATAATAACTCTCTTCCAATGTTTTATTTTGAGAGGACTGAGGTAGAGACAGAAAGTGAGACATATATATATTGTTTTATTTTCTCTTCTTTGTTTGATCTCCTCTATCCCTCTCTTTCTCCTTTGTTCATCTTTTTCCTTTCTCAAATATTTGAAAGTTTTTAGAGATGAGGTCACACTTTGGATATGTGTATCTCTTTTTCTAAAGTCTGTCAAATTCTACCATTTGATAGAAATCTAAAAAATCAATGACTTTTTGAATACCAAAATACTTTTATAGACTTTATAAAAGTCTCAATTTAATACCACCTAACTTTTAAAGACATTATAAAAGTTGTAATTGAATACCAGTAAACTTTTATAAACTCTTTAAATGTCTTAATTGCATACAACCGAACTTTTAAAGTTTTTAATAGTCTTTAAAAATCTTAATTGAATACACCCTCCTAAGATTCTAACTCATACAGTCATAAGAATACATGCTTAGTCAAATGGTCATGTTTGATACTATTTCTTCATGTATATGCAATTGCATTTATATGTAAGCATTCCAAATATTAGTATGTTAATGTCACCTTCTTGTGGTTATAGTTGAATAATATATATTGGTTTAGGTGAGCTCTGCATACACATTTATGGATTATATGTAGAACGAGTAGCATATGTGCATAATGATGCTATAGTAATTATCAATTAACAGATCCTCCCTCATGCCCACTGATGGGGACGACGAGTCCAAAGCTAAGAAGAAATTTGTATTTGTTTTATGAAACTTTTGTTATATTCAATTTGGGAAAAAATAATGTATTTATTTATTAGTGGGGATTTAGAAAATTTAATAGTTATTAGGATTTTAATATTTCGTATGGGTATTTTAGTCGTTTATCTCTTTTATTATTTCCCAAGTAATATTTGAGTCTTGAGTCTACAAATATTGATGTAATCCCCCACAAGTTAATAACACTACAAAATAAATTATTGATTATTGATATTTAGTTATGAGGTATTTTCCTCTCTTCCACGGTTGAGAAACCTTTGGAGTAGTGGTGCGTGGAGCATCACCCAAGTAAATGATCCTTGAGGGTAGTGAGGCGCGGAGCCTCACCCGAGTTAATTTTTCATTGCTTTATCAATTATTTTCAACAAGTATTCTTCTCCAAAAGTTGTCCTACATCATTGTGCATTTTAGAGTTTCATGTTTTGAATATGTTGTTAAAATGGAAACTTGTGGAAGTCTAATGCCAATGTATGATGCTTTAGTGAGAGAAATGCCTAATCTTTGTTGTGTGTTTGAGTTGACTACTGTCAAACTTGATTGAGTGGTCTCATTTGTCATGCTTGGTCGTTTGATACTTTACCGTTTCACCAAGCAAGGCCCCAAGGATCTGAACTTTTGTCAAAAATTAAAGGGATAATCCCGTTGTGAATCCCCTAACTATATACATATTTTTCACATTTAGTCTACTAATTAATTTTTTAACTTATTTGACCCTCAAACATTATAAATTAACTTAGTTGGTCCTCTAACATTATAGATTCTGCAAATTCAGTCCAATCTGTTAAAAAATAAAAATTAACAGAAGCGTCATCCATTAAGCATTATTTTAATGAGAGGGACATATTAATCATTTTACAATATGATTAACCCAGCTCTTCCTCAATAGATTCGGGCCATCCTCTTTCATGTTTGCGCCGCCGCCACTATCTACCATTGCTCCTCCACACCACCATCCTCCTCCATGTTTGTTCAATTGCTTAACACAGAGAGAGAGAGAGGGTTTATTTCCTCAATGTTATTTTTTTCCCTCTTTTCTAATTTCCCAGGGATCTATGATCAATCTATAGTTTCAAAAATAAAATTAACACCCATAACGATAACAGTGTGTACCATTGTGGAGTTTTTCACACAAATCATCGAAGAACGCTAATTAGTAGGTGTTGGTTTTTTTCACAATAGTGGTAGAATCAATAGTGGTGTTGGAAGATGATGATGTTTTGGAACGCCGGTGGCACCAAATTTGGAGAAGATGGTGCCATCGATGGTGAGATCTTTGCACGCAGATGATAGGTGGGGATTGTAGATAGTGTCGGCGAGTATGGTTTTCCAACTGGTGCAACGACATATGTGTTGAGTATCTACAATGTCGGGGTCTATCTTCAATCATGGAGTAGGAGATGTGGAAGAGATTCTAGTGTAGGGCAAGGTGAAAAGAATGAACAAGTGTATCTATCCCCACTGAGAATTGCTAGAGAAACACACAAAAGCATGAAGTTTTAATCTCAAATCAATATATTCAATAATTTGAGAAATAATAAACATTACACTCTTTGTATCAGAACACTCCTAATATTAAAAGAAAATAATCTTCTAACTAACATCTAATTAAATCCAATATCCTAATTAAAATTTATTACTATAATTAAACACATTATTACTGCACAACGGTCCTAGAAATGCCTCGATTTTCTAGATGACTTTATATAATCATTTATGACTTGAGATAGTTTTGGGATGCAGTTTGGATGTTATTTACTTTTCTTTGTATATGTTTTTTAAATGTTTTCTATATATATTGGTATTTGTTGCAGAATGGGAATGCTGCTCTTGGATCAAAGTCACGCATTCCTCAAATGGTTGCTAATACCCTGGGTTTTGGTCAAAAACATGATGCAACTGTGGATATACCATTGGATGCCATGAATGTAATGACATTGCTATTTCTAATTCATGTACTTGTCTTAAATATTGTTGGCAGTCTGAATATATTTTTGGATAATTTTGCAGGATTCGAAGAAAAAAGAGAAAGAACTCGCAGCTTGGGACGCAGATCTAAGGAGGAGGGAAATGGTTTGTTCTATTACTTCTATAGTTTCTACTTGAGTACTTGGTCCTAAATGTATCATAGCAATAATTCATTTATACGTCATCACTCATCAGTGTTTTGTTATTTACTCAAATTTTCGGTATCACATGGATGAATGTTATTTGTTGCCTTGTCTTTTTGCAGGACATCAAACGCAGAGAAGATGTTGTTTCTAGTGGTAAGCTATGAAATGACCAACGATTCAAATGATGAAACTCTGTACTTCCTTGCTCTCTCTGTATTGAGCCACACCTTTAATTTGTTTCTTTCAATGTTTCTATTCAGCCAATGTTCCAGTAGATGATAAAAACTGGCCTCCATTTTTCCCAATTATTCATCATGATATTGCCAATGAGATACCAGTTAATGCTCAGAGGTTGCAGTATTTGGCTTTTGCAAGTTGGTTAGGTATGTTCTTTTTTCTTTTCTTTTCTTTTTTTCCTTTTGTTTTTGTTGGGTAATTTAGTTCCTCTGTATTTTTCATCTTGTTTTCATTTTATGGGTTATAATAAAAGCTCTTCTGACTGAATCTTCAAATTTCAGTATTGATGTATGCTTTTAATTTCTTGCAAAATATTGGTATACGTTGCTGCGTGGGAAGTAGGGGGGCTATTTGGTGTAGGTTTATCAGCTGGCTCATTTCAAACCTCTCAAGAACTGTTTTCACTGTCTATATCCTTGGAAAGTTTGTTTCTTTTGATGTCTGGGAAAGCGCATCTGCCATGTTTTTTAACCAAAAGACTAGTGAGATTTCTTCCCCTTCAACAAGTTGTAAAGCTGATGTACAGACATATTACGAAATTATATAAAATGCTGAAGTGTTGAAGATCAAAGTTACTCCTGTTACTTTCATCACCCATAGCAATCCTGAATATCTTACTTACTCGGAAACAGCATCACGAGTGACTTATTTTGCTTATTCTTACAAACTGCTACTCTTTACCCTTAAAAACTTTTGACAATGTTGGAATCCATATTTCCAAGGAAGTTTAGCAAAAATCCATGCTAGAAACATTTCTTGTTCTTAATAGCATCAAGTTTGGTCCCCCTCTGCTAATTTGTTTCTTGGGCTTTCAAATGTACTTATCTATAAATTCCCTAAAATTGCTCTTCATTGTTTGTGAATTGTCGTTGGGAACAACAAGACTAAGATGAGTCTATCATTAATCCTTCTGAAATTTGTGCTTGCTGTATGGTGCTTTATGATACTTACTGTTTTCCATTTTCTCCTCGACCTTTTGCTAACGTCCATGCAGGTATTGTCATTTGCCTTGTATTTAACATCATTGCTGTGATTGTTTGTTGGATTAAGGGTGGTGGTAAGTGTTCCTTATGCTATGTTTAAATTTTTTATTATAGCAGGTGATAGTGCTTCAGTATTGAGCTTCTGACATGGTTGACTATCTCCAGGTGTTAAAATTTTCTTTCTTGCAACTATTTATGCTCTACTTGGATTGCCCCTTTCATATGTTCTGTGGTACAAGCCACTTTATCGTGCAATGAGGTATCATAATAATTCTTTCTCTTGGTTCATTTGTGCATCTATAGAAATATCAAATGCATGCTTGGAGCTTTCGCTGATGTATTTCTTTAAGCAAAATGCTAGCAGTGTGTCTTGACGGACTTGGGCAATGACCTTTTCTTTTGTTTCTCAATAGTCTGTCCTGGATTTTCAAAATTACTTTGCTTAGGTGTCTGACCTTTTGAAAAAAGACTGTCAGTTTTGTGTCCTCTAATAAAACCAGGCAAGTCATAGCATTGCCCCTGGTCCTGACTAGGGAAGCATGTCAACAACATGGACTTAAAATAGTTAATTTTGAATACCTGTTTTATACAAACGCTAGTAGGCAATGGCGGCACTATGTAGCCCCACCTGATATTTTTTACTTTTTTTAACTAGTATATAGTAAAATATTTAATTTTGAATCCCAAACTCTACTTTAGCCTTAGATTTATTTATTTTTCCCAAACAAGTCTCAAGTATCTAGTCAAACCTTTTCTCTTTTCTTCAATTCTTTTTTAGCCACACACACTCTTTAGTCCACACGACCTGATCTTTTCCATGGCTGACTGCCTGACTCCATCACTCCACTCCAAAAACTTCACATTTTTACTTCAAAAACCAGCTTTAATGGATCACCAAACAAGTTCATCCAAGGTATTATATTAATACTTTGTCTTTTTCAGTTTCTCCTTTCCAAATTATAAAATTATTATTCATTTTTAAAAATCAATTTTAAATATTTTCTAATTCAAAGTAATTTGATTTATTAAAATTGACGAAATAATAATAGAAATATTCTAATTTTTAGTAATTTGTAGAAAATTTATCATATTTATTATTGTATTAATTTATAGTTTAAAAATATTTTAAATTGATTTAAAAAATTCATAATGATCTTATATTTTGGAACGAAAGGAGTATTATTTTACTATTTTCTATATTGTGCATTTGTGATTCCATAACTTCCTGTGCATAACTCATTAACTCTGTTACTTCGTCATTGTGTTGTCTTGTATGATGTGTTATTGTCTTATTGAAACAATGAAATTTTATGGTAATTAACTACGGTTGTATAATTGCTTATTAAAAAATATTTCTTTCCTTGCTCCTTTTACTCATTGCCATTTAAAATAACAAATGTAAATGGGGAAGAAGGGCGAAAAGGTAATTAATGGTGTTGTACATTGAAAAATAAATTGCTCCTACTTTTTCTATGGATTCAATTATTGTTGGGCTTCAGAATTTGAAGGAGCGTCGATTGCCACTTTGATAGATAGAGGATGATACGGATTGAAAAATCTAACATGTAAAATTATTCTGAAGTGTACTTTTGAAGTATATTAACTTTTATAAAAAAAAAAATTGCCCCCCCCTCCCCAAAACAAAATCCTGGTGCCGCCACTAGTAGTAGGATTGACAATCAATAACCTGAATCCTTTTACATAGTTACATCACAAATTACCAGCCTCAAACCTTACTAGATTTGCTGAATTTTTATACTTGTGTATATGTCCGTATCAATGATCTATAGGTAATTTTTTCAGTGTTAATTTATTATTTATTTTGCTCCATTTTATCTGGACATAGTAGTCTGATTTGACTTTGTAAAGAAGTTAGTTTAGTAGTACAATTTGTTTGGTCATGTATTGACTGATATATTTACTGCATTTATGCAGTGCATCAAATTAGGTTATCACCAGATAGCTCTTGGGCTTATTTTTTCTTTTTAATCATGGTTTTAACATGAACATTGTTGTGTTTATAACAAATATTGCTGATAGTAGTTGTAAATGGCTATTTGTTTCTAATTTGCAGGACTGACAGTGCCTTGAAGTTTGGTTGGTTTTTCCTGTTCTACTTGGTAAGCTCAGTAAAAGAGCCACAACTGTTAACTCTTATTTTGTTTGTTCTTTAAAAAATTGTTATTGTAATTTGTAATTGTGCAGCTCCACATCGGTTTTTGCATATTTGCTGCTATCGCTCCTCCAATTGTCTTTCATGGGAAGTCGTTGACGTAAGTTCATATATTATTTCTATTAGAGATAAAATAGATTTATTGAATTTTGTTGTTATTTTATTACAAAGAGTACTAAAGCCTTGTATATGTAGTGGCCAAGTATGTGTGGTAACCATGAAATAATAATAATATACTCTAATAATTTCAATTTTGAGCTCAAGGATGTTAATTAAAAGTTATTGATTAGATATACTTTTTACTTGATCAAATATTTTCTGCCAATGTCATGCATTGTTTCTAAACTATAGTCTCTTGATCCTATAGTTTTGGGCTTTTGGCTTTTAGTTTATGTTACCAATGTCTTATTGTTTATCACATTTTAGCTTTCCATTTGAGAATATAAAAAGAATTTCTTTATGAGAACTTTTTGACGGCTATAAAGTTGTGGATTGTATATAGTTGTAAATTCAAATGCTTTACTGATGGTAACCCTGAAAAATCAAAAGAGCGCTTTGTCGTAGAAGATTACTATAAAACTGTCTATATCTGAACTCCCTCTGAAGGGCTTCAATGATATCATTTAACTTTCTGTCAAGGACTTGAGGTCCATAAATGTTGGCATAAGGACCAAAATCCAAAGCATGATCGACTTTGTGTACATAAATTACATAATTGTTTCCAACCTTTCATTTTATTAGGCTATCTCAGGAAATACCCCCGCCTTTCAGAAGTGGGATTTATCTGATGGATACAAGCATTAACCCACGAACCACATGTAACAGTTAATCTGAAGTGTTCATCACATGTAAGAGTTGAATGGTATAGGAGACGTTCAAGTTTATGGATCTTATTTCATTATCTTATTATTCACATCCATTTCTTGTGGTGATTATTTTTTTAATAGTTGTAGACTGTTGTGGATTGTTTATATTATTCTGGCCTCTATCCAATAAAATATGAAGATATTGTGAAACTATGGATTTTTTCTTCTCACTAAAATGTTACACAACAAGCTAGTTATTTGTAGACCTGTATTCCTCACTTCCATATTGGAGCTAATGTTATGCTCTTTTACGATCTTTCAGGGGCATCCTTGCAGCTGTTGATGTCTTTTCTGATCATGTGTTGGTCGGGGTAAGTTCTTTATTTTGCATCTGTGCTTGTATTTATGTTTTATATATGTTGCCCGTTATAGAAAACTGATATTCCTAAAATACTTTATTACTTTTGGTGATGTTATGGTTTAGTAGATAGTATGTAGGGAAAAGGTATCTACTCTGGCAGGTTGTTAAATTTAGTGATCCGATGCACATGAATAATGTTTCAATAATTTAAAATACTTTGATGTTAAAGGAATTTTGGAATTTGTTCTTGTTTATCCTTATTCCTGATCCTTAGCTATCAGAGAAGTAGATGTAGGGATACCCTGATATTGATGGAACGGCATAATGAATAAAGTTTACATTAGTGCTCAAACTAATGTATAATGTATATCTGTTTGTTTTCTTGCAGATCTTTTACCTAGTTGGGTTTGCCTTTTTTTGTCTAGAATCACTTCTGAGCTTGTGGGTACTTCAGGTTAGAGACATAACAACTGTATTTCTATTTTATTTGTGAGGCTTTGCTAAAACTGATGGTTTTCTTAGAAATGCATCATGCATGATTGGATTGCTTAGCTATTTTTGGTTCCTAATCACTTGCTTAGTTTGAACGGGAATCCTCAGTTTTCTTGGACTTGGTTTATGTCTGATTCCATTGAAACTGCTACTGCAGGCATATTGTGATTTCTTTGAGTTTGTTGGCTGCTGTGGATATATTGTGATTTAATTGTTATAGTTTCCCTCTCCTCCCCCTCTATCTCCTTCATATTCTCTCTCTCTCTCTCTCTCTTGCTCTCTCTTTCATTTTTCCCTGTGATATTGAGCTTTGTATGCTGTTGGGCTTCATGTTTCGAGATGTACCATGCATGATAATTTGTAAAATAAAAAGGTTGAGAGAACTGCTTTTATTTAATTAAATAAATCTTTATTTATCTGGAATACTTGTATGATTTGCCAACACTCGTACAATTTGGGAAATGAAGGAATAAAGAATAACGATCCTATTGCATGTTAGCTTATTCAACCATATAGGAAAATTGACAAGTCAAGATGCCAATATAGATTGGAAGCAGATGATAGTGAATGGCTGCCAAGACATGCATGGTTATCTTGTGTGTATCTATGTGGGGTTTTGGAGTGGAGGGGGAATGGAATACTGGCTAACTGCATGTATCTGCAAAGCCCTTATAATTTGCTGTCTACCTAATTTAGTCAGTCACTGATACTATTTCCTTTCTTGTCTACGCAGAAAGTGTATTTGTATTTCCGAGGGCACAAGTGATGCATGAATCGGGTGCCAGATGTTGAAAGTGTTGAAGCTTGATGAGATGCCTCAGTATATTCTTCTGTACACACCTTTGTTTATCATCCATTTGTTGAGATGGTTGAAATCATAAATAGAATGTTTGGCATGCTAAATCGACGACTGTTATACTTTTCTTCACATGATTTTTTCCTTCAGCCATCTGAAGATTTTGTTTTCTTCTCATATTGTAGTTAGCCACAGATGTGCATTTATTAGAATGTTTTTTTTTTTTACCAAACCTTTAGGAGATGCACAGATATGAAACATGTTCAATCTCCCCATTCTGTTTATTCAAGTACCAAACTGATGGATGAATAAGTGAAGTTTACTTGGAATTGCTTCTTAGATCAAACTTCAAACTGTGTTAATATCAGTTATGTTTAGTGAAATACTTAAAGATTTGATTATGCTTGAAATTTGGTGAATTAGAAAATTCAGGTTTGATGAGTCCCTCTAAAGCCTTTATAATGTTTTTCTTAATATCTAAAATTTTATTTTAATGACCAAAAACATAGTTCTGATGGAGAAAATGAGAAAATGGGGTACCGCGTGGTAGACTTTTTGATTATCAGTTAAAAGGCTTAAATTTATGGTGGTTGATAGAAGTATCGATTATTGAACTTTCACTTGTTTAGGTCAATTTGTGGATGTTAGTTAGTGTATTGTAGCATATGTATGTTAGTGAATTATGCCAAAAGTAGAAGAAAATATTACCAGTAATATGTCAAATATTGTCTTGAAGTAAAACCACAAGTGTTTTTCCTTTCTTTTCCTTCCATGAGTTAATTCTCTTAACAAATGAGAAATGTCCAATATATTAATGTTTATTTTTTATATTGTGATGTAATAAAAATTGGAATATAGCATTAGATTGTTTTTTTGGCTGAGTGCTAAGCCTCCAGAATCCTTGCAATTACAGAGGGTTTTTAGTCATATATTTATCTTTTATTGTTCCTGACTTAGGTAACAATGTCAAATTGGTAGTATTATTTTTGTCTTTAAAGGATGTGTTAAATCTATACAATTAAAAGGATCTTATAGACCTCTCTCTCTCTCTCTCTCTCTCTCTCTCTATATATATATATATATATATATATATATATATATATATTATATAAAACCAGATAGATGCATTTATTGCAAATTAATTTAGAGCAATGCAGTTAGTTTTTTTCTCACAAACAAACAAACAAATAAATAAATAAAATTTATGTGGATTCCTTAAATGAACTATGTTGACATGGATCATTTTACAGTAAAACCTCTATTTAGGAATACTCTATATAAGAATAATGTCTATAATATTATAAAAAAATTTGGTCCCAATTTGGGTCAATTATAAATAAGAATAACCTCTAAATTATAATATGTTATATACTTTTTAAGTCCTGTATTAAGAAACTACACCTCTATATAGTAATAATTTCATATATATATATATATATATATATATATATATATATGAGAGAGAGAGAGAGAGAGACAATATTAATTTTAAAAGACTACATTTTCTATAAAAGACTACATTTCCTATAAAGAACTATATTTTCCTACAAATGACTACATTTTCTATAAAGGACTACATTTTTCTATAAAAGACTACATTTCCTATAAAAGACCATATTTTTCTATAAAAGACTACATTTTCCTAGTTTGAAAATCTAAATAATTTATGTTTTCTTTAATTTTTGTTATAAAATCTATTTTTTTGTTAAAGTGGATATTTTTGAGTGTTCGAAAAATATTTTGTACCAATACCTCTATTTAGTAATAACCTCTCAATTAGAATATAAATAGTTTGGTCCCAAATTTATTTTTAAATAGAGATTTTACTGTAGTATTATTGCCAAAGTTTTTTTTATCATGTATAGATTAAGTATCAACTATAACTATTCACGTAACTTGCAATAAAAAGGTCAACATATAAAATCGTAAGATATATAAATTTCCTTTTAGTAAATGTATCGAGTAAAATTCTTTCTTATTTTTTTTTTACTTAATAAACAACTTATAAGTAGAAAAATAAGTTATTGTCAAAAAAAGAATAATAACAAATAACTTATAAGTTGATTTAATTAACTTATATGTAAGTGAATAAATAGAAAAATAAGTCATTGCTAAAAAGGGAATAAGTAAGTGCTGAACATGCTCTAAATGTTACCCTATTCAAACTTAAGACCCTTCCTATGCAATGAACCAATATTATTATGTGTATTTATTTGTTTTGATCAACTTATATAATTACATTTTAATCTTAAGAACTTGGGGGAAATTAAACAGAATTTAAAGAAAAAATTTATATGGTATGTAACACCTGTCTGACTTTGATATTGTTATTGAAAACTAGACTCCAACTGATACCTAAATCATATACTCGTTTCTATTTGTTGCCTAAATTTTTAAAGGAGTGACAGCTTTTTCAGCTAAACAATTTCTAACACTTCTATTATTTATTGTTTTTCTTTCCCTTTTCCTCTTCATTCTTTTTTTAAACCTTTTTCACATAAACAATTCTACTTACAAAGTACACTAACTTTTAAGAGTATAAAAATTAAAACAAAAACTTCAATTATATTATTAAAACAACTACTAATTATCTGACTATGAGATGCAAGACATCATTTTTGACTTATAAGTCATTTTATAATAAGTTAGTTTGATCAAATGTAATGTAACACTCCCAAAATAGGTATACATCACCTATCTTGAGTCGTTAGATACATGATACAAAACTCAACTACAAACATAATTATACAACTGTCGTGTAACATATGACAAAACATAAGCTGAGAGTTTTAAAACGAATATTGCCTTCTAGACAATATCCACTCTTAATGAAATTCTCATTACAATTATTATCACACTATTTCATAGAATAGTGAGGACTGCTAATGCGACATCTCGGACCGTCACTCCATTCCCCAACTAGTCCCAGCTAAATTCTCATTTCCTGAAGAGTAAAAGAAAGCAAAAGGGTGAGCTCAACTAACCCAGTAAGAAATATTATGACTAAGATAATACAGAATAGATTATCCTTAGTCTTCAATAGTGTTAAACTGATAAAATACAATAAACATCAAGTTTAACTGTAGCAGAATAAACAATCCATTAGAAGAGTCAAGTAGAACATAATGTCTACTATCTCCTCAAGATTAAAAGTCCATCTTTAATATTTCATTCCTGTAATACTCAACAACAGTTCTTTGTTATACCCAAGACAAAAAGAACTATCATCACCTGTCTTCACCTAAACCACCAAAGATTATAGTTAAATCCACAATTCATATTTATAATCATGTAAATCAATAGTTTCTCCTTGCCACAAAGGCTTAATAGAACGTTTATTCAATATCCTTACCCTAAAGGCTAAAGATATTCAAATGTAATAACAATGATCATACCAATTAGTTGTCTACCTTTGCACTACGGGACAAAGATATTCAACTATAAAATCAATGGTCATGATCATACCAATCAATTGTTTGTCAGTGCACTACGGCCAAAGACATTCAACTGTTAACTAATGGTCATGATCCTGCCAATCACACCATCGAATTATCCATGCATTACGGGCCAAGGATATTCGTTATTATCACTAGTGGTTATGATCATGTCATACACCTGTCCATCTTTGCACGAAAGCCAAAGATATACAACTATAAAATCAATAATCAACAATCCATCTTTGCACATAAGCCAAAAATATACAACTGTAAAACCAATAATCAACAATCCATCTATGCACGTAAGACAAAGATGACTTTCATCACAATATAAGCATGAGGATGATGACAATGATATAAGTATTAATCAAACAAAATCAAGGATAAATATTAAAATTTTAAATTTATCCAGAGTTTAAAAATATCCAAATTGTCAACATGATACTGCTTTGTGGAGTAAAATTCAAGAATAATATTCATGTACCAAAAATAATTTAGACAAAAAAGAAATATATTTTTTGGGTAAATAGTACCCCGTGAATAGTACCCTATGAATAATAATTCAGGAATAGTATCTCGTGAATAGTATCCCGGCATGAAAAGTGTCCCAAATACCCAAGTGATGTAACACCCCCTTTCCAAAATAGAAAGAGAGGTTACACAAAACATAACAAAACTAATGAATTTAATAGCAAGACTCAAAGCCACAAAGAACAGTCTTAATATCTGATAATTTCCACAAGTCAACCATAATAAATCTCAAACTGTCTCAAACCACAATCTAAATAATTATTACAATTCCAAGTAAACTGACACATCAAGTCTAAACAGAATATTTCTAAATCATTGGAATGAATGGAGCCCTCATCACACTTGCCCTTGATTCCCCTGATTACCTGCCGGAAGAAAAACACAGCATGAGCCAAATGTCCAGTACAGATATAGAATACAAATAATGAACCGAAATAACTAACTTAAGTAAACGAAATGAAACAAAACGAACTGAAACGAAACGAACAAAACTAACACAACGAAATAATAGGCTGAATCAAATGGCTGGGTGTTATTTCATACCGAGATCAGAACAAAACAGAAATATACCTTGCCACACAGGCAAGTCAAATAATACCACACAGGCAAATCAAATAATGTCACACAGGCAAGTCATACACATTGGACCGCGAATCCAATGCATGTAAAATCGGAAGGCATGTTTGGCACAAACATCGCCAATCCGCAGAACAGAACAGAATAGAAAACTAGGGTCGACCCATACGCCTCCCACAACAAAATACCAAATGGCCAACTCCCAACGGAGCACAAAACGGAGACACCGTGGACTGATCACATCGCCACGGAAGGTGTCATGCCTCGGTGCCAAGATGACATGCCTGTGGTACCCCCACAGGTGGTTATAACTCAGGTATACCCTACGGTATTCTAACAAGGATACCATGTCACAACACATGCGACATAATATCAACAAAAAGGGGTTCTAATATGTACATGTTGAACCAAATCAAATTATAGTCACAAGGTTTCAAAAAGAAGGTAGCAACATGTACCGGTCTACAATTATCAAAATAAATAATACTAAACATGATAACCTAATTCAAAGAGTACAAATACGAGTCATACGTATCAACTCTAAAATGAAACTAATATATTTATTTCATAGGAAACAATTATGTGAAATCATAATAGATTTAACAGTGTGATGTTAGTAATGGTTAGATTTATAATAATTTTTTTTATTTTAGTAGATCAGACGGGAAATATATTTGGAATTTAAATTTTGGGTATTACATTGCTTAATCCAGGTACGGATTCCGTACTCTTTCAGCAATACTCTTGTTAAATTTAATTTGTTCGTATACTAGAGTGAATAGTAATCGGGTGAATAGTAACTTAGTGAATAAGAACTAAATGAATAAGACTCCCGACACGAAAAGTGCCCCGAATACCCGAAAGTGAATAATATTTGAGTGAATAATAACTTAGGGTGAATAGTAACCCATAAATAGTAACTCATGAATAGTATTCTGTCATGAAAAGATCAATAATTATCAAGAAAGCTCAGAATAATATTTCCATGAAAAGATACTGGATGAAGCACAAATATCAATGATATTATACTAATTTCATGGAGTATAGAAGCCAAAACTTCAACAAAATGAGTATAGAACTCAAAATCTGAAACGAAATAATATTACTTACATACTACAGAGTATGGAAGAAAATATTATTTCAAGCGAATATTGAACAAAAATAACATCCCTTGAACGGAAATAATATTCCAACCAATATTTAACGAAGATAATATTCCTATGAATATTGAACGAAGATAATATTCTTTATGAATATTGAACGAAAATAATATTCATACGAAAAACGAAAAAATAATATCTCTTCAGAATATGAAATAAATAATACCCCTTACCTCAGAAGAAGACTGGATACTGGAGTAGTGGAGTAGCAGACTACTCGTCTTCTTTCTCCCTATAACTTCTCTCTCTATAGCTTCTCTCTCTATAATTGCTCTTGTGAGTCTTAGTGAATTGGTGAGAATAAAGGAAGAATGAGCTTCTATTTATAGGAAAATATAGTTTCGAATTGCACGTTTTGGGGCTCGAAATATTACAGTATAATACCTTCATCTTTTCCTTCATTTTTTATTTAGTCCTGCAAGTATTATCAAACTTGAACCACCTCCCCTAATAGTACATCATGTGAGTTAATAGTACAACCATGTGACTCCATAGTTCTATACATGTGAAAATACGAATTACAGTATAATACCTCCATCTATACCTCCATTTTTAACTTAGTCATGAAAGTATTATCAATCTTGCACCACCTCCCCTAATAGTACAAGAATGTGAATCAATAGTACACACATGTGAACAAATAGTTATAAGCATGTGAATTAATAGCAATTAATTCCTCATTTATCTGATTAATTACCTGATCGGTCAATATAACCTCCAGACATCAATTACTATCGAAATAAATATCGATTTCCACTAACACTAATAATCCCAACACAATAGAACTATCAATTTCATCTTTAATCAACATGAACTTATTCATCATTAATATTATAACTCACAATATTTAACAACCAAGTCGTTCTCAGGAAAGAGGGGGCTTTCCGATAAGAATTTCTTCTTATTGGCGCGCAATTAGGTGACCAAAATTTTCCTTGACAGAACTTCTAGACATTGTCAATATTGCAAATAATAATATGAATAACTTTGTCGTCTCAATTATTGATTTAATAATATAACATATTGTGACAATAATTGAATAAAATCGAAAGATGACTTCTCACGTAAGCATCAATAATCAAAGATCTTCGTATAATACTGGTATGCTATTATGCAACCACGCGATATTATACTTTTTTATCACCGATTATTTTATGACAACTTGCTTACTTTAAAAAATTTTCACATATCACCCTTAACTTTAACTTTTTATCAATTTAACCATTTACTAAATAAAATAATAATAATAAAATTGAATACTTTCATTTCATAAAATTCGGGGTCTCACATGTAATATCTATTTTACCCATCTTTTTATTAATGTCATTTTTAGTAATTTTTACATTTGATTTTAACTTATAAGTCATTATGAGTCGAACACCTTCATAACTTATTTTAACTTATAAGTCAAATTGATGCCGAACACTTTTACTTATAAGTCATAACTTAAAATAATTTATAAATCAACTTATATTTTACCTTTAAGTCATTTTAAAATAAGTCATTGCCGAACGGCTCTTAGGGGGTGAGTGTTTGTTACCTGTCATGATGGATACTCACCTAAACATAGATTATTAGGTATCTAATTACTTGTAATAAAAAAATAGCCATATTATGTTATTTTTATTTGGTAGAAGATACGTGATTACTGATAATTACTATTGCGAGTGTTTGGTATGAATTTAAAATTACTGGATATATTTATTTTTAATATTGATCTTTTATTAAAATGTCTTTGTACTAATTTTAATCGAATAATTTACCCATATGGTTATTGTTAAAAGTACTTGTCAATAATCATCAAAATTCTATCAAATCATGGACTGTTATTTTATAAACATATTAACAATTTTAATACGATTTACTATGTAATATTGAATTAATTAGTTTTATAATAATAAATAACAAACAGGCCACATACTTCGTATGAACAACGAGTTATTTTAGTTAAATTAAACATGTTGACAAATAAATAAAAAACCAAAAAGAAAGTGTAAATTATGTGACTAATAAAGATGTTTATGTCTTAGTTATTAAATATAAAAGATAATTTTGTCTAAATAAAAATATCAAGATGACTGGTGTGTGGTAATTTCATATTACCACTTATTTTTAGTTATATGATTATTGAGAATTTTGGTGGGTATCTGATTTTCAGGAATGTAAGATTAGCAGTAAGGGTATAAATGAATCGAGTTGAGCTAAGAATTGAGTTGCTTAAATTTGGTTCACAAAATTTATCGAGTATAAAATAAGATTTGAATGACACTCATTTAGTTACCGAGTCGAGTACGATCTCGAATCAAGCTCGAATAGTTTGAACTTTTTGAACGAATATGATCCGAGTATCAATAGAAAATTACAACTTGATGAGGTTCAAATATTTTACTAATTTTAAAATTTGCTCGTATTTAAATAATTGAATCATTTATATTCTGAGTCAAGCTCGAATAAATCTTTTAGCTGAGTACGAATCGAGTACGAACCGTTTATTTATTTTATAATCTTAATTACCAATATAACAAACACGAATTATAAAGATGACTAACTATATTACCAAATATTTAAGATAACAACTTTAGATGACCGGTAAGAAACGCCCCCTTAGAGAGACATAAGGCCCATATCTCCTCCATTTCCTAATCCTTCTCGGTCCTCATTGTAAGACCCCAACTTTTATGAATAAAGATTAATTTCTCTCGAAATATATTTTTGAATATTATGGTGTGGATATAATATAATGTTATAGTTGTGGGTAATATTTATAAATTTTGCAAAGTAAGCAAGTGGTTATATAATATTCGATTGGTTGGGAATATTCGTTTTAACAGGAATATTTGTATGACTGAAGACAATCATTGGTGGACCCTACAATGTAAGTATTGTCGTAGTTAGAAAATGACAAAATTATCTTTTATAAAAATAACGGCGGAAGTTTTATTTGTTAAACTGTTGAACTACCCGTAGTAAAAGTACAATGTCTGGCGTGGTTGCATAGTAGCACACGATATTGATTATTGATGCTTACGTGAGAAGTCACTCAGTTATACTCAATTATTGCTACAGTAATTGCTGCATCATATCTCTCATATTATTGATTCGATTATTGTCACAGTATCATCTGCATAATATGATATATTATTAAATCAATAATTGAGACGACAAAATTATTCATATTATTAAATTGTAATATTTACAATGTCTAGAAGTTCTGTCAAGGAGAGGTTTGGTCATCTAATTGCGCGCCAATAAGGAGAAATCCTTATCAGAAAGCCCCCTCTTTCTTGGGAACGACCTGGTTGTTAAATATTATGAGTTATAATATTAATGACAAATAAGTTCGTGTTGATTAAAGATAAAATTGATAGTTTCATTGTGTTGGAATTATTAGTGTTAGTGGAAATCGACATTTACTTCGATATTAATTGATGTCTGGAAGTTATACTGACCAGTCGGGTAATTAATCGGATAAATGAGCAATTAATTGCTATTAATTCACATGATTATAACTATTTGTTCACATGTGTGTACTATTGATTCACATTCTTGTACTATTAGGGGAGTTGGTGCAAGATTGATAATACTTGCATGACTAAGTTAAAAATGGAGGTATAGATGGAGGTACTATAATGTAATTCGTATTTTCACATGATTATAACTATTGATTCACATGATTGAACTATTGATTCACATTATTTACTATTAGGGGATGTTGTGCAAGTTTGATAATACTTGCAGGACTAAATTAAAAATGAAGAAAAAGAGAAAGGTATTATACTGTAATATTTCGAGCCCCAAAACGTGCAATTATCGAAACTATATTTTCCTATAAATAGAAGCTCATTCTTCCTTCATTTCTCACCAATTCACTAAAGCTTTAGAGCAATTATTATAGAGAGAAATTATAGAGAGAAAGAAGAAGAGAAGTCTGCTACCTCACTATTTCAATATCCAGTTTCTTCTAAGGTAAGGGGTATTATTCTTTTGTATTCATGAAGAGAGTAATTTTCTTTCAATACTCGTAAGAGTTGTTATTCCATTCTTTATTATTATGTTGGAATAACCTGTCTATGCGAAGTACCGCATACATGGTGAAATTCTTCTGTTATTCCATTCTTTATTATTCTATTGGAATAACTCATCTGCATGCGCTTCTATCGCATGCCCGGTGAATTACATTGTTATTCCATTCTTTATTATTCTCGTTGGAACATCCTCGCATGCATGCGGATTACGCATGACTGGTTCCATTCTTTATTATTCTGTTGAAACACCACATGCATGCGGATTATGCATGACTGGTTCCATTCTTTATTATTCTGTTGGAATATCACATGCATGCGGATTACGCATGACCTGGTTCCATTCTTTATTATTCTGTTGGGAATAACCTGTCTATGCGGTCTATCGCATGCCTGGTGAATTCTTCTATTATTCCATTCTTTATTATTCTGTTGGAATAATCTATCTATGTGGATTACCGCATTCATGGTGAATGATCCTTTGTATTCATTCCTTATTAAATTGTGGAAATGATCTGTCTACGTGAATTACCGCATGGCGGGCGAAAATCTATTTTCAGTTTCATATATTCTATTATACTCAGTTGGTTAAAGTTTTGGCTTCTATACTCCATGAAATAAGTAGAATATCCTGGATATTTGTGCTTCATCCAGTGTCTTTTCATGGGAATATTTTTTTGAGCATTCTTGAATTTTACTCCACAAAGAAGTATCATGTTGACAATTTGGTCGTTATTAATTTCTGGATAAACTAAAATTTTAAATCTTTAAAATTTATCCTTGAACTTGTTTTATTGAATTATTATGTCATTGTCATTATCCTCATGCTTATATTGTGATGAAAGTCATCTTTTGCTTACGTGCATAGATGGACTTGGTATGATTATGACCAGGGATTATTCGGTATAATCATGACCTGTAATGTTATAAATGATGTGGTAAAAGTCCTCAGTGGCCTGTAGTGCATTGATGGACAGTTTTTGGTATGATTATGACCAGGGATTATTTGATATAGTCATGACCATTGATGATTTAATGAATATCCTTGGCCCATAGTGCAGGAATGAATCGATGATGTGGTTTATTTATTAAGCTGAGTCTCAGCGATAAAAATTGATGAAAACATTTTAAATCATAAAAGATAGTAGATATCGTGCTCTACTTGACTCTTCTAATGGATTGCTTATTCCGCTGAAGTTAAACTTGATGTCTATTATATTTTATTAGTTTAACATTGTTGAAGACTAATGATAATTTATTCTGCATTTTCTTAGTCATAATATTTCTTACTGGGCTAGTTGAGCTCACCCTTTCTTTCACTGTTCTCTTCAAGAAATGAGAATATAGCTGGGACGAGTCGGGGAATGGAGTGATGGTCCAGATGATAACATTAGTAGTCCTTTCTATTCTGTTAAATAGTGTGACAATAAATGTAATGAGAACTCCATTGAATGTGGATATTGTCTAGATGACAATATTCTTATTAAAACTCTTAGATTATGTTTTGTCGTATATTACACGACGATTGTATAATTAAGTTTGTATTTGTATTCTGTACCATGTATTTGGCGACTTAAGATGGGTGATGTATACCTATTTTGGGGGCATCACAGTTGGTATCAAAGCTTAGGGATATGATCCCTGGTTGAGATGTGAGACAAGAACTAGGAGGGGAGAGACGGGGAATTCCTTCGCTAGTATGACCTACCTAAGTTTATTTGGTATTTAATTGGTCGGTCAGAGTATAGGGATAATATGTGATATGATAATTAACCCTTGTTTTATGGCAGTATTTGAAAATGGCATCCGAAAATGTTGAGATAAGCAATAAAACACATGAGACCGTTGAGTCACCACAGATTAATACCCAGGATAATGTGCAACAGGAAGACAATAATCCTCAGGTAAACAACAACGATCAAATGATGAACGATGGGATGTTCAGAGGTTTTATGTGACGCCCCCAAAATAGGTATACATCACCCATTCTGAGTCGCCAAAAACATGGTACAAAAAAAATAACTACAACTTTATTAATACAATTATCGTGCAAAATACAACAACACATATGTTGTGAGTTTTAATACCAACTGTGACTCATGTCCCAACTATGGACAGCACCTCACAGTGATACCTTACATAAAAGTACAATCTAGAACTGTTTTAGAAATTAAAATCTTTGGAAAGTGCTCAAGGAAACCTTCATACATAAGAGGCCATGAATCTAAGTTATGATAGATATCATATGTCCAGAGAATTATCCTTGGTTGATCCAATAGCCCCAAAGAAAAACGAGAAGATTACTATCATGTTCCTTCCAATGGTGAGTCTTCTCTTGACATATAACTATCTCCACCGTCTGCGATTGAACATTATGTTTCAACCCAACTCCAAGATCATATAGGTAGTGTTCGTAGATATACTCAACAAGTGGATGTGCACAACCCTTTCTTATGATAACATGAGATTGTATGTCATTAGACATCTTGTATGATAGTGACAAAACACCCTTCCAAAGTTGGGTTTACCTCACCCTATTGTTGTTCACCAAAATCAATTATTAAGTGACGTATAATATACGACACACACATCTTAGGTCCTCAATACAATTATATATTGTATGTCATGCCGTTTTATAATGTGTTGAGAAACTTTGATAGTCTCGGACCACCACACTATTCCTCTATTATCCCCGCTCGACCCAACTACACTTTTATTACCTGAAAGGAATTGTAAAGCAAAAGGGGTGAGCACAACTAGCCCAGTAAAGAATATCATAACTAAAGATAATTAAATTATTAATAGCCTTCATCAGTAATAAATCAGAGATTTTGAACATATGGTAGATGATAAAACTTTTCAACCATAGTTGTAGCGGAACGAGCAATCCATTAGAAGAGTCAAATAGACCATAAAGTCTATTATCTTCTCCATGTTAAAAGTCCACCAACAATGCTTTAACCCTGTAACATTAATCAACAGATCTTGTTCACAGTCATGTGAATAACTCATAATCATAATTGTAGTTCTAATTTTCTCTTCTCATCCAAGACGAAGATATTTTTCATCACATGTCTTTACCTAAAACATTAAAGATCATGGTTATACCAAATCACAGTTCCTGTTCATAATCATACTAATAAGTTCATCTTTGCACTACAGGCCAAAGATATTCATTAACATTTCATCTTTGCACTACATGCCAAAGATATTCAACAACAGTTCATCTTTGCACTACGGGCCAAAGATATTCAACAACAGGTCATCTTTGTACTACACGCCAAAGATATTCATCAACAATTCATCTTTGCACTACAGGCCAAAGATATTCATATCTCAAAGAAATATATAATCATTTCAGAATTTATATAAACAATAATTATAACCATGTTGATCAATTCACCTTTGCATTTAAGCTAAAGATATTCAATTGTAAATTCAATGGCAATGATCATACCAGTCAACAATTCAACTTTGCACTACTGGCCAAAGAGAACCCATAGTCACGATCATACCAATAATCTACCCATCTTTACACTTAAGTCAAAGAGAAATTTCATCACCGGGATTATAAAGATGTTATATATGATAATAAAAACAATATGATCAAAACACGGATTTAATTTCAAGAATAAGATTCATAAATCAACGATTTCATAACACCTTAATCCAAATGTTATAAATCACTTAATAATCTCATAATCTAATATTACTAATACTACCACAATATTTTAATCATTTTTTAAACTTATAAATAATTTATTTTAATTATTTACACTTTACTAATTAATGCATTTAATCATACTAAAATGCCAAACTCATAAGATTTTATCATCAATAACCAACAACCTCATCAAAAATCTGCATATACCATATATAGGATTCCCAAGCCATAAAATCCTATTTTTCAATTTTGTTACTTCACATAACATATTTAATTTATTTATTCATAACTAGTCCATTTTTGTGAAAAATACCAAATCAGTTCCAAAAATATTTCTTTTCTGGAATTTAGCATAATATAGTCCCATATTGAACATATATTTTTCTCGGAATTTTTAAAATTCATTTACTATTTTTCACATGGTCAAAATTGCCGAATATTTAGACATTTATCATAAATTTTACTTTTATCCAAAAATTCCAAAATTTACAGGATATACTGATATTATATAGATGTACTCCCAATAAAAATTTCACCAATTTTGGAGTTAACCACAAGGAGTTATAAGAGTTTACTTTTAAAATAGTATTTTCTCATAAAATCCATAACTCCTAATCTATACATCCAAAAATCTCCATTTTTGGACACAATCAAGGAAACTCATCAAATTATCATTTCAAATTTTTCCAGAATTTTTGAAGGTCGAAAAAATTACAAAACATGAAAAACATAACAACCCTTAAAATCCCTTACAATCCCTTACCTCGAAAAAGATCGATTATTTCGGCCCTAATGTGTAAGTCAAAGAAACCTTACACTAAATAGCAACTCTCAAAGTATCTAAATACTCACAAAATACTCTTGATAATATAGAGAGAGAAAGCTTATATTTTTGGTGTGATTTTCAATTCTAACTTAGCCCTCTATTTATAGGAAAATGTTAAGACGTCAAGGCAGACTTGACTTCTTTACTGATGGCTTTACTCTTTACTATTGCCACCCACCACATTTGAATTAGAATTTTAACACATTTCTTCACCAACCACAAGTGGGGCCCACTCAATTCTAGAATTTTCCACCAAAATCATTTATAAACATAATTTCTGAATCAGTCACCTCTTAAAATTCATAACAAATCATACGTTCATTTTTAACGGTTCAAAATTTGTGGACATATACTCAACTTATATATGTATAACATATCCAAAAATCACAACGATCCAACTACGATTAAAAATTATAACTCACGCAATATATCGTAAAAAATAATTGATTTGATTTTTAATACCTCCATTCCGACAAAAATACTGATAAAACACCTCAACATTAATTCCTTCAATTATAACCACATAAAATAAATCCATCATTTATATCCACATCAAATAAATATTTTCTTATCAATAAATTAATAATTAATTATTCAAAAATAATATTACAGAATCACAATTATGACAACCTAGGCAGTTCTCAAGAAAGAGGGGGCTTTGCAATAAGGATTTCTCCTTACTGGCGCGCAATTAGGTGACCAAACCTCTCCTTGACAGAACTTTCTAGACATTGTCAATAATGCTATCTAATAATATTATCCAAATAATATAAATTATTGATCTGATAATGGGAATACTGTGAAATGATAATTATTGAAACAACAATAATATAAAATATCAATGCAGCAATTATTGAACCAATAAAATAAAATATTGAACAGTAATTACTGTAACAATTATTGAGTAGTGCCTTCTTACGTAAGAATCAATAATTCAAAAATACTATGCAATACCGTGTTCTACCGTGTAACCACGCCAGATTATCGTATTTTAACCACCGAGATATTCCAACAAGTGTTAATCTTGAATAACAACTACGCCGTTATTTATTATAAAAACTCAAACTTGTCGCTTTCTTCATCCGACAGTTATTACATTATGGGGCCCACAAATGGTCACTCAAATGCATTTAATATTCCCCGACAACAAGAATATTCCACGACCAAATGAATATTCCCCGACAGAAATGAATATTTTATAACCACTTGCATATTTTGAAAAATTCCATATATCACCCTTAACTTTAACTTTTTTTTTTTTATCAATTTAACCATTTACTAAATAATAATTTTAAGAAAAATTGAATAATTTATTTCATAAAATTCGGGGTCTTACATTTTATGCAATTCATGCAACATCAGGCGAAGGCGGCTCCTGTCCAAAATGCAGGTGGAAACATTGATAACCCTCGGACGGTCACCGCTAAGCAGTTCAAGGAGCTGGGACCACCGGAGTTTTTTGGGGAGCCAAAACCACTTAAGGCAGAGACGTGGATAAAACAGATCAACAAGATATTTGATATCTTGGGATGCTCCGAGGAGCAAAAGGTTCCCTTTGCCACCTTCATGTTACGAGCAGAGGCAGATTACTGGTAAGAATCTGTAAAGCGTACTCAACCTGCCGCACCGAAGATGTCTTGGGAGAAGTTCCAAGAACTGTTCAACGACAAGTACTTTCCTGAAAGTATTCGTCACATGAAGGAGGTAGAGTTCATCAAGCTTAAGCAAAACAATATGACCGTGGCACAGTACGAAGCTAAGTTTGACGAGTTATCTCGATTTGTGTGACGCCCCCAAAATATGTCTACACGACCCATTCTGAGTCGCCAGATATCACACTATAAAAATCATTTAGAAACTTCATTTATACAACTGTTGAACTGTCGTGCAGAATACGACAACAGATAAGCTGTGAGTTTTAATACAATATTATCTCGTAGACAGTATCTAAACTCAAATTGTTACAACGCCATATAAAATACAACAGCAAAAGTTTTAAGACCCCAAAGAAGAACGAGAAGATTACTATCATGTTCTTTCCAATGGTGAGTCTTCTCTTGATATATAACTATCTCCACTGTCTGCAATTGAAAATTATATTTCAAATAAACTCCAAGATTATATAGGTAGTGCTCGTAGATATACTCATCAAGTGGATGTGCACAACCCTGTCTTATGATAACACGAGGTTGTATGTCATTAGACATCTTGTATGATAAAGGCAAAACACCCTTCAAAAAGTTGGGTTCACCTCACCCTATTCGGTTCACCAAAATTAAATATCAATCGCCAGATATAATAATATCGATACACTTATCTAAAGTTCTCAATAAAATTATTTCCATACTATTTAAGGAGAACCTCAAAATTTATATAGACCACCGATCTATTCTCCTCGTTAACTCCCGCTCAACCAAATTTACACTCTTATTACACGAAAGAATTATGAAGCAAAAGGGTGAAGACAACTAGCCCAATAAAGAATATCATGACTAAAGATAATTTACATCATCAATAGCCTTCATCAAGAATAAATCGAGATTTAGAACATATGGTAGATGATAAAACTTTTCAACCATAGTTGCAGTGAGCAGAATCGAGCAATCCATTAGAAGAGTCAAATAGACCATCAGATCTATTATCTTCTCCATGTTAAAAGTCCACCAATAATGTTTTATCCCTGTAACATCAATCAACAATTCCTATCCACAATCATATAAATAACTCATAATCATAATTGTGCCTCTAAATTCCTCTTCGCACCCAGGACGAAGATAATTTTCATCACCTATCTTCACCTGAAACATCAAAAATCATGGTTATACCAAATCACAATTCCTGCTCATAATCATACTAATAAATTCATCTTTGCACTACTACCAAAGATATTCATTAACAATTCATCTTTTGCACTATAGGCCAAAGACATATAATCGTATTTTAGAAGAGTCAAGAGAGCATGATATCTACTATCTTCTACGAATTAAAAGTGTATTATCAATATGTTATCGCGAGACTCACAATAAATAATCCACATCATTGAATCATCTCTACACTTTACTGACCAAGGATATTCACTAGTATTACGACCACGAATTATTTATGCACTACTGGACCAATGATATTCGTGTTTTTCAACAATGGTCATGATTATCTTGAATAATCCACGGTTATAATCATACCAACAATCGTCCATCAATGCACGTAAGCCAAAGATATACAATTGTAAAATCAATAATCAATGTATCCATCTTTGCACGTAAGCCAAAGATATACAACTATAAAACCAATAATCAACAGTCCATCTTTGCACGTAAGCCAAAGATATACAATTGTAAAATCAATAATCAACAGTCCATCTTTGTACGTAAGCCAAAGATGACTTTCATTATAATATAAGCATGATGATGATGACAATGATATAAACATTAATCAAACGAAAACAATGATAAATATTAAATACTTTAAATTTATGCAAATATTATCAATCACTTAATAAACTCACAATCTAATATTATTAATATTATAACAATATTTTAATCACTTCTTCAACTTATAAACAATTTATTTCAATTATTTACACTTTACCAAGTAATGCATTTAATCATTCAAAAATGCCATACTCATAAGATTTCATCACCAATGATCAAATCCTCATCAAAATCAGATATACCCTATATAGGATTCCCAAGCCATAAAATCCTATTTTCCAATTTTATTACTTCACATAACATATTTAATTCATTTACTCATAACTAGTTCATTTTCATAAAAATACCATATCAGTCCCAAAAATATTTCTTTTCTGGGATTTAACAGAATATAGTCCCATATTGAAGATATATTTTTCTCGAATTTTTAAAATTCATTTACTATTTTTCATATAAAAAACTTAATATTTAGACATTTATCATAAATTGTACTTTTGTCCAAAAATTTTGAAATTTACAGGTATATCATTATATACATGTACTCCCAATAAAAATTTCACCAATTTTGGAGTTAACCACAAGGAGTTATAAGGGTTTACTTTTAAAATAGTCTTTTCCCATAAAATCCATAACTCTTAATCTATACATCCAAAAATTGCCATCTTTGGACACAATATAGAAAACTCATCAAATTATCATTTCAAAATTTTCCAGAATTTTGAGGGTCAGAAAAATTACGAAACTGTAAATGGATTTTCACCCGCCATGCGGTAATCCATGTAGACAGATCATTTCCACAATTTAATAAGGAATGAATACGAAGGATGATCATTCACCATGCATGCGGTAATCCACACAGACAGGTTATTCCCAACAAAATAATAAAGAATAGAACCAGGTCATGCGTAATCCGCACAGACAGGATATTCCAACACAATAATAAAGAATGGAACCATGTCAGCATAGACATGATATTCCAACAGAATAATAAAGAATGAAATAACAATAGAATTCACCAAAGAATGCGATAGAATCCGCATGCATAAAAGTTATTCCAATGTAATAATAAAGAATGGAACCGTGTCATGCGTAATCGCATGCATGTGATATTCCAACATAATAATAAAGAATGAAATAATGTAAGAATTTCACCATGTATACGGTGGTCACATATACAAGTTATTCCAACAGAATAATAAGGAATGGAATAACAATAGCTCTCTTCATGAATACGAAAAAAATAATACCCCTTACCTTAGAAGAAAACTGGATACTGGAATAGTGAAGTAGCAGACTTCTCTTCTTCTTTCTCTCTATAATTTCTCTCTTAATAATTGCTCTATAGATTTAGTGAATTGGTGAAAAATAATGAAGGAATGAGCTTCTATTTATAGGAAAATATATTTTCAATAATTGCACGTTTTGAGGCTCAAAATAATATAGTATAATACCTTCCTCTTTTTCTTCATTTTTAATTTAGTCCAGCAAGTATTATCAAACTTGCACCACCTCCCCTAATAGTAACTAATGTGAATCAATAGTTCAATCATGTGAATCAATAGTTATAATCATGTGAAAATACGAATTACAGTATAGTACATCCATCTATACCTCCATTTTTAACTTAGTCATACAAGTATTATCAATCTTGCACCAACTCCCCTAATAGTACAAGAATGTGAATCAATAGTACACACATGTGAACAAATAGCAATTAATTGCTCATTTATTCAATTAATTACCCGATTGGTCAATATAACCTCCAGACATCAATTATTATCGAAATAAATGTCGATTTCCACTAACACTAACAATCCCAACACAATGGAAATATTTTTCTCAAAAATTTCATTTTTGAAATTATGAAATTTGACTTTTTCCAAAAAGTCAACTGTTGACTTTTTTGATCGAAAAATCAACCCCGACAAATTTTGAGTTTGTATTCTATTTCTACTAATTTCATCGTTTTGGACTCAAATATCACGTCCGCGACTCCAAATTCAACTCCGAACTCAAATTTGATTTTTAATAACATTCATCATTAATATTATAACTCACAATATTTAACAACCAGGTCATTCCCAAGAAAGAGGGGGCAAGAATTTCTCCTTATTGGCGCGCAATTAGGTGACCAAACCTCTCCTTGACAGAACTTCTAGACATTGTCAATATTGTAAATAATAATATGAATAACTTTGTCGTCTCAATTATTGATTTAATAATATAACATATTATGCAGATGATACTGTGACAATAATTGAATCAATAATATGAGATATATGATGCAGTAATTACTGTAGCAATAATTGAGTATAACTGAGTGACTTCTCACGTAAGCATCAATAATCAATACCGTGTGTTACTATGCAACTTCACGCCATAATCGTATTTTTACTACCGAGTAGTTCAACAGCTTTTAACTGGTAACACTTTCATTTATTATTTTTATAAAAGATAATTATGTCATTTTCTTACTACGATAATACTTCCGTTGTGGAGTCCACCAATGATTGTGCTTGAATCTACGGATATTCCCCGATAAAATGAATATTTTATAACAACTTGCATACTTTAAAAATTTTCACATATCACCCTTAACTTTAACCTTTTATCAATTTAACCATTTACTAAATAGAATAATTATAAGAAAATTGAATACTTTCTTTTCATAAAATTCGGGTCTCACAATCTCCCTCCTTATGAAATTTCGCCCTCGAAATTTACGTGCACAATGTAGTTCAAGAGATGAGAATACCTTGCTTTCTTTTCTGATTGTACTTTCCCTGCTAGATCCTCCTCAGATCATTATTTTTCATTGCTCATCTCCTCGTATTTCGAGATATCATTCTAGAATATATCTTCAAAAAAAGGTTAATTGACATATCACAATTTGTCAACTTATCAAGTAAATAATTTCAGCTTAGGAAAGTCACACACTAGCGAAGTATATAACTCGTCTTTTTCCTCCTAGTTCTAGACTCTTATCTCCGCCAGGACCATATCCCTAAGCTCTGATACCATTTGTGACGCCCCCAAAATAGGTCCACACGACCCATTCTGAGTCTCCAGATATCACACTATAAAAATCATTTACAAACTTCATTTATATTAATCGCTGAACGTAAATGCGAAATGTAATACGACAACAGATAAGCTGTGAGTTTTAATACAATATTGTCTCATAGACAGTATCCAAACTCAAATTGTTACAACGCCATATAAAATACAACAACAAAAATTTTAAGACCCCAAAGAAGAACGAGAAGATTACTATCATGTTCTTTCCAATGGTGAGTCTTCTCTTGACATATAACTATCTCCACTATTTGCAATTGAAAATTATATTTCAAATAAACTCCAAGATTATATAGGTAGTGCTCGTAGATATACTCATCAAGTGGATGTGTACAACCCCGCCTTTACGATAACACGAGGTTGTATGTCATTAGACATCTTGTATGATAGTGGCAAAACACCCTTCCAAAGTTGGGTTCACCTCACCCTATTCGGTTCACCAAAATTAAATATCAAATGACGATACAATACGACACACTTATCTAAAGTTCTCAATAAAATTATTTCCATACTATTTAAGGAGAACCTCAACAAATTATAGACCACCGCTCTATTCTCCTCGTTAACCCCGCCGACCCAATTACACTCTTATTACCCTAAAAGAATTATGAAGCAAAAAATGGTGAGCACAACTAGCCCAAGAAAGAATATCATGACTAAAGATAATTTACATCATCAATAGCCTTCATCAGTAATAAATCAGAGATTTAGAACATATGGTAGATGATAAAACTTTTCAACCATAGTTGCAGCAGAACGAGAAATCCATTAGAAGAGTCAAATAGACCATCAGATCTATTATCTTCTCCATGTTAAAAGTCCACCAATAATTTTTTATCCCTGTAACATCAATCAACAATTCCTATCCACAATCATATGAATAACTCATAATCATAATTGTGCCTCTAAATTCCTCTTCGCACCCAAGACGAAGATAATTTTCATCACCTATCTTCACCTGAAACATCAAAAATCATAGTTATACCAAATCACAATTCCTGCTCATAATCATACTAATAAATTCATCTTTGCACTACGGCCAAAGATATTCATTAATAATTCATCTTTGCACTATAGGCCAAAGACATACAACTGTATTATAGAAGAGTCAAGTAGAGCATGATATCTACTATCTTCTACGAATTAAAAGTGTATTATCAATATGTTATCGCTGAGACTCAACAATAAATAATCCACATCATCAATCATCCCTGCACTACAACCAAGGATATTCTACTAGTATTACGACCACGAATTATCTATGCACTACGGACCAATGATATTCGTGTTTTCAATAATGGTCATGATTATATAATACCGAATAATCCTCGTTTATAATCATAGCAACAACAGTCCATCAATGCACGTAAGCCAAAGATATACAATTGTAAAATCAATAATCAACAGTCCATCTTTGCACGTAAGCCAAAGATATACAATTGTAAAATCAATAATCAACAGTCCATCTTTGCACGTAAGCCAAAGATGACTTTCATCATAATATAAGCATGAGGATAATGACAATGATATAAGCATTAATCAAACGAAAATAAGGATAAATATTAAAGACTTTAAATTTATCCAAATATTATCAATCACTTAATAAACTCATAGTCTAATATTATTAATATTATAACAATATTTTAATCACTTCTTAAACTTATAAACAATTTATTTCAATTATTTACACTTTACCAAGTAATGAATTTAATCATTCAAAAATGCCATACTCATAAGATTTCATCACCAATGATCAAATCCTCATCAAAATCAGATATATACCTATATAGGATTCCCAAACCATAAAATCCTATTTTCCAATTTTGTTACTTCACATAACATATTTAATTCATTTACTCATAACTAGTTCATTTTCATGAAAAATACCATATCAGTCCCAAAAATATTTCTTTTCGGGATTTAATGAATATAGTCCCATATTGAAGATATATTTTTCTAATTTTAAAATTCATTTACTATTTTTCATATGGCCAAAATTGTCGAATATTTAGACATTTATCATAAATTGTACTTTTATCCAAAAATTCTGAAATTTACAGGGTATACTTCTGTTATATACATGTACTCCCAATAAAAATTTCACAAATTTTGGAGTTAACCACAAGGAGTTATAAGGGTTTACTTTTAAAATAGTATTTTTCCATAAAATCCATAACTCTTAATCTATACATTCAAAAATCGCCATCTTTGGACGCAATATAAAAAATTCATCAAATTATCATTTCAATTTTTTTCAGAATTTTTGAGGGTCAGAAAAATTACGAAACTATAAATAGATTTTCACCCGCCATGCGATAATCCACGTAGACAGATCATTTCCACAATTTAATATGGAATGAATACGAAGGATCATTCACCATGCATGTGGTAATCCACATAGACATGTTATTCCAACAGAATAATAAAGAATGAAATAATAGAAGAATTCACCATACATGCATGTAATCCACATGCACGTGTTATTCCCAATGTAATAATAAAGAATGGAACTGTGTCATGCGTAATCCGCACAAAACAGGATATTCCAAATGTAATAATAAAGAATGTAATAACAATAGAATTCATCGTGCATGCGATAGATCGCAGATGCATGTGTTATTCCAATAGAATAATAAAGAATGGAACCAATTAAGATGCGTAATCCGCATGACGCATGTGATATTCCAACCTAATAATAAAGAATGCAATTATAGAAGAATTTCACCATGTATATGGTAGTCCGCGTATACAGGTTATTCCAACAAAATAATAAGGAATGGAATAACAATAGCTCTCTTCATGAATACGAAAGAAATAATATCCCTTACCTTAGAAGAAAACTAGATATTGGAATAGTGAAGAAGCAGACTTCTCTTCTTCTTTCTCTCTATAATTTCTCTCTATAATAATTGCTCTATAGCTTTAGTGAATTGGTGAAAAATAATGAAGGAATAAGCTTCTATTTATAGGAAAATATAGTTTCAATAATTGCACATTTTGGGGCTCAAAATAATATAGTATAATACCTTCCTCTTTTTCTTCATTTTAAATTTAGTCCTGCAAGTATTATCAAACTTGCACCACCTCCCCTAATAGTAAATAATGTGAATCAATAGTTCAATCTTGTGAATCAATAGTTATAATCATGTAAAAATATGAATTACAGTATAGTACCTCCATCTATACCTCCATTTTTAACTTAGTCATGCAAGTATTATCAATCTTGCACCAACTCCTTAATAGTACAAGAATGTGAATCAATAGTACACAAATGTGAACAAATAGTTATAATCATGTTAATTAATAGAAATTAATTGCTCATTTATTCGATTAATTACCCGATTGGTCAATATAATCTCTAGACATCAATTATTATCGAAATAAATGTCGATTTCCACTAACACTAACAATCCCGACACAATGGAAATATTTTTTTCAAAAATATCATTTTTGAAATTTTAAAGTTTGACTTTTTCCCAAAAGTCAATCTGTTGACTTTTTTTGACCAAAAAAATCAACCCCGACAAATTTTGTGTTTATAGTCTATTTCTACTAATTTCATCGTTTTGACTCAAATATCACGTCCATGACTCCAAATTCAACTCGAACTCAAATTTGATTTTTAATAACATTCATCATTAATATTATAACTCACAATATTTAACAACCGTGTCGTTACTGAAAGAGGGGCTTTAAATAAGGATTTCTCCTTATCATGCGCGCAGAATTAGGTGACCAAACCTCTCCTTGATGTAACTTCTAGACATTGTCAATATTGTAAATAATAATATGAATAACTTTGTCGCCTCAATTATTGATTTAATAATATAACATATTATGCACGATGATATCTTTGTGATAATTGAATCAATAATATGAGAGATATGATGCAAAGAATTACTATAGGAATAATTGAGTATAACTGAGTGACTTCTCACGTAAGCATCAATAATCAATACCGTGTGTTACTATGCAACCACGCATATTACTGTACTTTTACTACCGAGTAGTTCAACAGTTTTAACGGTAACACTTTCGCTGTTATTTTTATAAAAAGATAATTATGTTGTTTTCTTACTACGACAATACTTCCGTTGTGGAGTCCACTAATGATTGTGCTGTCCTACAGATATTCCCCGACAAAAAGAATATTTTATAACAACTTGCATACTTTGAAAAATTTTCACATATCACCCTTAACTTTTTCTTTTCATAAAATTCGGGGTCTCACAGTTTGCATTCCACTTGGTTGATAATGAGGAGAGAATGACACGGATGTTTCTAAGAGGTTTGAAACCCGAGATACGTCAATACCTTATCTCTCATAAACTGTGTTTGTATTCAGATGTTGAGAATAGGGCTCAGTTATTAGAGCACGATAATGAGTCAACCCAACCAAGAGAGAGAAATTTAAGAAGTCGATAATACCAGTGGTAGCAGTCATCGAAGCGGTGACAACAAATGTGGAGGGAATCAACATGCCAGAAATGGTAATTACTTAAGTGGTAATCATGGCCATGACAATAAGAGTGGACATTTCAAGAAGAGGAGATTCAATAATGATGGAAAGATGTCAAGACCAAAGACCTTTATTGTTAAGGAGAAGAGAAACGACCACCCACGTATGTTACAAATGTGGAGGGAAGGACACATAAGTCCAAACCGCATCGATGCGGTCAAAGCATGTTATAATTGTGGAAAAGAAGATCACCTAGCTCGATTTTGTCGCACACCAAAGTCAAGTCCAAATTGGGATGGAGGCATCAAAGGGTGTCCTGCATAAGACAAAAACCCAGAGTTCAAGGAGAGCGTTTGTCGTAACCTCCCAAAAAGTGAGGAATCCGAACGAGGTGATCACAGGTAAGCTAATCATAAACTCTAGCAAAGTTTATACTTTATTTGATACCGGTTCTACCCATTCCTTTATTTCTCCTACTTGTGCTCAACGTTTAAATTTGACTCCGGAGAAATTAGACTTTGACTTATCTGTTGAAACTCCGTTGGGAGAAACCTTCATTACATCCACGGTTTATAAGTCTTGTTTGATTCAAATCGATAACCGCACGTTACCTGTCGATATTATTTCCTCGAAAATACTTGCATTTGATGTGATTTTAGGGATTAATTAGTTAACTACTCATCATGCTAAAATCGATTATTTTCGTAAAGTTTTTAGCTTTCATATTCCTAACCAACCTATTATGCGAATTCAAGCAACCAAACCACTAAAATAAATCACTGTCATATCAAGTCATAAAGCTATTCGTTTATTGAAAAATGGATGTCAAGCTTTCTTAGCCCATGTCACGGATTTAAATAAAAATATGTCAGATTTGAATGATATTTCTATTGTTAATAAATTTCCTGACGTATTTCCTGAAGAACTTCCTGGCCTACCCCCAGAGCGTGAAATTAAATTTTGTATCAACCTTGAATTCGGTACAAAACCCATTTCTAAAGCCCCATATCGAATGACTCTTATTGAACTTCAGGAGTTAAAAACCCAACTACAGGAATTGTTAGACATCGGTTTCATTCGTCCCAAATCGCCTCCTTGGGGTGCTCCCCTGCTCTATTCGTGAAGAAGAAAGATGGAAGTATGCAACTTTGTATTGATTATCGGGAGTTGAATCATGTCACCATCAAAAATAGGTACCGCTTGCCTCACATTGATGACCTATTTGACCAGTTGCAAGGAGCCAAATTCTTTTCAAAGATTGATCTTCGCTTACGGATATCATCGGTTGAAGATTAAGACCGCTTTCGAGAACTTCGATGACGGCATTATGAATTCTAGTCATGTCTTTTGGATTGACTAATGCTCCTCCCCGCCTTCATGGACATGATGAACCGAGTATTCAAAGAATATTTGGATCACTTTGTGGTCATCTTTATTGATGACATCCTCATATACTCCAAAACCCGAAGACCATGAAGCAACACTTGAGGTCGATACTTCAAAAGCTTCGTGAAAACAAGCTTTATGCCAAGTTGAAGAAATGTGAGTTCGGCTTGAGGAAGTTGCATTCCTTGGGCACATGATATCAAATCATGGAATATCTGCTTGACCCGACAAAAGATTAAAGCAATTCAAAGTCGGGAGCAACCTAAGTCGGTGATCGAAGACGTAGCTTTCTCGCTTAATGGTTATTATCGGAGATTCGTGGAAGGATTTTCTCGAATCGCTACTCCATTAACTCAAATTGACTCGAAAAGATACAAAATTCTATTGGAGCGAGGAATGTGAGAAGAGTTTTCAAGAACTCAAGAGAAGACTCATTTCAAAGACTGCTCGATAATACCATCCGCTCGGAGGGATTTGTCATCTCTGAGTGATGCTTCAAGCAAAGGGTTAGGATGTGTTCTCATGCAACATGGGAAAGTCATAGCCTTATGCCTCTCGACAACTCAAAGAATATGAGAGGAATTATCCTACTCATGATCTAGAGTTGGCAGCAGTCATTTTTGCACTTAAGATTTGGAGGCATTACCTGTATGGAGAAAAGGTGGAGATCTATACGGATCATAAAAGCCTCAAATATATCTTCACTCAAAAGGAACTCAACATGCGACAACGATGATGGCTTGAGTTGTTGAAAGATTATGATCATACCATCCAATACCATCCTGAAAAGCGAAAACGTAGTAGTAACTAACGATTGAGTAGAAGATCATATGCGAATGCACGTAATAATATTATCAACGCAAAGGCCCATTTTGTATGAGGAAGAAAGTGAAAGAAGGTGCTATTTCAGAAGCAAGAATCGATGAAGAAGGAATACTTCGAGTTAACTCCAGACTTTATGTTCCTAACAATTCTAACTTGAAGTATAAAATCATGATGGAGGCGCACAACACACCATTTGCAATCCATCCTGGGAGTACCAAAATGTATCATGATCTTCGACATACATTTTGGTGGAGCAATATGAAGAGAGAGAGAGATAGCGGGGTTTATCTCAAGGTTTCTAACTTGTCAACGAGTCAAGGCGGAGCATCAAGTGCCAAAAGGTCCATTGCAACCACTTGAAATTCTAGAATGGAAGTGGGAGCACATTACCATGTATTTCGTTACTGGTCTTCCCAAGGTTTCTCAAGGTATAAATGCGATTTGGGTCATTGTTAATAGATTGACCAAGTCTGCTCATTTCTTATCAATACGAGAAACTTATACACTTGAACGTCTTGCTAGTATGTATATAAAAGAGATTGTAAGATTACATGGTATGCCAGTATCCATAGTTTCGGATCGAGACCCAAGATTCACTTCAAGATTTTGGGTTAGTTTGCAAAAAGCTATGGGCACGGATTTACGATCTAGTTCTGCATATCATCCTCAAACGGATAGGCAGTCAGAAAGGACTATTCAAACTCTTGAAGATTTATTAAGACTCTATGTCCTTGAATTCAAGGAAAGTTGGGACAAGTTCTTACCATTGGTGGAGTTTTCCTACAATAATAGTTATCAAGCAAGTATTGGCATGGCTCCATTTGAGGTGTTGTATGGAAGAAAGTGTCGTTCTCTAGTATGCTGGGATGAGGTGGGTGAAGCAACGTTGTTGGGACCAGATTTGGTACGTAAGACTACGGAAAAGATTCAAACGATCCGACTACGTATAAGAACCTCACAAGATCGACAAAAGAGTTATGCTGATCTTTATCGAAAGGACGTAGAATTCAATATTGGAGATCATGTGTTGTTACGTGTTGCTCCATGGAAAGGAGTTACAAGATTTGGAAAGAGAGGAAAGCTCAATCCTCGATTCATTGGCCCATTTATAATCCTCGAACGAGTAGGAACTGTGGCCTATAAACTCATCGTACCGCCAAGTATGTCTTGTGTTCATAACATTTTCCACATATCTATGTTACGTAAATATGTGAAATACCCGAACCACATTATTGAATTAGAACCAGATGAGATAGAGGAAGATTTAACGTATGAAGAGGTACCTGTTAAAATCTTGGATAAGAAGGATCATATTCTACGCTCTAAAGTTATACCTCAAGTCAAATTTTTGTGGAGAAACCACGATGTTGAGGAAATGACCTGGGAGTTAGAATCTGAAATGAAGTCAAAATTGTGAGACCCCAAATTTTATGAATAAAGATTTAAATTTCTCAAAATATTTTTTTGAATATTATGGTGTGAATTTGATATAGTGTTATAGTTGTGGATTGTATCTACAAATTTTGCAAAGTAAGCAAGTGGTTATATAATATTCGATTGGTCGGAGAATATTCGTTTTAACAGAGAATATTCGCATTTACTCAAGACAATCATTGGTGGACCCCACAACGGAAGTATTGTCGTAGTAAGAAAAACGATATAATTATCTTTTTATAAAAATAACTACGAAAGTGTTACCGTTAAAACCGCTGAACTACTCTCTAGAGTAAAAGTACAAAGAATACGCTGTGGTTGCATAATAGCATACAGTATTGGTTATTGATACTTACGTGAGAAGTCACTCAATTATACTCAATTATTGCTACAGTAATTGTTGCATCATATCTCTCATATTATTGATTCAATTATTGTCACAATATCATCTACATAATATGTTATATTATTAAATCAATAATTGAGATGAAAAAGTTATTCATATTATTAAATTGCAATATTTACAATGTCTAGAAGTTCACAAGGAGGAGAGGTTTGGTCATCTAATCAAGGCTACCAATAAGGAGAAATCCTTATCGGAAAGCACCCTCTTTCCTGGGAACGACCTGGTTGTTAAATATTGTGAATTATAATATTAATGATGAATAAGATTATGTTAATTAAAGATGAAATTGATAGTTCCATTGTGTTGGAATTATTAGTGTTAGTGAAAATCGACATTTATTCCGATGATAATTGATGTCTGGGGGTTATATTGATAAATCGGGTAATTAATCGGATAAATGAGTAATTAATTGATACTAATTCACATGCTTATATAACTATTTGTTCACATGTGTGTACTATTAAATCATATTCTTGTACTATTAGGGAGTTGGTGCATTGATTTACTAATAACTAAGTTAAAAATGGACTAAATTAAAAATGAAAGAAAAGTTGGAGGTATTGATCTATTGATTCACATTATTTACTATTAGGGAGGTGGTGCAAGTTTGATAATTTGAGCCCTAAATTAAAAATGAAAGAAAAGTCGAGGTATTGATTATTTCGAAAACTATATTTTCTATATTTTCCTATAAATAAGCTCATTCTTCCTTCATTTCTCACCAATTCACTAAAGCTATAGAGCAATTATTATAGAGAGAAATTATAGAGAGAAAGAAGAAGAGAAGTATGCTACCTCTCTATTCCAAAGATCCAGCTTTTTATTCTAAGGTAAGGGGTATTATTTCTTTCAGATTCATGAAGAGAGCTATTGTTATTCCATTCTTTATTATTATGTTGAATAACTTGCCTATGCCAAGTACCGCATATATGGTGAAATTCTTCATATTATTCCATTCTTTATTATTCTCGTTGAATATCCTGTCTCATGCAATTACGCATAGACCGGGTTCCATTCTTTATTATTCCATTGGAATAACTCGTTGAATATCGGCCATCGCATGTATGGTGAATTCTTTGTTATTCCATTCTTTATTATTCTCGTTGGAATATCTTGTCTGCATGCGGGTTTACGCATGACCGGTTCCATTCTTTATTATTCTGTTGGAATATCCTCGTCTGCAATGCGCTTACGCATACGACTTCGTTCCATTCTTTATTATTCTCGCTGAGAATAACTCGTCTGTATGTTGTCTATCGCATGTATGGTGAATTCTTCTATTATTCCATTCTTTATTATTCTCGCTGGAATAACTCGCTCATGTGGATTACCGCATGCATGGTGAATGATCCTTTGTATTCATATGAATAGTATTTTCATTCAAAAGGGTTTTGTCCAGGGGTAGTTTCGTAATTTTTCTGACCTCAAAAATTCTAGAAAAATTTAAAATGATAATTTGATGAGTTTTCTAGATTGTGTCCAAAATGGCGATTTTTGGATGTATAGATTAAGAGTTATGAATTTTATGGAAAAAAGACTATTTTAAAAGTAAACCTTTATAACTCTTTTGTGGTTAACTCCAAAATTGGTGAAATTTTTATTGGGAGTACATGTATATAACAGAGTATACCTTGTAAATTTTGGAATTTTTGGACAAAAGTACAATTTATGATAAATGTCTAAATATTCGCGCTTTGGCCATATATGAAAAATAGTAAATGAATTTTAAAAATTTCGAGAAAAATATATGTTCAATATGGGACTATATTCCGCTAAATCCTTAAAAGAAATATTTTTGGGACTGATTTGGTATTTTTCATGAAAATAAACTAGTTATGAGTAAATGAATTAAATATGTTATGTGAAGTAACAAAATTAAAAAATAGGATTTTATGACTTGGGAATCCTATATAGAGTATCTGCAGATTTTTGATGAGGGATTTGATCATTGGTGATGAAATCTTATGAGTATGACATTTTTGAATGATTAAAATGCATTATTTGGTAAAGTGTAAACAATTAAAATAAATTATTTATAAGTTTAAGGAGTGATTAAAATATTATTATAATATTAATAATATTAGATTATGAGTTTATTAAGTAATTGATAATATTTGGATAAATTTAAAGTCTTTAATTTTATCCTTGATTTCGTTTGATTATTGCTTATATCATTATCATCATCCTCATGCTTACATTGTGATGAAAGTCATCTTTGGCTTATGTGCATAGATGGACTTGGTATGATTATGACCAGGAATTATTCGGATAATTATGACCGTAATGTAACGAATGATGTGGTAAAAGTCCTCATCGGCCTCAGTAGTGTATCGATGGATAATTTTGGTATGATTATGACCAGGATTATTCTAATAGTCATGACCATTGATGATTTAATGAATATCCTCGCCCGTAGTGTGGATGATTCGATGATGTGGTTTATTTATTGTCGAGTCTCAAATGATAAAAATTGATGAAAATATTTTAAAACATGTAAGATAGTAGATATCATGCTCTACTTGACTCTTCTAATGGATTGCTTATTCCGCCATTAGCTTAAACTTGATGTCTATTGTATTTTATCGCTTTAATATTGTTGAAGACTAATGATAATTTATTCTCGCATTATCTTAGTCATAATATTTCATCGGGCTAGTTGAGCTCACCCTTTCTTTCACTGTTTCTTCGTGAGAAATGAGAATATAGCCGGGACTAGCTCTGGGAACGGAGTGATTATCCAGAGATGATAACATTAGTAGTCCCTCACTATTCTGTTAAATAGTGTGACAATAAATGTAATGAGGACTCCATTGAGTGTGGATATTGTCTAGATGACAATATTCTTATTAAAACTCTTAGATTATGTTTTGTCGTATTTTACACGAATCGTTGTATAATTAAGTTGTATTTGAATTTTGTACCATGTATTTGGCGACTCAAGATGGGTGATGTATACCTATTTTGGGGCGCCACAACTTGGTATCAAAGCTTAGGATATGATCCCTAATCGAGATGTGAGACAAGAACTAGGAGGGGAGAGACGGGAATTCCTTCGCTAAGATGACCTACCTAAGTTTATTTGGTATTTAATTGGCTCACGTCGTAGTATAGGGATAATATGTGATATGTTAATTAACCCTTGTTTTGTGATAGTGTTTGAAAATGGCATCCGAAAATGTTGAGATCAAGAAATTTAGCACATGAGACCGCTGAGTCACCAACGATCAATACCTGTGATAATGTGCAACAGAAGACAATAATCCTCGGGTAAATAAATAACAACACCGATCAAATGATGAACGATGGGATGTTCAGAGGCTTTATGCAATTCATGCAACATCGTGTAAGAGAGACTCCTGCTCAAAATATAGGTGGAAATAATGGCAACCCACTACGGGTCCACCGCTAAGCGCTTCAAGGAGCCGGGACCACCGGAGTTTTTGGGAAAGCCGTAACCACTTAAGGCGAGACGTGGTTAAAGCAGATCACCAAGATATTTGATGTCTTGGGATGCTCCGAGGAGCAAAAGGTTCCCTTTGCCACCTTTATGTTATGCGAAGAGGCAGACATCGGTGGGAATCTATAAAACGTACTCAAACCGACGACGACTCAAGATGTCTTGGGAGAAGTTCCAAGAGTTGTTCAACGACAAGTACTTTCCCGTAAGTATTCGCTCACATGAAGGAGGTGGAGTTTATCAAGTTGAGCAAAACAATATGACCGTGTCGCAATACGAGGCTAAATTTTCTGAGTTATCCCGGTTTGCATCCCATTTTGGTCGATAATGAGGAGCGAATGACGCGAATGTTTCTAAGAGGTTTGAAACCCGATATACGCCAATACCTCATTTCTCACAAACTTTGTTTATATTCGATGTTGTGAATAGGGCTCGCTTATTGAGCGCGATAATGAGTCAAGACAACCAAAAGGCAACGACCAACAACACGATAATAATCATACCTATGGCAAACGACCATCGAACAATGATAACCATCGGGGGGAAATTATCATGCTAAGAATGGTAACCACTTTTGTGGTAATCATGGCCAAGATAATAGGAGTGGAAATTTCAAGAAGAGAAGGTTCAACAACGATGGAAAGACAAAGAAGACCAACACCCGCTTTCAAAGAAGGAGAACGACCACCAATCAGATGCTTCAAATGCGGAGGGAGGGACATATCACCAAAATCGCGTGATGCGCAATCCAAAGCATGTTACAATTGTGGAAAAGAAGGTCACCTAGCCCGATTTTGTCGCGGCACCAAAGTCAAGTCCACCGACTATGGGCACCAAAGGCGATACTGACAAAACAAAGTCTGGTGGTTTCAGAAGAGCATTTTTTTGACTTCTCAAAAGCGAGTAACCCAAACGGTTAGCACGGGGGTTAGTTAATTATAAATTCTTGCAAGTCTATACATTATTAGATACCGGCTTCTACCCATTATTTTATCTCTCTTGCTTGCGCCAACGCTTAAATTTAACTCCTGAGAAGTTAGAATTTGACTTATCGATTGAAACTTCGTTAGAGAAACCTTCATTTCATGTGCTATCCAAGTCTTGATGAGAGTCACGTTTTTAAATGATATTTCTATCGTTAATAAATTTCTTGACTTATTCTTGAAGACTTCTTAGCCTACCCCTAGAGCGTGAAATCGAATTTTGTATTGACCCCAGTACAAATCCCATTTCTTCAACCCCTAAATATTTCTTCAACCAAAACAAATGAATAATGCGCCAAAGATGTTGGCTCGAGCTGCTGAAGATTACGACTATACCATTCAATATCATCAGGAAGAGCGAACGTGGTAGTGACGCGTTGAGTAGAAGATCGTATGCGCTTATTTAGTGCGATGTTGTTAACATAAAAACTCATTTCAGATAACTTACAAATGATGAAGATAGAGTTAAAGACTCTAGGACCCACGTGAAGATAACAAATATACGAGTAGAATCGACTTTAATCGATAAAGTTAAAGCCGCTCAAGCTACATACACAATCAAGAATGATGAATGTGAAGAAGAAGGTTCAAGAGGGCGTTATTCTAGAAGCAAGAATCTATGAAGAGAGGAAATCTTAACCCTCGATTTTATTGGCCCATTTGAAATCCTCGATGGAGTAGGAACTGTGGCCTATAGACTCGTTTTACCGCCAAGTATGTCGCGTGTTCATAACATTTTTTCACGTATCGATGTTACGTAAATATGTGGATGACCCGAACCACGTTATTAAATTAGAACTAGACGAGATAGAAGAAGATTTAACGTATGAGGAGATACTTGTTAAAATCTTGGATAAGAAGGATCGTATTCAACACTCAAAGGTTATACCTAAAGAGTTAGAATCTGAAATGAAGTCAAGGTATCCTCATCTCTTCGGCATACCAGGTACGTACGTAAATTTCGAGGGCAAAATTTCATAAGGAGGAGGGATTGTGAGACCCCAAATTTTATGAATAAAGATTTAAATTTCTCGAAATATTTTTTTTGAATATTATGGTGTGGATTTGATATAGTGTTATAGTTGTGGATAGTATTTACAAATTTTGTAAAGTAAGCAAGTGATTATATAATATTCGATTGGTCGGGGAATATTCGTTTTAACAGAGAATATTCATACGACGGCACAATCATTGGTGGACCCCACAACAGAAGTATTGTCGTAGTAAGAAAATGATAGAATTATCTTTTTATAAAAATAACTACGAAAATGTTACCGTTAAAAACCGCTGAACTACCCTAGGTAGTAAAAGTACAAAGAATACGCTGTGGTTGAGTTGCATAAGAACACAATATTGATTATTGATGCTTACGTGAGAAGTCACTCGCTTATACTCAATTATTGCTACAAAGAATTGTCGTGCATCATATCTCTCATATTATTGATTCAATTATTGTCACAATATCATCTACATAATATGTTATATTATTAAATCAATAATTGAGATGACAAAAAGTTATTCATATTATTAAATTGCAATATTTACAATGTCTAGAAGTTCATGTCAAGGAGAGGTTTGGTCATCTAATCAAGCGCCAATAAGGAGAAATCCTTATCTGAAAGCCCCTCTTTCCGGAAAACGACCGGTTGTTAAATATTGTGAATTATAATATTAATGATGAATAAGATTATGTTGATTAAAGATGAAATTGATAGTTCCATTGTGTTGGAATTATTAGTGTTAGTGAAAATCGACATTTATTCCGATGATAATTGATGTCTGGGGGTTATATTGATAAATCGGGTAATTAATCGGATAAATAAGCAATTAATTACTACTAATTTACATGCTTATATAACTATTTGTTCACATGTGTGTACTATTGAATCATATTCTTGTACTATTAGGGAGTTGGTGCAAGTTTGATAATACTTGTATGACTAAGTTAAAAAGGTTAAAAAGGTAAATAAAATTTGGAGATATAACTATTGATTCACATGATAATTTTTGATTCACATTATTTAATTAGGGAGGTGGTGTTTGATAATATCGAAACTATATTTTCTATAAATAAAAGTAGAAGGTATCATGCTTCCTTCATTTCTCAAAACCAATTATCACTATATTTTCTATAAATAGAAGCAATTTCTCACCAATTCACTAAAGCTTTAGAGAAATTATTATAGAGAGAAATTATAGAAGAAAGAAGAAGTCTCCGCTACCTCTCTATTCCAAAGATCCAGCTTTTATTCTAAGGTAAGGGGTATTATTTCTTTCAGATTCATGAAGAGAGCTATTGTTATTCCATTCTTTATTATTATGTTGAATAACTCGCCTATGCTAAGCACTTATATATGGTGAAATTCTTCTATTATTCCATTCTTTATTATTCGTTGGAATATCCTGTCATGCGGATTACGCTTAGATCTGTTCCATTATTTATTATTCTCGTTGGAATAACTCGTCTGAATATCCTCGGTCTATCGCATACATATAGTGAATTCTTTGTTATTCTATTCTTTATTATTCTCGTTGAATATCCTCGTATGTGCGGTTTTACGCATGACCGTTCCATTCTTTATTATTCTGCTGAATATCCTGTCTGCAAGTGCTTTACGTACGTTGACTCTCGGTTCCATTCTTTATTATTCGCTGAGAATAACTCGTCCTGCATGCGGTCTATCGCATGCATGGTGAATTCTTCCGTTATTCCATTCTTTATTATTCTCGCTGGAATAACTCGCCTATGTGGATTATCGCATGCATGGTGAATGATCCTTTGTATTCATATGAATAGTATTTTTATTCAAAAGGGTTTCTCGCCAGGCGCTTTTAATAATTTTTCTGACCCTCAAAAAATTCTGGAAAAATTTGAAATGATAATTTGATGAGTTTTCTAGATTGTGTCCAAAAATGGCGATTTTTGGATGTATAGATTAAGAGTTATGGATTTTATGGGAAAAAACTATTTTAAAAGTAAACCCTTATAACTCTTTGTGGTTAACTCCAAAACTGGTGAAATTTTTATTGGGAGTACATGTATATAACAGGAGTATACCATGTAAATTTCGGAATTTTTGGAAAAAAGTACAATTTATGATAAATGTCTAAATATTCGGCAGTTTTGGCCATATGAAAAATAGTAAATAAATTTTAAAAATTCTGAGAAAAATATATGTTCAATATGGGACTATATTCTGCTAAATTCCAGAAAAGAAATATTTTTGGGACTGATTTGGTATTTTTCATGAAAATGAACTAGTTATGAGTAAATAAATTAAATATGTTATGTGAAGTAACAAAATTAAAAAATAGGATTTTATGAATTGGGAATCCTATATAGAGTATATGTAGATTTTTGATGAGGGATTTGATCATTGGTGATGAAATCTTATGAGTATGACATTTTTGAATGATTAAAATGCATTATTTGGTAAAGTGTAAACAATTGAAATAAATTGTTTATAAGTTTAAGAAGTGATTAAAATATTATTATAATATTAATAATACTAGATTATGAGTTTATTAAGTAATTAATAATATTTGGATAAATTTAAAGTCTTTAATATTTATCCTTGATTTCGTTTGATTATTGCTTATATCATTATCATCATCCTCATGCTTACATTGTGATGAAAGTCATCTTTGGCTTATGTGCATAGATGGACTTGGTATGATTATGACCAGGAATTATTCGGTATAATTATGACCGTAATGTAACGAATGATGTGGTAAAAGTCCTCATTGGCCTCAGAGTGTATCGATGGATAATTTTGGTATGATTATGACCAGGATTATTCTTAGATATAGTCATGACCATTGATGATTTAATGAATATCCTCGCCCGTAGTGCGTGGATGATTCGATGATGTGGTTTATTTATTAAGTTTAGTCTCAAATGATAAAAATTGATGAAAATATTTTAAATCATAGAAGATAGTAGATATCATGCTCTACTCGACTCTTCTAATGGATTGCTTATTCCGGCGCACCGCAGCTTAAACTTGATGTCTATTGTATTTTATCGCTTTAACATTGTTGAAGACTAATGATAATTTATTCTCGCATTATCTTAGTCATAATATTTCTTATCGGGCTAGTTGAGCTCACCTTTTCTTTCACCGTTTCTCTTGTGAAATGAGAATATAGCCGGGACGAGTCCTGGAATGGAGTGATTCATCCGTATGATAACATTAGTAGTCCTCTTTATTCTCAATAAATAGTGTGACAATAAATGTAATGAGGACTCCATTGAGTGTGGATATTGTCTAGATGACAATATTCTTATTAAAACTCTTAGGTTATGTTTTGTCGTATTTTACACGACTGTTGTATAATTAAGTTGTATTTGAATTTTGTACCATGTATTTGGCGACTCAAGATGGGTGATGTATACCTGTTTTGGGGGCGTCACAAAAATAAGAAGGGGAGGTTGTAAGACCCCAACTTTTATTAATAAAGATTAATTTCTCTCGAAATATATTTTTGAATATTATGGTGTGGATATAATATAATGTTATAGTTGTGGGTAATATTTACAAATTTTGCAAAGTAAGCAAGTGGTTATATAATATTCGATTTGTCAGGGAATATTCATTTTCACAGGGAATATTCGTACGACGGCACAATCATTGGTGGACCTCAGAACGAAAGTATTGTCCTAGTTAGAAAACGACAGAATTATCTTTTTATAAAAATAACTATGAAAGTTTTACCGTTAAACTGTTGAACTACCCTATTAGTAAAGTAAATGAATAATGCTGCGGGTTGCATAAGTAGCACCTGGTATTGATTATTGATGCTTACGTGAGAAGACACTCGCTTATACTCAATTATTGCTAAAGAATTGTTTGCATCATATCTCTCATATTATTGATTCGATTATTGTCACAAGATTATCATACGCATAATATGATATATTATTAAATCAATAATTGAGACGACAAAGTTATTCATATTATTAAATTGCAATATTTACAATGTCTAGAAGTTCTCACAAGGAGAGGTTTGATCATCTAATTGCGCTACCAATAAGGAGAAATCCTTATCTGAAAGCCCCTCTTCTCCGGGAATGACCTCGTTGTTGTTAAAATATTGTGAGTTATAATATTTATGATTTAATAAGTTCGTGTCGATTAAAGATAAAATTGATAGTTCTATTGTGTTGGAATTATTAGTGTTAGTGGAAATCGATATTTATTTCGATATTAATTGATGTCTGGAAGTTATACTGACCAGTCGGGTAATTAATCGGATAAATGAGCAATTAATTGCTATTAATTCACATGATTATAACTATTTGTTCACATGTGTGTACTATTGATTCACATTCTTGTACTATTAGGAGAGTTGGTGCAAGATTGATAATACTTGCATGACTAAGTTAAAAATGGAGATATAGATGGAGGTACTGTAAGACCCCAACTTATTATTAATGAAATTGAATTTCCTCTATTTATTATTTTAAAATAGTAAGGGTTGATTTGATTAATGTGGTTAGTTATAGGTAAAATGCGCAAATATTTAAATAAGCAAGTGGTTATAAAATATTCATTATTGTCGGAGAATATTAGTTTGGTCATGGAATATTCTTACTGTCGGGGAATATTAGTACGACAGCGCAGCCTTGTGTGGGCCCCATAACGGAAAGCGATTGGATGAAGCAAACGACAAATATAAGTTGTTTATAAATAATCTGAGTATAAGCATATCAAGTATTATCTTGTTGGAATACCCTTATGGTTAAAACATAGTAGTAGACTTGCGGTATTGCACCAATTATTGATTCTTACGTAAAAGGCACTACTCAATAATTGTTACGAAGAATTATTTATTCAATATTTTATTTTATTAACTCAATAATTACTACGTTGATATTTTATATTATTGTTGTTTCAATAATTGTCACTACACATATTTTCTATTATCTGAGCAATAATTCATATTATTTGAATAATATTATTAGATAGCATTATTGGCAATGTCTAGAAAGTTACATCTCAAGGAGAGGTTTGGTCACCTAATCAACGCCAAGATGAGAGAAATCCTTATTAAAAAGCCCCTTTTCTGTGAACCTGCACAGTTGTCGATATTGTGATTCTATAATATTATTTGTGAATAATTAATTATTGATTTATATGATAAGGAAAATATTCATTTTATGTGGATATAGATGGAGAAAATTTTTAATGTGACAATTGTTGAAAATTGATATTTTATCTTTTTCTGATAAAATAATTTATTTAAAAATATTATTATATTTTAATAATATAATAATGGTGATATTTTATAATGAATGTGTGATATATGAATAAATGAGGAGGAAGAGTATTTTTGTTGCAGTAAATATTTAAAACATGTTTTTCATATTTGTGGACCCCATTTCTTGGACCTAAATTTGATTATAAAACAGTAAAATCGCTTGTCAGGATTTCTGGCCAATTTACATTTTGGAATTTGGAAAAACTTATACTTATAAAGTTGTAGAGAATGGAATTTTCTATGGAAAAGACATGAGGTTCGAATTTTTCTGATAAAAGGGCTATTTTTTATGAATTATTGAAGCTCCGAAGTTCCGAAATAATTGATTTTTGAAAATTTTAATTGTTTTAGTTAACAAAAACATTTTTTTTGTCATTTGGTGGGCTCCAATGGTGTTGTAAACATGCTGAATTCAGTTGTCAAAGAGATGGGCTTGAATAATTTTTATAAATATATATTTTATTAAATTTTCTACTTTTATGTTTTAAGCATTTTCCTATAAATAGGCTGCGTATGTTAGAATTGAAAATCACACCAGAAACTGAAGTTTTCTCTCTCTATATTATCGAGCGTATTGTTGTGAGTATTTTGATACTTTGAGTGTTGTTATACTACATGAAGTTCCTTTCAAAGACTATATCCAATTATTCCAATCAATCTTGTCTTTTTCGAGGTAAGGGATGTTATTTTTTAAAAATGATATTATTTCTTCTAATATCATTATGCCGGATTATTGGAAAGATTTTTCTGTGAAATTCTTGTCTTTTCAATTAATTGGGGTTATTATTCATGTATATACGACACTATTCACGCTCTACTGACACTTATTCACTTAATACAAACCTTATTCACGTAAAAATTAAATTTTCATTTTTGTCCAAGATATCTATTATGGATACTAGCTTTGATTGTATCCATGTTTTGATCATTCTTGAATTTTGCTCCAATATGATTATTTATGAAGTATTTTGAACTCGGATTGTTTAAAGTACGAATCCTTAATATTTATTTTTTGTTTCATTGGATTCGCTTTTCTTTAAAATATTTTCATCATCCTCGGTCCTAAATGATGATTTTACTGAATATCTTTGGCCCAGTAGTGCAAAAGATTAATGTTTTTCGATGAATATCTTTGGCCGTAGTAAAAGATGAAAAAGTGTTGAGATGAACATGACCAACTGATGAATATCTTTGGCCTGTAGTGCAAAGATGAATATTTGATTCAAGATGAATATTGATTGATGTTACAGGGATAAAATAATGATGATGGACTTTTAAATTCATAGATTATAGTAGATTTCATTCTCTACGTAACTCATCTATGAATTATTATTTTCGCTGCGAATATTGATCTAAAATTTGTTGTCTATTGTATTTTATCAGACTTTTCCCTGTTAAAAACTAACGATAATTTGTTTTATATTATCTTAGTCATAATATTCTTTACTCGGCTAGTTGAGCTCACCCTTTTTCTTTTTGTTCCATTTTTCTTCTCGTGAGGCGAGAATGTAGTGAGTTCTACAATAAAGGTGTGTAATGATGGTTCTAGAAAGTTATTTTAGTAGTCCTCACCATTTTTGTAAAATAATCTACCAATAATTGTAATGAGGACTTATTTGGGTGTGAATATTGTCTAGATGGCAATATTTGTATTTAAACTCACAGTTTTTATGTTGTATTAATAAAGTTGTAGTTGTTTACACATACCATGTTATTAACAACTCAAAATGGGTGATGTATACCTATTTTGGGGCGCCACAATTAGTATCGTAGCTTAGGGATATGATCTATGGCGGAGACCGGGAATAGAACTAGGAGGGAGAGACGAGTAAATTCTTCGCTAGTGTGTCCTACCTAAGCTTATTTGTTGGTTGGTGTCGAATATAGGGATATTATGTGATATGTTAATTTCTTTAATTAACCCTTGTTTTATGGTAGTATTTGAGAATGTCGATCGAGAATGTTAATAGTGGAGTAAATGAGACCGTGGAGACACCTTTACTCACCAACGAGGAGAAACGCATAACAGTCGGTAGACAATGTTCCTCATGTAACACAACACCAAAAGCGAGATGATGAACGATCGGGATGTTTAGAAGCTTTTTGCAGTTCATGCAAAAAAATCGCATTTAGGAGACTCGTGTTCAAAATATGTGGAAATGATAACAACGCATTTATTTTGTCACGGTCAAGCAGCTTCAAAGAGTTGGGACCACCGAGTGCTCGGGGAAAGCCGGATCCGATTAAAGCAGAAACGTGGGTGAAACAAATTACTAATGAGGCAAAAATGTAGCGAGTTCTAGTCGGGGTGTGGAATGATGGTTCTAGAAAATTATTTTAGTAGTCCTCACCATTTTTATAAAATAATCTACCAATAATTGTAATGAGGACTTATTTGGGTGTGAATATTGTCTAGATGGCAATATTTATATTTAACTCACAGTTTTTATGTTGTATTAATAAAGTTATAGTTATTTCTGTACCATGTTATTGATAACTCAAAATGGGTGATGTATACCTATTTTGGGGGCGTCACAGGTACTATACTGTAATTCGTATTTTCACATGATTATAACTATTGATTCAAATGATTGAACTATTTATTCACATTATTTACTATTAGGGGAGGTGGTGCAAGTTTGATAATACTTGCAGGACTAAATTAAAAATGAAGAAAAAGAGGAAGGTATTATACTGTAATATTTCGAGCCCCAAAACGTGCAATTATCTAAACTATATTTTCCTATAAATAGAAGCTCATTCTTCCTTCATTTCTCACCAATTCACTAAAGCTTTGGAGCAATTATTATAGAGAGAAATTATAGAGAGAAAGAAGAAGAGAAGTCTGCTACCTCACTATTCCAATATCCAGTTTCTTCTAAGGTAAGGGATATTATTCTTTCGTATTCATGAAGAGAGTTATTTTCTTTCAATACTCGTAAGAGTTGCTATTCACGATTTATTTGTCCATTTCAGATTCTTGACCGAGTAGGAAATGTGGCCTATAGACTCGCATTACCTCCAAGTATGTCTCGTGTTCATAATATTTTTCATATATCTGTGCTTCGTAAATATGTGAAAGACCCGAACCACATTATTGAGTTAGAATCGGATGAGATAATCAAAGACTTAACGTATTTAAGAGGTACCTGACAAGATCTTGTATAGGAAGGAGCATGTCTTACGTACAAAGGTCATACCACAAGTCAAAGTTTTGTGGAGGAACCATGTTATTGAGGAAATAACCTGGGAGTTGGAAACGGAAATGAAAGCGAGGTATCCTCACCTTTTCGAAACACCAAGTACGTACGTCAATTTTGAGGACGAAATTTTATAAGGATGGGAGGTTGTAAGATCTCAACTTATTATTAATGAAATTGAATTTCATCTATTTATTATTTTGAAATAGTAAGGGTTGATTTGATTAATGTGGTTAGTTATGGGTAAAATGCGCAAATATTTAAATAAGCAAGTGGTTATAAAATATTCATTGTTGTCGGAAAATATTAGTTTGGTCGTGGAATATTCTTACTGTCGGAAATGTTCGTACGACGGCGCAGCCTTGTGTGGGCCCCATAACGGAAAGTAATTGGATGAAGAAAACGACAAATATAAGTTGTTTATAAATAATCTGTAGTAGTTATACAGATTATCTTGTTGGAATACCCTTGGTTAAAACATAGTAGAACACTCAGATTGCACCAATTATTGATTCTTACGTAAAAAGGCACTACTCAATAATTGTTACAGTAATTACTGTTCAATATTTTATTTTATTAACTCAATAATTGCTACGTTGATATTTTATATTATTGTTGTTTCAATAATTGTTACTATACAGTGTTTTCCATTATCGGAGCAATAATTCATATTATTTGAATAATATTATTAGATAGCATTATTGGCAATGTCTAAAAAGTTCTGTCTAAGGAGAGGTTTGGTCACCTAATTGCGCCAAAGAAGGAGAAATCCTTATTGAAAGCCCTCTTTCTGAACCGATCGTTGTCGATTGTTGTGATTCTCATAATATTATTTGTGAATAATTAATTATTGATTTATATGATAAAGAAAATATTCATTTTATGTGGATATAGATGGAGAAAATTTTTAATGTGACAATTGTTGAAAATTGATATTTTATCTTTTTCCGATAAAATAATTCATTTAAAAAAATTATTATATTTTAATAATATAATAATGGTGATATTTTACAATGAATGTGTGATATATGAATAAATGAGGAGGAAGAGTATTTTGTTGCAATAAATATTTAAAACATGTTTTTCATGTTTGTGGACCCCATTTCTTATTTGAAATTTGATTATAAATGTAGAAAATCGCCTGTTTGTGAATTTGATTCAATTTACATTTTGGAATTTGGAAAACTTAAACTTACAAAGTTGTAGAGAATGAAATTTCCTATGGAAAAGACATGAGGTTCAATTTTTCCGATAAAAGGCTATTTGTTATGAATTATCAAGCTCAAAATTCAAAATAATTGATTTTTTGGAAGTTTTAATTGTTTTAGTTAACAAAAACATTTTTTTGTCATTTGGTGGGCTCCAATGGTGTTGTAAACATGCTAAATTCAGTTGTCAAAGAGGTGGGCTTGAATAATTTTTATAAATATATATTTTATTAAATTTTCTGCTTTGGTGTTCTAAGCATTTTCCTATAAATAGGGTGCTTAGGTTAGAATTGAAAATCACACCAGAAACTGAAGTTTTCTCTCTCTTTCTCTCTCTATATTATCGAGCGTATTGTTGTGAGTATTTTGATACTTTGAGTGTTGCTATACGGTGCAAGTTCCTTTCAGCACTATATTCAGTATTCCAGTCAGAAGTACTATCTTTTCGAGGTAAGGGATGTTATTTTTTTAAAAATGATATTATTTCTTCTAATATCATTATGCTGGATTATTGGAAAGATTTTTCCTGTGAAATTCTTGTCTTTCAGTGTCGGGGTTATTATTCATGTATACGACACTATTCACGTCTACGGCACTATTCACGAATACAGCACTATTCACAGAAAAATTAAATTTTTATTTTTGTCCAAGATATCTATTATGGATACTAGCTTTGATTGTATCCATGTTTTGATCATTCTTGAATTTTGCTCCAATATGATTATTTATGAAGTATTTTTGAACTCGGATTGTTTAAAGTACGAATCCTTAATATTTATTCTTTTGTTTCATTGGATTCGTTTTCTTTAAAATATTTTTCATCATCCTCAGTCCTAAATGATGATTTTACTGAATATCTTTGGCCTGTACTGCAAAGATTAATGATTTTCTGATGAATATCTTTGGCCCGTAGTGGAAAGATGAACAAGGGTTGAGATGAACATGACCAACTGATGAATATCTTTGGCCTGTAGTGCAAAGATGAATATTTGATTCAAGATGAATATTGATTGATGTTACAGGGATAAAATAATGATGATGGACTTTTAAATTCATAGATTATAGTAGATTTCATTCTCTACGTAACTCATCTATGAATTATTATTTCTGCTGCGAATATTGATCTAAAATTTGTTGTCTATTGTATTTTATCAGACTTTTCCCTGTTAAAAACTAACGATAATTTGTTTTATATTATCTTAGTCATAATATTCTTTACTCGGCTAGTTGAGCTCACCCTTTTTCTTTTTGTTCCATTTTTCTTCTCAGGAGGCGAGAATGTAGTGAGTTCTAGTCGGGGTGTGTAATGATGGTTCTAGAAAGTTATTTTAGTAGTCCTCACCATTTTTGTAAAATAATCTACCAATAATTGTAATGAGGACTTATTTGGGTGTGAATATTGTCTAGATGGCAATATTTGTATTTAAACTCACAGTTTTTATGTTGTATTAATAAAGTTGTAGTTGTTTCTGTACCATGTTATTAACAACTCAAAATGGGTGATGTATACCTATTTTGGGGGGCGTCACAGTTGGTATCAGAGCTTAGGGATATGATCTATGGCGAGACCGGGAATAGAACTAGGAGGGAGAGAGAGGTAGTAAATTCTTCGCTAAAGTGTGTCCTACCTAAGCTTATTTGTTGGTTGGTCGTAATATAGGGATATTATGTGATATGTTAATTTCTTTAATTAACCCTTGTTTTATGGAAGTATTTGAGAATGTCGATTTGAGAATGTTAATGAAGGAGAGTAAATGAGACCGTGGAGCACCTTTACTCACCAACGAGCGTAACGCATAACAGTGGGGCAATGTTCCTCCCCTGTGAACAACACCACCGAAAGCGAGATGATGAACGACGGATGTTTAGAAGCTTTTTGCGATTCATGCAAAATCGAATTTAGGAGACTCGTGTTCAAAATACAGTGGAAATGATAACAACGCACGATTTGTCACAAAAAGCAGCTCAAAGAGTTGGGACCACGAGTGCAGGGAAAGCCGGATCCGATTAAAGCGTAAACGTGGGTCAAACAAATTACCAAGATATTCGTTGTCTTGGGATGCACGGAGGAACAGAAGGTTCCATTCGCCACCTTTATGTTCCGTAATGAGGCAGATTACTGGTGGGAATTTATGAAGCGTACCCATCCAAATACTTTTCAAAGATGTCTTGGGAGACGTTTCAAGAAACTGTTCAATGACAAGTACTTTCTTGAAAGTATTCATCATATGAAGGAAGTGGAGTTTATTAGATTGGAACAAAACAACATGACGGTGTCCCAGTACGAGGCGAAGTTTGCAGAGTTATCCAGGTTTGCACCTCATTTGGTAGAGAATGAGGAACGTATGACGCAGATGTTTCTGAGAGGTTTGATACCCGACATACGTCAATATCTCATTTCTCATAAATTTTCTCTCTATTCAGATGTTGTCAACAGGGCTCAATTATTAGAGCGAGATAACGAGTACGTTCAACCGAGGGACCACAACCAAGATCATCTCGGTGACAAAGAAATCATCGTAACAACGATAACCAGCGGAGAAAGAAAAATACGGATAAAGTCGGTAACCACTCTGGTGGTAATCATGGCCATAAAAATAGAAGAAGCGAGTCGGGGGGAGATTTTAAAAAGAGAAGATTCAACAATGACAATGTAAAGATGTCAAGACCAAAGAAGAATCGGGTTCTAAGGAGGAGAACGACCACCTTAGGTCGATGCTATAATAATGGAAAGAGGGATATATCATTGGCCGCCCACAACAGCTTCAAGGTATGCTATAATTATGGAAAAGAAGGACATATCGCTTTCGAGATTGTACGGTAATGAAACCAAGTCCAGTGATGGATGGTGACTCAAAAGGTCATCCCGAAAAAGTCAAAGTCAACGGTTCTGGAAGAGCATTTGTCGTGACTGGTTAAAATGCGAGGAACCCAAACGAGGTGATCACGGGTAAGCTAATCATAAATTCTTGCGAAGTTTATACCTTACTAGATACCGGTGCTACCCATTCATTTATCTTTCCTGCTTGTACTCAACGTTTAAACTTAACTCCGGAGAAATTAGAATTTGATTTATCTGTGGAGACTCCATTAGGAGAAACTTTCATCACATCCACTGTTTATAAATCTTGTTTGATCCAAGTTGGCACCATCACATTACCTGTTGACCTTATCTCTTTAAAGATACTTGCTTTTGATGTGATTTTAGGAATTGATTGGTTAACTACTCATCATGCCAAAATTGATTATTTTTCGTAAGGTTGTTAGTTTTTATATTCCTAATCAACCTGTTATTCGAATTCAAGCAACTAAACCACTAAAATCAATCACTGTTATATCAAGTCATAAAGCTATTCGTTTATTGAAAAATGGATGTCAAGCTTTCTTAGCCTATGTTATGGATTTGAATAAAGACACGCCGATTTGAATAATATTCTGTTGTTAGTAAATTTCCGATATTTCTCAAGAACTTCCTGTCCTACCCCGAACATGAAGTTGAATTCTTTATTGATCTTGAACTCGTACAAATCCCATTTCTAAAACCCCATATCGAATGGCTCCTATTGAACTTCAGGAGTTAAAAGTCCAACTACAGGAATTGTTGGACATCGGTTTCATTCGTCCTAGTACATCTCCTTGGGGTGCTCCTGTTTTATTTGTAAAGAAGAAAGACGGAAGTATGCGACTTTGTATTGACTATCGAGAATTAAACCACGTCACTATCAAGAATAGGTATCCGCTACCTCGTATTGATGACCTGTTTGACCAGTTGCAAGGAGCATAATTTTTTTTAAAGATCGATCTTCGCTCGATATCATCACCAAGATTAGAATCGAGATATTCCAAAGACCGCCTTCGAACTCGGTATGGGCATTATGAATTCTTAGTCATGTCTTTTGGATTGACTAATGCTCCTGCGGCTTTCATGGATATGATGAACCGAATATTCAAGGAATATTTGGATCAGTTCGTTGTTTTCTTTATTGATGGCATCCTCATATATTCCAAAATTCGTGAAGATCATGAGCACCATTTGAAGCTGGTACTCCAAAGGCTTCGTGAAAACAAGCTATATGCCAAGTTGAAGAAATACAAGTTCTTGCTTGAGGAAGTACCATTCCTTGGGCACGTGGTGTCAAAACATGGAGTATCTGTTGACCCGGCGAAGATTGAAGCAATACAAAGTTGGAGCAATCAAGCTCGATGAATCAAGTACGTAGCTTTCTGGGCTTAGCTGGTTATTATCGGAGATTTGTGGAAGGATTTTCTCGAATCGCTACTCCGTTAACTCAGCTGACTCGGAAAGATACAAAATTCGTATGGAGCGAGGAATGCGAAAAAAGTTTCCAAGAGCTTAAGAGGAGACTCATTTTGTCACCTGTTCAGACAATACCATCTGGTTCGGATGGATTTGTTATCTACAGCGATGCTTCAGGAAAAGGGTTAGGATGTGTTGTCATGCAACGTGGGAAAGTCATAGCCTATGCCTCGCGATAACTTAAAGAGTATGAGAGGAATTATCGTACTCATGATCTAGAGTTGGCAGCAGTCGTTTTCGCACTAAAGATCTGGAGGCACTATCTATATGGGGAGAAAGTGGAGATATATTCAAACCATAAAAGCCTCAAATATTTCTTCACCCAAAAGGAACTCAACATGCGGCAACGACGTTGGCTCGAGCTGTTAAAAGATTATGACCACACCATTCAATACCATCCTAGAAAAGCAAACGTGGTAGCTGACGCGTTGAGTAGAAGATCATATGCAGGAACGAGTGAGATGATGTCAAGTATACGCATAGAACCAACTTTAATCGATAAAGTTAAAGTTGCTCAAGCCACAGACCCGGAGCTGATGCGTATGAAGAAGAAAGTACAAGAAGGTGTTATTCCAGAAGCAAGAATCGATGAAGAAGGAATACTTCGAGTCCACTCCAGACTTTGTGTTCCTAACGACTTTGATATGAAGAACAAGATCATGATGGAGGAACACAATACACTATTTATAATCCATCCTGGAAGTACCAAAATGTATCGTGATCTTCGACATACATTTTGGTGGAACAATATGAAGAGAGAGATTGCAAAGTTTATCTCAAGGTGTTTAACTTGTCAACATGTGAAGGCGAAGCATCAAGTGCCTAAGGGTCCATTGCAACCACTTGAGATTCCGAAATGAAAGTGGGAACACATTACCATGGATTTCATTATGGGTCTTCCCACGGTTTCTCAAGGCATAAATGCTATTTAGGTTATTGTTGATAGATTAACCAAGTCTGCTCATTTCTTGCCGATACGGAAGAATTATTATAAAATCCCAGATTTTTCGAATAAAGATTGAATTTTCTCAAAATATTTTTTTTAATATTATGGTATGGATTTGATATAATGTTATAGTTGTGGGTAGTATTTATAAATTTTTCAAAGTATGCAAGTTGTTATAAAATATTCGTTTGGTCAGTGAATATTCTTTTTGTTTGGGAATATCCGCATTTACGGCACAATCATTGGTGAACCCACAACGAAGTATTGTGTCGTAGTAATAAAATGATGTAATTATTTTATAAAAATAACAAAGGAAGTTTTATCGTTAAAACTATTGAACTACTCGGTAGTAAAAAAAGCACAAAGATGTCTGGCGTGGTTGGATAAGTAGCACACGATATTGGTTATTGATGCTTACGTGATAAGTCACTCAGGTTATACTCAATTATTTCTATCACGGTAATTCTTTGCATCATATCTCTCATATTATTGATTCAGTTATTGTCACAATATCATCTGCATAATATTTTATATATTATTAAATCAATAATTGAGATGATAAAGTTATTCATATTATTAAAGTGCAATATTTACAATGTCTAGAAGTTCTGTCAAGGAGAGGTTTGGTCACCTAATTGCGCGCCAATAGGGAGAAATCCTTATTGGAAAGCCCCCTCTTTCTTGGTAACGACCTGGTTGTTATATATTGTGAATTATAATATTAATGATGAATAAGTTCGTGTTAATTAAAGATGAATTTGATAGTTCCATTGTGTTGGGATTATTTGTGTTAGTAGAAATTGACATTTATTTCGATAATAATTGATGTCTGGAGATTATATTGTTCAATCGGGTATTCAGGGCACTTTTTCGTGTCAAAGTACTATTCATGAGTTACTATTCATGAGTTACTATTGAGTCACATTCACTTACTATTAGGGGAGTTGGTGTAAGATTGGTGATACTTGCATGACTAAGTTAAAAATAGAGGTATAGATGGAGGTACTATACTGTAATTAATTTTTTCCACATGTTTAGAACTATTGAGTCACATGATTTACTATTTATTCACATAATTTACTATTAGGGGAATTGGTGCAAGTTTGATAATACTTGGATGACTGAATTAAAAATGAAAGAAAAATTGGAGGTATTGTACTGTAATATTTTGAGCCCCAAAACGTGCAATTATCGAAACTATATTTTCCTATAAATAGAAGCCCATTCTTCCTTCATTTCTCACCAATTCACTAAAGCTTTAGAGCCATTATTATAGAGAGAAATTATAGAGAGAAAGAAGAAGAGAAGTTTGCTACATTTCTATTCTAGTATCCAGCTTCATTCTAAGGTAAGAGAAGTCTGTTATTCTATTTTTTTATTATTCTTGAATAACCTTTATACACTACTTTTTCCCTATACTTTGTAAATTCTTATTATTCCATTCTTTATCATTATGTTGAAATAACTTTGTCTATGTGAAGTACACGTATACATGGTGAAATTCTTCTATTATTTCATTCTTTATTATTCTCATTGAATATATCACATAGAATGCGCAATAATTTCACTTTGACACGGTTCCATTATTTATTATTCTATATTTATTATTCAGCGCGAATATCCTATCCATGCGTTTCTGCGCTTTTACGGGACTTGGTTCCATTATTTATTTTCTTTGGAATATTTATTATTTTGTCGGAATATCATGTTCTATATTTATTTTTTTGTCTGGACTCCTATTCCATTATCTATTATTTCGCATTTATTATTATTCATTATTTTGTTGGAATATCACATATCGGTAGTTTCACGCCGCACTGGTTCCATTATTTATTATTCTCGTTGGGAATAACTCTATCATGCATGGTCTCTATCGCATGCATGGTGAATCATTCTGTTATTCCATTCTTTATTATTCTATTAGAATAACCTGTCTATGTGGATTACCACATGCATGGTGAATGATCCTTTGTATTCATTCCTTATTAAATTGTGGAAATAATCTGGTTACGTTGATTATGATGAGAGTCATTATAAAAGCATTGGACTGATGAAAATCATGGGTATATGAAGTATTAGTAAGTGTTATGATGAGTTATGTTGGTTATTATGTGAAAACATGAAAGTTTCTTAGAAATCACAAAGGGTTGAAAATCAGATTTTGGTGAAAATATAACATAAAATTCAATTGATCATACTCCTATTATATTTCGAATTTTTGAGTGTGGTCAAGTTCTAGAGTTAGATCTATGAGTTTTGTAGCATCTCCAAGTGGAATCACTGTAAAAGGTGTTGTAGATTTTCGTGTGGACTGATTTTAACAAAGGAGTCAAAAGCTGTAAATACCAAAAATGCTACTGCACAGATTTTTAAAAGGGAAATTTCGGCCACTTAGTTTGTGAGAAAAATTCCAGCCTTTTGGGACATGAAATTATATGGTATAAAGAACATCCTGTCCAAAAATGAGCTCATTCCGACTTAAAATGAGCAAGTTATGACCATTTTAATATTTAGGTTTTTTCCGACAAAATACCGGAGTTCTATAACTCCGATGACCATGAAATTTAAACTGGAAGCTCACATTAACATGTGTAAGATCCTTCCAAGATTTGGGAATTTCTGGAGTTAAACTTGAGGTAGCTAATTTCTTAAGGAATTAATTAGAAAATGATTTTTGAAAAACAGTAAATGAATTTTAAAAATTCCGAGAAAAATATATATTCTTTATGGGACTATATTATGCTAAATCCTAAAAAAAGAAATATTTTTGGAAGTGATTTGGTATTTTTCATGAAAATGGTTTAATTCTGAACATATGAGTTAAATATGTTATGTGAAGTAACAAAGTTGAAAAATAGGATTTTATGGCTTGGAAATCCTATATAAGGTATATGTAGATTGTTGATAAGGGATTTGATCATTGGTGATGAAATCTTATGAGTATGGCATTTTTGAATGATTAAATGCATTATTTGATAAAGTGTAAACAATTGAAATAAATTGTTTATAAGTTTAAGAGGTGATTAAAATATTGTTATAATATTAACAATATTAGATTATGAGTTATTTAAGTGATGGATAATATGTAGATAAAATTAAAGTCTATAATATTTGTCCTTGTTTTAGTTTGATTAATGCTTATATCATTGTCATCATCCTCATGCTTATATGGTGATGAAAGTTATCTTTGCTTTACGTGCGAAGATGGATCTATTGTTTATTGAATTATATATCTTTGGCTTACGTGCAAAGATGGATTGTTGATTATTGATTTTATGGTTGTATATCTTTGGCTTACGTGCGAGAGATGGACTTGGTATGATTATGATCGAGGGATTATTCTTGTATAGTCATGACCATTGATGATTTAAAGAATATCCTTGGCCCGTAGTCGAGGGATGATTTGATGATGTGGTTTATTTATTAAGTTTGAGTCTCGTGATAAAAATGATGAAAATATTTTAAATCATAGAAGATAGTAGATTTTATTCTCTACTTGACTTTTCTAATAGATTGCTTGTTCCGCTGCAGTTAAACTTGATGTCTATTGTATTTTATCAGTTTAATATTGTTGAAGACTATTGATAATTTATTCTGCATTATCTTAGTCATAATATTTCTTACTGGGATAGTTGAGATCACCCTTTCTTTCACTGTTCTCTTTAGGAAATGAGAATATAGCTGGGACGAGTCAGGGAAAGGAGTGACGGTCCAGATGATAGCATTAGTAGTCCTCACTATTCTGATTAAATAGTGTGATAATAAATGTAATGAGGACTCCTTTGATTTTGTATACTGTCTAGATGACAATATATGTATTAAAACTCTTAGATTATGTTTTGTCGTATTTTACACGACAGTTGTATTATTAAGTTGTATTTGAATTTTGTACCATGTATTTGGCGACCCAAGATGGGTGATGAATACCTATTTTGGGGGCGTCACAGTTGGTATCAAAGCTTAGGGATATGATCCCTGACTGAGATGTGAGACAAGAACTACGAGGGGAGAGACGAGGAATTCCTTCGCTAGTATGACCTATCTAAGTTTATTTGGTATGTAATTGGTCGGTCAGAGTATAGTAATAATTTGTGATATGTTAATTAACCCTTATTTTGTGACAGTTTTACATTTACGGAGTTATCCCGGTTTGCATTCCATTTAGTCGATAATGAGGTGTGAATGACGCGAATGTTTCTAAGAGGTTTGAAACCCGATATACGTCAATACCTCATTTCTCACAAACTTTATTTATATTCAGATGTTGTGAATATGGCTCAGTTATTGGAGCGCGATAATGAGTTAGCACAACCAAAAGGCAACGACCAAAAACACGATAATAATCGTACCGGTGGCAACGGCCACCAGAATAATGATAACTATCGTGGGGGGAAATTATCATGCCAAGAATGGTAACCACTTCGGTGGTAATCATGGCCAAGATAATAGAAGTGGAAATTTCAGGAAGAGAATGTTATTTAGCTCGATTTTGTCGTATAGTGAAGTTAAGTCCAGCTGGGACGGTGGCACCAAAGGCGGATATGGACAAAACAAAGTTGGTGGTTTCAGAAAGAGCGTTTTTGTGACTTCTCAAAAAATGAGTAACCCGAACGAAGTTAGCACGGGTTAGTTAATTATAAATTTTTGTGAAGTCTATACCTTATTAGATACCGGTTCTACCCATTCTTTTATCTCTCTTGCTTGTGTTCAATGTTTAAATTTGACTCCGAAGATATTAGACTTTGACTTATTGGTTGAAACTTCGTTAGTAAAAACCTTCGTTACCTCCACTGTTTATAAATCTTGTTGATACAAATCGACACTTTCACGTTACTTGTCGATCTTATCTATTTGAAAATACTTGCCTTTGATGTGATTTTTGGAATCGATTGGTTAACTACTCATCATGCTTTTCGTAAGGTTGTTAGCTTTCATATTCCTAACCAACCTGTTATGCGAATTCAAGAAACCAAACCACTAAAGTCAATCATTTTCATATCAAGCCATAAGTAAAGAGCCCCGATCCTTTCATTGTTGACTTCCTTGTGTGGAATACACTGAAGCCAGAATATCTGTAGGGGACGTCGTGAATAACTGTGGCAAGTTGATAGGTATCAATGTGACGTGCTATCCAAGTTTTGGATGAGGGTCACAGTTTTGAATGATATTTCTATCGTTAATAAATTTCCTGGCGTATTTTCGAAGAACTTCCTGGCCTATCATCGAATTTTGTATTGACCTCAGTACAAAAACTCATTTCTTAAACCCTCAAATATTTCTTTAACCAAAATAAATTTATCATATGCCAAAGACATTGGCTCGAGTTGTTGAAGATTACGATCGTACCATTCAATATCATCGTGGAAGAGCGAATGTAGTTGTAGGCGTTGAGTAGAGTAGATCGATGATATGTTTCGAGTGCGATGTTGTTAACACAAAGACTCATTTCGTATAATTTACAAATGATTAAGATAGAGTTAAAGACTCTAGGGACCCACATGAAGATAACGAATATACGAGTAGAATCGACTTTAATCGATAAAGTTAAAGTCGCTCAAGCTACAGACTCAGAGCTGATGAATGTGAAGAAGAAGGTTCAAGAGGGCATTATTCTAGAAGCAAGAATCAACGAAGAGAGGAAATCTCAACCCTCGATTTAATTGGTCAATTTGAAATCCTCGATCGAGTAGGAACTGTGGCTATAGACTCATTTTTACCGCCAAGTATGTCGGCGTGTTCATAACGTTTTCACGTGTCGATGTTACGTAAATATGTGGATGACCGAACCACATTATTGATTTAGAACCCAGGCGAGATAACGGATAATTAATGTATGAAGATGTACTGTTAAAATCTCGGAATGTATTCAACACTCAAAGGTTATACCTCAAGAGTTAGAATCGGATGAAGTGTCCTCATCTCTTTGGCATACCGTGCACGTATATAAATTTTGAGGCGAAATTTCATAAGGAGGGAGATTGTAAAATCCAGTTTTTTGAATAAAGATTGAATTTTCTCAAAATATTTTTTTAATATTATGGTATGGATTTGATATAATGTTATAGTTGTGGGTAGTATTTATAAATTTTGTAAAGTATGCAAGTTGTTATAAAATATTCGTTTGGTCGGGGAATATTCTTTTTGTAGGGAATATCCGTACGACGGCATAATCATTGGTGAACCCACAACGGAAGTATTGTCGTAGTAATAAAACGACATAATTATTTTTATGAAAATAACGACGGAAGTTTTACCGTTAAAACTTTTGAACTACTCGGTAGTAAAAGTACAGTAATACGTGTGGTTGCATAATAGCATACGGTATTGGTTATTGATGCTTACGTGATAAGTCACTTTGTTATACTCAATTATTGCTACAGTAATTGCTGCATCATATCTCTCATATTATTGATTCAGTTATTGTCATAGTATCATCTGCATAATATTTTATATATTATTAAATCAATAATTGAGACGACAAAGTTATTCATATTATTAAATTGTAATATTTACAATGTCTAGAAGTTCTGTCAAGGAAAGGTTTGGTCACCTAATTGCGCTCTAATAGGGAGAAATCCTTATTGGAAAGCCCCCTCTTTCCTGGGAACGACCTGGTTGTTATATATTATGAATTATAATATTAATGATGAATAAGTTCGTGTTGATTAAAGATGAATTTGATAGTTCCATTGTGTTAGAATTATTTGTGTTAGTAGAAATCGACATTTATTTCGATAATAATTGATGTCGGGAGATTATATTGTTCAATCGGGTATTCAGGGCACTTTTCGTGTCAAAGTACTATTCATGAGTTACTATTCACGAGTTACTATTTACGAGTTACTATTTATAAGTTACCATTGAGTCACATTCACTTACTATTAGGAGAGTTGGTGCAAGATTGGTGATACTTGCATGATTAAGTTAAAGATGGAGGTACTATACTGTAATTAATTTTTTTACATGTTTAGAACTATTGAGTCACATAATTTACTATTGATTCACATGATTTACTATTAGGGGAATTGATGCAAGTTTGATAATACTTGGATGACTGAATTAAAAATGAAAGAAAAATTAGAGGTATTGTACTGTAATATTTCGAGCCCCAAAACGTGCAATTATAGAAACTATATTTTCCTATAAATAGAAGCTCATTCTTCCTTCATTTCTCACCAATTCACTAAAGCTTTAGAACCATTATTATAGAGAGAAATTATAGAGAGAAAGAAGAAGAGAAGTCTACTACACTTCTATTCCAGTATCCAGCTTCATTCTAAGGTAAGGGATATTATTTGTTGTACCTGTAAGGGGTATTATTCTTTCGTATTCATGAAGAGAATTAATTTCTTTCAATACTCGTAAGAGTTGTTATTCCATTCTTTATTATTATGTTAGAATAACTTGTTTATGTGAAGTACCGCATACATGGTGAAATTCTTCTATTATTCCATTCTTTATTATTCTGTTGGAATATCCTGTCGGTGCGAATTTCACCGGACCTGGTTCCATTATTTATTATTCTGCATTTATTATTCTATCGGAATATCCTGTCTGTGCATTTTACGCCGGACCTTGTTCCATTATTTATTCCGTATTTATTATTTTGTCGAATATCCCATTACTTATTATTACGTTTATCTATCCGCACTGGTTCCATTATTTATTATTTCGCATTTATTATTCTCGTGAAATATCCTCGCTACGTCGTTTATCACGCCATACCTAGTTCCATTATTTATTATTCTGTTGGGAATAACCTGTCTGTGCGGTCTCTATCATATGCATGGTGAATCCTTCTGTTATTTCATTCTTTATTATTTTGTTGTAATAACCTGTTTATGTGGATTACCACATGCATGGTGAATGATCCTTTGTATTCATTCCTTATTAAATTGTGAAAATAATCTGGTTACGTTGATTATGATGAGAGTCATTATAAAAGCATTGGACTGATGAAAATCATGGGTATATGAAGTATTAGTAAGTGTTATGATGAGTTATGTTGGTTATTATGTGAAAACATGAAAGTTTCTTAGAAATCACAAAGGGTTGAAAATCAGATTTTGGTGAAAATGGAACATAAAATTCAATTGATCATATCTCCTATTATATTTCGAATTTTTGAGTGTGGTCAAGTTCTAGAGTTAGATCTATGAGTTTTGTAGCATCTCCAAGTGGAATCACTGTAAAAGGTGTTGTAGATTTTCGTGTGGACTGATTTTAACAAAGGAGTCAAAAGCTGCAAATACCGAAAATGCTACTGCCCAGATTTTTAAAAGGGAAATTTTTTCCACTTAGTTTGTGAGAAAAATTCCGAACTTTTGGGACATGAAAGTATATGGTATAAAGAACATCATGTCCCAAAATGAGCTCATTCCGACTTAAAATGAGCAAGTTATGACCATTTTAATATTTAGGTTTTTTCCGACGAAATACCAGAGTTCTATAACTCCGATGACCATGAAATTTAAACTGGAAGCTCACATTAACATGTGTAAGATCCTTCCAAGATTTAGGAATTTCTTGAGTAAAACTTGAGGTAGCTAATTTCTTAAGGAATTAATTAGAAATTAATTTTTGAAAAATAGTAAATGAATTTTAAAAATTCCGAGAAAAATATATGTTCTTTATGGGACTATATTATGCTAAATCCCAGAAAAGAAATATTTTTGGAAGTGATTTGGTATTTTTCATGAAAATGGTTTAGTTACGAACATATGAGTTAAAAATGTTATGTGAAGTAACAAAGTTGGAAAATAGGATTTTATGGCTTGGAAATCCTATATAAGGTATATGTAGATTGTTGATAAGGGATTTGATCATTGGTGATGAAATCTTATGAGTATGGCATTTTTGAATGATTAAATGTATTATTTGATAAAGTGTAAACAATTGAAATAAATTGTTTATAAGTTTAAGAGGTGATTAAAATATTGTTATAATATTAACAATATTAGATTATGAGTTATTTAAGTGATGGATAATATTTAGATAAAATTAAAGTCTTTAATATTTGTCCTTGTTTTAGTTTGATTAATGCTTATATCATTGTCATCATCCTCATGCTTATATGGTGATGAAAGTTATCTTTGGCTTACGTGCGAAGATGGACTATCTGTTTATTGAATTATATATCTTTGGCTTACGTGCAAAGATGGATTGTTGATTATTGGTTTTATGGTTGTATATCTTTGGCTTACATGCAGAGATGGACTTGGTATGATTATGATCAGGGATTATTCGGTATAGTCATGACCATTGATGATTTAAAGAATATCCTTGGCCCGTAGTCTGGGGATGATTCGATGATGTGGTTTATTTATTAAGTTTGAGTCTCAAATGATAAAAATTGATGAAAACATTTTAAATCATAGAAGATAGTAGATTTTATTCTCTACTTGACTTTTCTAATAGATTGCTTGTTCCGCTGCAGTTAAACTTGATGTCTATTATATTTTATCAGTTTAATATTGTTGAAGACTATTGATAATTTATTTTGCATTATCTTAGTCATAATATTTCTTACTGGGCTAGTTGAGCTCACCCTTTCTTTCACTTCGTTCTCTTGTGAAATGAGAAATATAGGCGGGACGAGTCGGAGAAAGGAGTGACGGTCCAGATGATAGCATTAGTAGTCCTCACTATTCTGATTAAATAGTGTGACAATAAATGTAATGAGGACTCCTTTGAGTTTGTATACTGTCTAGATGACAATATACGTATTAAAACTCTTAGATTATGTTTTGTCGTATTTTACACAACAGTTGTATTATTAAGTTGTATTTGAATTTTATACCATGTATTTGGCGACCCAAGATGGGTGATGAATACCTGTTTTGGGGGCGTCACACTTATTCCCTTGAACGTCTTGCTCATATGTATGTAAATGAGATTGTGAGATTGCATGGCATGCCAGTATCCATAGTTTTGGATCGTGATCCAAGATTTACTTCACGATTTTGGGTTAGCTTGCAAAAAGTTATGGGCACGGATTTACTATTGAGTTCGGCAGATCATTCTCAAACGGACGGACAATCAGAGAGGACTATTCAAACTCTTGAAGATCTATTAAGACTTTGTGTCCTAGATTTCAAAGGGAGTTGGGATAAGTATTTACAATTGGTGGAATTTTCCTACAACAACAGTTATCAGGCAAGTATAGGTGTGGCTCCATTCGAAGCATTATATGGACGAAAGTGTTGCTCTCCAGTATGTTGGGATGAGGTGGGTGAAGCAACATTGTTGGGACCAGAGTTGGTACGTATAACTACAGAAAAGATCCAAATGTTTCGACAACATATACAAACGGCACAGGATCGAAAAAAGAGTTATGCGGATCTTCATTGAAAGGACATGGAATTTAGTATTGGAGATCATGTATTGTTGCGTGTGGCTCCATGGAAGGGAGTTACAAGATTTGGGAAGAGAGAAAAGCTTAATCCACGATTTATTTGTCCATTTCAGATTCTTGACCGAGTAGGAAATGTGGCCTATAGACTCGCATTACCTCCAAGTATGTCTCGTGTTCATAATATTTTTCATATATCTGTGCTTCGTAAATATGTGAAAGACCCGAACCACATTATTGAGTTAGAACTGGATGAGATAGCCGAAGACTTAACGTACGAAGAGGTACCTGACAAGATCTTGTATAGGAAGGAGCATGTCTTACGTACAAAGGTCATACCACAAGTCAAAGTTTTGTGGAGGAACCATGTTATTGAGGAAATAACCTGGGAGTTGGAAACGGAAATGAAAGCGAGGTATCCTCACCTTTTCGAAACACCAAGTACGTACGTCAATTTTGAGGACGAAATTTTATAAGGATGGGAGGTTGTAAGATCTCAACTTATTATTAATGAAATTGAATTTCATCTATTTATTATTTTGAAATAGTAAGGGTTGATTTGATTAATGTGGTTAGTTATGGGTAAAATGCGCAAATATTTAAATAAGCAAGTGGTTATAAAATATTCATTGTTGTCGGAAAATATTAGTTTGGTCGTGGAATATTCTTACTGTCGGAAATGTTCGTACGACGGCGCAGCCTTGTGTGGGCCCCATAACGGAAAGTAATTGGATGAAGAAAACGACAAATATAAGTTGTTTATAAATAACGGCGTAGCTGTTACCGTTAATACTGTTGGAATACCCGGTGGTTAAAACATAGTAGAACACGGTATTGCACCAATTATTGATTCTTACGTAAAAAGGCACTACTCAATAATTGTTACAGTAATTACTGTTCAATATTTTATTTTATTAACTCAATAATTGCTACGTTGATATTTTATATTATTGTTGTTTCAATAATTGTTACTATACAAGATGTTTTCCATTATCTGACAATAATTCATATTATTTGAATAATATTATTAGATAGCATTATTGGCAATGTCTAAAAAGTTCTCGCTTCTAAGGAGAGGTTTGGTCACCTAATTGCGCCAAGAAGAAGGAGAAATCCTTATTGAAAGCCCTCTTTCTGAACCCATCGGGTTGTCGATGATTGTGGATTCTGTAATATTATTTGTGAATAATTAATTATTGATTTATATGATAAAGAAAATATTCATTTTATGTGGATATAGATGGAGAAAATTTTTAATGTGACAATTGTTGAAAATTGATATTTTATCTTTTTCCGATAAAATAATTCATTTAAAAAAATTATTATATTTTAATAATATAATAATGGTGATATTTTACAATGAATGTGTGATATATGAATAAATGAGGAGGAAGAGTATTTTTGTTGCAATAAATATTTAAAACATGTTTTTCATGTTTGTGGACCCCATTTCTTGACTGAAATTTGATTATAGCCTGTAAAATCGCCCGTTTGTGAATTTCGGTCAATTTCTGTTTGGAATTTGGAAAAACTTAAACTTACAAAGTTGTAGAGAATGAAATTTCCTATGGAAAAGACATGAGGTTCGAATTTTTCTGATAAAAAGGCTATTTGTTATGAATTATTGAAGCTCCGAAATTCTGAAATAATTGATTTTTTGGAAGTTTTAATTGTTTTAGTTAACAAAAACATTTTTTTGTCATTTGGTGGGCTCCAATGGTGTTGTAAACATGCTAAATTCAGTTGTCAAAGAGGTGGGCTTGAATAATTTTTATAAATATATATTTTATTAAATTTTCTGCTTTGGTGTTCTAAGCATTTTCCTATAAATAGGGTGCTTAGGTTAGAATTGAAAATCACACCAGAAACTGAAGTTTTCTCTCTCTTTCTCTCTCTATATTATCGAGCGTATTGTTGTGAGTATTTTGATACTTTGAGTGTTGCTATACGGTGCAAGTTCCTTTCAGCACTATATTCGATATTCCAAATGGAAGTACTTATCTTTTTCGAGGTAAGGGATGTTATTTTTTTAAAATGATATTATTTCTTCTAATATCATTATCTTTGGATTATTGGAAAGATTTTTCTGTGAAATTCTTGTCTTTTCGATTATTTGGGTTATTATTCATGTATACGACACTTATTCACGCCTCACTGACACTATTCACGAATCACAAAGACTATTCACGTAAAAAAATTAAATTTTATTTTTGTCCAAGATATCTATTATGGATACTAGCTTTGATTGTATCCATGTTTTGATCATTCTTGAATTTTGCTCCAATATGATTATTTATGAAGTATTTTTGAACTTTCGGATTGTTTAAAGTACTAAATCCTTAATATTTATTCTTTTGTTTCATTGGATTCGTTTTCTTTAAAATATTTTTCATCATCCTCACCCTAAATGATGATTTTATTGAATATCTTTGGCTGTCTTGCAAAGATTAATGATTTTCTGATGAATATCTTTGGCCCGTAGTGGAAAGATGAACAAGGGTTGAGATGAACATGACCAACTGATGAATATCTTTGGCCTGTAGTGCAAAGATGAATATTTGATTCAAGATGAATATTGATTGATGTTACGAGGATAAAATAATGATGATGGACTTTTAAATTCATAGATTATAGTAGATTTCATTCTCTCGTAAACTCATCTATGAATTATTATTTCAGCTGCGAATATTGATCTAAAATTTGTTGTCTATTGTATTTTATCAGACTTTTCCCTGTTAAAAACTAACGATAATTTGTTTTATATTATCTTAGTCATAATATTCTTTACTCGGCTAGTTGAGCTCACCCTTTTTCTTTTTGTTCCATTTTTCTTCTCAGGAGGCGAGAATGTAGTGAGTTCTAGTCGGGGTGTGTAATGATGGTTCTAGAAAGTTATTTTAGTAGTCCTCACTATTTTTGTAAAATAATCTACCAATAATTGTAATGAGGACTTATTTGGGTGTGAATATTGTCTAGATGGCAATATTTGTATTTAAACTCACAGTTTTTATGTTGTATTAATAAAGTTGTAGTTGTTTCTGTACCATGTTATTAACAACTCAAAATGGGTGATGTATACCTATTTTGGGGGCGTCACAGTTGGTATCAGAGCTTAGGGATATGATCTATGGCGGAGACCGGGGAATAGAACTAGGAGGGGAGAGACGAGTAAATTCTTCGCTAGTGTGTCCTACCTAAGCTTATTTGTTGGTTGGTCAGAATATAGGGATATTATGTGATATGTTAATTTCTTTAATTAACCCTTGTTTTATGGTAGTATTTGAGAATGTCGACTGAGAATGTTAATAGTGGAGTAAATGAGACCGTGGAGACACCTTTACTCACCAACGAGGAGAACGTGCAACAGGCTGACAATGTTCCTCATGTGAACAACACCACTGAGCAGATGATGAACGACGGGATGTTTAGAAGCTTTTTGCAGTTCATGCAAAATCAGACGAGGGAGACTCGTGTTCAAAATACAGGTGGAAATGATAACAACGCACGGTTTGTCACAGTCAAGCAGTTCAAAGAGTTGGGACCACCAGAATTCTGGGGAAAGCCGGATCCGATTAAAGCAGAAACGTGGGTGAAACAAATTACTAATGAGGCAAAAATGTAGCGAGTTCTAGTCGGGGTGTGGAATGATGGTTCTAGAAAATTATTTTAGTAGTCCTCACCATTTTTATAAAATAATCTACCAATAATTGTAATGAGGACTTATTTGGGTGTGAATATTGTCTAGATGGCAATATTTATATTTAACTCACGCTTTTATGTTGTATTAATAAAGTTGTAGTTATTTACATACCATGTTATTGATAACTCAAAATGGGTGATGTATACCTATTTTGGGGGCGTCATAGGTACTATACTGTAATTCGTATTTTCACATGATTATAACTATTGATTCAAATGATTGAACTATTTATTCACATTATTTACTATTAGGGGAGGTGGTGCAAGTTTGATAATACTTGCAGGACTAAATTAAAAATGAAGAAAAAGAGGAAGGTATTATACTGTAATATTTCGAGCCCCAAAACGTGCAATTATCGAAACTATATTTTCCTATAAATAGAAGCTCATTCTTCCTTCATTTCTCACCAATTCACTAAAGCTTTGGAGCAATTATTATAGAGCGAAATTATAGAGAGAAAGAAGAAGAGAAGTCTGCTACCTCACTATTCCAATATCCAGTTTCTTCTAAGGTAAGGGATATTATTCTTTCGTATTCATGAAGAGAGTTATTTTCTTTCAATACTCGTAAGAGTTGCTATTCCATTCTTTATTATTATATTGGAATAACCTGTATATGCGAAGTACCGCATACATGGTGAAATTCTTACATTATTCCATTCTTTATTATTACATTGGAATAACTTTTGTATGTGCGAGTCTATTGTATGCACGGTGAATTACATTGTTATTCCATTCTTTATTATTCTATTGGAACATCCTGTGCATGCGATTACGCATGACCGGTTCCATTCTCTATTATTCAGTTGGAACATCTTGTCAGTGCAGATTACGCATGACCTGGTTCCATTCTTTATTATTCTGTTGGGAATAACCTGTCTATGCGGTTTATCGCATGTCTGGTGAATTCTTCTGTTATTCCATTCTTTATTATTCGGTTGGAATAACATGTCTATGTGGATTACCGCATGCATGGTGAATGATCCTTCGTATTCATTCCTTATTAAATTATGGAAATGATCTGTCTACGTGGATTATCGCATGGCGGGCGAAAATTCATTTACAGTTTCATATATTCTATTATACTCAGTTGGTTAAAGTTTTGGCTTCTATACTCCATGAAATTAGTAAAATATCCTGGATATTTGCGCTTCATCCAGTATATTTTCATGGGAATATTCTTCTGAGCATTCTTAAATTTTACTCCACAAAGAAGTATCATGTTGACAATTTGGACGTTATTGATTTCTAGATAAACTAAAATTTTAAATCTTTAAAATTTATCCTTGAACTTATTTTATTGAATTATTATGTCATTGTCATCATCCTCATGCTTATATTGTGATGAAAGTCATCTTTGACTTACGTGCATAGATGAACTTGGTATGATTATGACCAGGGATTATTCGATATAATCATGACCTGTAATATTATAAATGATGTGGTAAAAGTCCTCAGTGGCCTGTAGTGCATTGATGGACAATTTTTGGTATGATTATGACCAGGGATTATTCGGTATAATCATGACCATTGATGATTTAATGAATATCCTTGGCCCGTAGTGCAGAGATGACTCGATGATGTGGTTTATTTATTAAAATTCGAGTCTCGTGATAAAATTGATGAAATTATTTTAAATCATGAAGATAGTAGATATCATGCTCTACTTGACTCTTCTAATAGATTGCTTATTTCATTGCTTATTAAACTTGATGTCTATTGTATTTTATCAGTTTAACATTATTGAAGACTAATGATAATTTATTATGCATTATCTTAGTCATAATATTTCTTCTTTGGGCTAGTTGAGCTCACCCTTTTGCTTTCATTGTTCTCTTGAAATGAGAACGTGGCAGGACTAGTCGAGAAACGGAGTGATGGTCCCGAGATGGTGTATTAGTAGTCCTCACTATTCTATAAAATAGTGTGACAATAAATATAATGAAGACTCTATTTAAGAGTGGATATTGTCTAAAATGCAACATTCCTGTTTAAACTCTCAGTTATGTTTTGTCGTATATTACACGACGGTTGCATAATTAAGTTTGTATTTGTATTCTGTACCATGTATTTGATGACTCAAGATGGGTGATGTATACCTATTTTGGGGGCGTCACACTCATCTCCAAACAGCCACTAAGAAAATGCCACCTGGCAAGCTAAATATTCAAAGTGCAAGGAAATGCCCACCAAGCACCTCTCATGCCCATATTAATTGGAAGTGGTTAGTATGAAGTTTATTTTGGGGTAGTTTGAATCGATTGATTGCAGAGCCATCTAAGTTTTTTAAGGCCTAGGCAAATTTTCTCAAGTGTGCCCCTTTATACAAATTAAATAAAAAATAAATAAATTATTAACTAATTATTATTTTCAGTAAAAAATATTAGAAACTTTAATTGTTTTTCCATAAAATGAGTAAAGTTTCATAAAATATAGATTTAAAAAATTAAATTTTATGAAACCTTCTTGATTTTAAAAATATAATTTTTTCCTTTTGAAAATAAAGTTTATTTTTTGAATCTATATTTTATAAAATTTTACTCATTTTTAAAATATGAAGAATTTTCCAATTTTTTCTTCAAAATAATATTTATTTATAAAATTATTAATTTCTTTTTGAAAAAATTGAATCGGTTTTCTTTTTATCTTTTCTTTGTTTTTTTATTTTTAATTTTAATTTCTTTTTAGTTTTTTTTTAAAATTTCTAATATTAAGAATGGGTCATTCTGTTAAAAAATTAAGTAGACATTAATTTAATTTAAAATCACTTTAAATTTTTTGGATCTATATTTTATGAAACTCTACTCATTTTATGAAGAAAAAAAAAGTTTTTAATATTTTTACTTAAAATAATAATTATTTTTAAAAATATTTAAAATAATTATTTTTAATTAGTTTGATGGGGTAATTTGAAAAATTAAAAGTTCAATGGTGTAATCAGTAAAATGTGCCAACTACAGTGGGTAATTCATTAGTTTTGTAGATAAAAAATTAACGTCTGTTTATTTTTTTAAACAAAATGTCAAAATTTCAAAATAATAATTAGTTTAGTGGTGTAATTTGAAAATTTTAAAGTTCAATGGTGTAATCAGTAAAATCTACCAACTACAATGGGAATTTCTTTAGTTTTGCCCAATGAAATTTAAATCACAAAACATCATTTAAAATGTCTTCTTGTTACGCTTTTAGATGCAAAATCATCAATTATACTATCATATTTAATGTTTTCTAACATATCATTTTTAATGAATAATATCGCTAATCTTTTTATTATTTTATTTTTTTATACACATAAATACATAACCTTATAAAAAAAATTGGGCCCCCCTCAACTATGGGCCCTGGCGATTATTCTGTTGGCCACTTGCCGGCCCGATCATCGTTGACTAATAGAATCTTGACACATGAGAGAAGATTGTATGTGTGTTAGTATTTTATTGGCCAATTGATCAACTTACCAAAAAAATAACTTCATGCTAACCACCATCACCTCATCAACAATTCCATCATTTTTCTTAATAATAACAACAAAAGAAAAAAAAAGCCAAAAAATCAAGAATGACAATTTTACCCCATTCAAATGCAAAAAATCCAACCATATATCTCTCACCCCACCTTAAAATCACCTACAAATTTGTCCAAAACAAAGAGTAGTCATAAAAACCCACAAACAGTACCACATCAGCCTTCCCTCATGGAAAATCAAACACTTTCCTATCCAACCAAAACTGCCTTCTGATTTTTCTTTAACCATAACCTTTTATTTCATCATTCATCCCTTAAAAACAAACTCATACCTCTTGAAAAACTTATCAAAAGAAATGTCACCCAAACCAGTAAAAATCTCCCAACATTAAACAATCCCTCTCTTAAAATCCTTTAAAAATCCCATTTGGGAATTTACAGAGAATATAGAGAAAAATGGCAGCTTGCACAGTTTATACAGTTCAATCCCTGAATTCCAGCTGCTCAATCTCAAAACCCACGAAAACCCACTTGGGAATTCACCAAAAACAAGTCTTTTTCTGCAGTTCTAGTGGGAAAAACACTAATTCCAATAAAGGGTGTACTGAAATTACATGCTCTGCTTCAGAAACTGTTGTGATTGGGTTGGCAGCTGATTCAGGGTGTGGAAAAAGCACTTTTATGAGGAGATTGACAAGTGTTTTTGGAGGAGCAGCTGAGCCACCAAAAGGAGGGAACCCTGATTCTAATACTTTGATTAGTGATACCACCACTGTGATTTGTTTAGATGATTATCATTCACTTGATAGAACTGGAAGGAAAGAGAAGGGTGTGACTGCACTTGACCCAAGAGCCAATAATTTTGATCTTATGTATGAACAGGTTAAGTCTATTAAAGAAGGAATTGCTGTTGAGAAGCCTATTTATAATCATGTTTCTGGGCTTTTGGACCCTCCTGAGCTCATCAAGCCACCAAAGATTCTAGTCATTGAAGGATTGCACCCAATGTAAGTTTGTACAATGGCTAGCCGATCCAGATTTCATGAAATTGTCATACCCTTCATCATAAGTATTTTGTTACCGTTACATTTGCTATAACAAATATTATACACGCGCCTGATAAAAATAGTGAATATTAGTTTTGCCAAGTTGTTTACATGAAGTTGACTTTGATCGATTGATCAATTCAGTGTCGACATGCAGGTCAAGAGATGATCTCTCTGTGCGTGTCAGCACTGTATTGATCAATTGATCAACTTATCATGAAGTTAATTTCATGGTAACCGAATCCTAATTTTGTTATAGCAAATGTAACAGAAAATTATGAACTTACATATGGTCGAGAGCATCCACTTTTCATGATAACATTGTGCATCCACTTTTCTTGTTTTTTCCTTCCAAATCTTTTTTTTTCATGTAAGCTTTTGTGATTAGTGTTTATTCTTTAAAATGAACAAACTCGATTCGTTATTTGTTCGACTAAAAGTTTTATATTCAAGCTCGACTCAAAATATAAATGATTTAAATATTAGCAAATTTTAAAGTTTGATAAATTATTCAAACTTCCTCAAATTGTAATTTTTTTGTTGATATTCGGGTCAAATTCGTTCGAAAAGTTCAAACTGTTCGGGCTCGATTCAAGATCGTGCTCGACTCGGTAGTTAAACAAGCCTCAATCAAACCTTATTTTATACCTTGATAAATTTTGTGAACCAAATACTCAATATTCAATACTCAGGCGCGACTCAGTTCATTTACACCCTTACTTATTATTTGTGTTTCTGTCATTAGGAAATGGAGTATTATCTTATATTAAGGTTGGACTTATAAAGTTTCTTTTTGATTTACATGGAAAAATTAATACTTTATACACCAACTTTTATCAAGGATTTTAAAGTTGAATGATAGCATTACTAATGTTCATGTCTAAGGCAAGGTGGGGAAAATTCACGAATCCTTCTACGGCGACCGGCTTCTTTTGATGGGGGTAGTGACCGGTCAGATTTTAAAAAAAAATAAATTGCTTTTGACTACTAAATAATTAATGTGATTTATTGGAACTGAAATTTTTATAAAATACAATGATTTATGTGTCATTTGAATATATGTAAAAAACAGGGTTACATAAACTGTACAACAATATTTTTTACATGTATCAAAATGACACCTAAGTCATTGTATTTTATAAAAATTTCAGTTCCAATAAATCATATTAATTATTTGATAATCAAGAGCAAAAAAAAAAAAAAATCCGACCGATTACCATCCCGGTCGGAAGAAGCCGGCCGCTGTAGACTTATTGAAAATTCACTATTCCATCTCACATTTAGTACTTTTCTTCAAGGGCTACTAACAGTGGGGATGTCAAGGTACTTTTCTTTTCTTGTTTGCTAATAAGAAAATATTCATCTTACTTTATTAGAATGATCACGTAATAACTGGGTGATGTAGAAGGTTTCAAATAATATGTCACCATAATATTGGTCGGTAAATTTTATGTCATAAATTATTATTAAAATATTCACCGTCAAGTCTTTTGAGATCAAAAAATTGAGATTCCTATCATTATTCTAATACAGAGCCGGCCCTGGACAAGGGCCACCGGGGCTACCGTCCAGGGCCCACAGTTGAGGGGGACCCAATTTTTTTTATAAGTTTATGTACTTATGTATATAAAAAAATAAAAATAAATAAAAAGATTAGGGATATTATGCATTGAAAATGATATGTTAGAAAATATTAAATATAATAGTATAATTGATAATTTTGGATCTAAAAGTGCAACAAAAAGACATTTTAAATAAAGTTTTGTGGTTTAGATTTCATTGGTTAAAACTAAAGAAATGCCTACTGTAGTTTGTAGGTTTTACTGATTACACCATTGAACTTTTAATTTTTTAAATTACACCACTAAACTAATTATTATTTTAAAATTGTGTCATTCCGTTAAAAAAAATAAACGGACGTTAATTTTTTATTTACAAAACTAATTAATTACCTACTGTAGTTGGCATATTTTACTGATTACACCATTAAACTTTTAATTTTTCAAATTACCCCATCAAACTAATTAAAAATAATTATTATTTTAAGTAAAAAATATTAGAAACTTTTTTTTCTTCATAAAATGAGTAGAGTTTCATAAAATATAGATTCAAAAAATTAAAGTGATTTTAAATTAAATTAATGTCTACTTAATTTTTAACAGAATGACCCATTCTTAATATTAGAAATTTTTAAAAAACCTAAAAATATAAATAAAAACAAAAAAAATAGTAAAAGATAAATTAAAAACTGATTCAATTTTTTCAAAAAAGAAATTATTAATTTTATAAATAAATATTATTTTCAAGAAAAATTGGAAAATTCTTCATATTTTTAAAAATTGAGTAAAACTTTATAAAATATAGATTCAAAAATAAAATTTATTTTCAAAAGAAAAAAAAGATTTTTTAAAAATCAATATGGTTTCATAAAATTTTAATTTTTTAAATCTATATTTTATGAAACTTTACTCATTTTATGGAAAAAATTAAAGTTTCTAATATTTTTTACCGAAAATAATAATAATTTTTAAAAATATTTAAAATAATCATTTTTTAATTAGTTTAATGGAATAATCTGAAAAATTAAAAGTTTCATGGTGTAATCAGTAAAACGTGTCAACTATAGTGGGTAATTTATTAGTTTTGTAGATAAAAAATTAACGTCCGTTTATTTTTTTTTAACGGAATAACCCAATTTCAAAATAATAATTAGTTTAGTGGGTTAATTTGAAAAATTAAAAGTTCAATTGTGTAATCAGTAAAACTTGTCAACTACAATGGGTATTTCATTAGTTTTACCGATTTCATTGATATTTTTATTTTGTACGTACATGTGATGATTCTTTGCTTCGATGACATTTTAAAATGTTCTTCCTTATCTTTTGTAAATTCTTATAATTTTAATAAAATTAATTAGTTGATAATTTATTTATTTTTTATTTAATTTATATAAAGGGGCACACTTAAAAAAATTTATTCTGAACCTTAAAAAACTCAGGACCGGCTCTGCTCTAATACGTAGTAAAAGTTGTAGATTGACAATAGTGTTATTATTATTATTTTTATAATAATAATAATAATGATAAAATAAATAATAAAAATAACAATAATAATTATTATTACAAAATAACAATATTTGCCATTCTAGAAATGGCAAGACTGCTTGACTTATTTTATACATATTATAAGGATCGACATAGAACAGGGTTAGACTTAATTTTTAATCATTACTTTCTTGAGAAAATAAAATGCAAGACAAAATTATTATTCAAAAATAACTATTACAAAGTTCATACTTTGAGTAAATTATAATTTGAAAATAAATATTATTTTTAGCGATAGTACAAATAAAGGAAAATAATATTTTAAAATAAAATTATATTTAATATTTTAAAATAAAATATTTTTAAAAATAATTTGAAGATAATAATTATATTTTATATTTAAAATAAAATATTATTTTTAAAAAGTTATAAAAATAATTATTATTCTAAGGAAAAGAAATTAGAAACTTTTCTTTTTTTTAAAAATGAGTAAAGTTTTATAAAATATAGATTCAAAAAATTATATAAGAAAATAAAACTTTATTTTGAAAAAAAAAGTAGATTCGTTTCAATTTATATGTAAAACTTTATTTTCAAAAAAAAAAGTTACAATCTTTACCATTATTATATGTATTCTTAATATTAGAATTTTTAAAACAAAAACTAAAAATTAAAATTAAAATACAAAAAACAGTAAGAGATAAATAAAAAAAGCTAATTACAATTTTTTAAAAAAATAAAATAAGTTTAAAAATAATTATTACTTTCAGGAAAAAAATTTAAATTTTTTAATTTTTTAAAAAATGAGTAAAGTTTTATAAAATATATATTCTAAAAAATAACACAAAAAATAAAAACTTTATTTTCATAAAACAAAATATTTTTTTTAAAGATGTGTAAATTTTCATAAAATAATTAGATTTAAAAAATTTAAATTTAACTTTTTTGTATCTGTATTTTATGAAATTTTACACAATTTTGAAAAAAATAAAAGTTTCTAATATTTTTCCTTAAAACAATAATTATTTTTAAATAACATTTAATTTTAAATATAAAAAAATAATTATTATTGTAAAATTATTTTAAAAAGAATATTTATTTTAAAATATTAAAATAATTATTATTTACAAATTATTTTAAAAATATTTTTCATTTAAAATGTTAAATTTAATTATTATTACTTTTTTTAAAAATATTTTCTTTAAAATATTAAAAATAATAATTATTTTAAAATATTAAATATAATTATTATTTTAAAATATTAAATATAATTATTATTTTAACAATAATATTTTATTTTAAAATATTAAAATAGCTATTTTAAAATAATTATTTTATTTTAAAATATGAAAAGAATTATTATTTTAAAATATTAAATATAATTATTACTTTAAAATTATTCTAAAAATAATATTTGTGACGCTCCCAAAATAGGTATACATCACCCATTTTGAGTCGTCAATAACATGGTACAGAAACAACTACAACTTTATTAATATAACATATAAACTGTGAGTTTAAATACAAATATTGTCATCTAGACAATATTCACACCCAAATAAGCCATCATTACAATTATTGGTATATTATTTTATAAAAATGGTGAGGACTATTAAAACAACTTTCTAGAACCTTCATTCCATACCCCGACTAGTACTCGCTACATTCTCGCCTCCTGAGAAGAAAAATGGAACAAAAAAGAAAAAGGTGAGCTCAACTAGCCCAAGAAAGAATATTATGACTAAGATAATATAGAACAAATTATCGTTAGTCTTCACGAGAAAAAATCGATAAAATACAATAGGCAATACAAGTTTCAGATCAATATTCGCAGCAGAAATAATAATTCATAGATGAGTTACGTAGAGAATGAAATCTACAATAATCTATGAATTTAAAATTTCATCGTCATTATTTTATCCCTGTAACATCAATCAATATTCATCTTGAATCAAATATTCATCTTTGCACTACAGGCTAAAGATATTCATCAGTTGGTCATGTTCATCTCAACACCTGTTCATCTTTGCATTACGGGCCAAAGATATTCATCAGAAAATCATTAATCTTTACACTACAAGTCAAAGATATTCAGTAATATCATCATTTAGGACTGAGGATGATGAAAAATATTTTAAAAAAAACGAATCCAGTGAAACAAAAGAACAAATATTAAGGATTGGTACTTTAAACAATCCGAGTTCAAAAATACTTCATAAATAATCATAATGGAGTAAAATTCAAGAATGATCAAAACATGGATACAATCAAAGCTAGTATCCATAATAGATATTTTGGACAAAAATGAAATTTTAATTTTTCTGTAAATAATGCCGTATTCGTGAATAGTACCGTATACGTGAATAGTGCCGTATACGTGAATAGTAATCCCGACACTAAAAGACAAGAATTTCACAAGAAAAATCTTACCAATAATCCGGCATAATGATATTAGAAGAAATAATATTATTTTAAAAAAAAAAATATCCCTTACCTTGAAAAAGATCAGATTATATCCGGAATACTGGGATATAGTCTTTGAAGGAACTTGCAGATATAGTAACACTCAAAGTCTCAAAATACTCACAAGAATACGCTCCATAATATAGAGAGAGAAAATTTCAGTTTCTGGCTTGATTTTCAATTCTAACCTAAGCACCTTATTTATAGAAAAATGCTTAGAACACCAAAGCAGAAAATTTAATAAAATATTATTATTAATAACAAAATTCATATGCATCCTTTGAAATCAGATTTCCCACATACCCACCTTCTAGAAAAAGTAAGAAAAACATTTTTCATAAAATAAATAATTAAAACTTCCAAAAATCAATTATTTTGGAACTTCAGAACTTCAATAATTCATAATAAATAGCTTTTTTGTCAGAAAATTCAATCCTTATGTCTTTTTCATAGGAAATTCCATTATCTATAACTTTGTAGAAGAAAGTTTTTCCAAATTCTAAACAGAAATTGACCGAAATCCACAAATAGGCAATTTTACAGGCTATAATCAAATTTCAGTCAAGAAATGGGGTCCACAAACATGTTTTACATGTTTTAAATATTTTTAGTAACAAAAATACTTCTCCTCCTTATATACTCATATATCCCACATTCATTATAAAAATATCACCATTATTATATTATTAAAATATAATAATATATTTAAATGAATTATTTATCAGAAAAGATAAAATATCAATTTTTCAACAATTGTCACTTTAAAATTTTCTCCATCTATATCCACATAAAATGAATATTTTCCTTATCATATAAATCAATAATTAATTATTCACAAATAATATTGCAGAATCACAATACTGGCAACAGGCCGTTCCCAGGAAAGAGGGGGCTTTCCAATAAGGATTTCTCCTTACTAGCGCGCAATTAGGTGACCAAACCTCTCCTTAGACAGAACTTTTTAGACAGCGCTAATAATGTTATCTAATAATATTATTCAAATAATATGAATTATTGATCTGATAATGAAAATACTGTGTAGTGACAATTATTGAAACAACAATAATATAAAATATCAACGTAGCAATTATTAAATCAATAAAATAAAATATTGAACAAGAATTCACCGTAACAATTATTGAGTAGTGTCTTCTACGTAAGAATCAATAATTGTGCAATACCGTAAATCTTCTTGTGTTTTAACCACCGGGTATTCCAACAGTATTAACGGTAACAATTACGTCGTTATTTATAAACAACTTATTTTTGTCGTTTTCTTCATCCAATCGCCTTCCGTTATGGGGCCCACACAAAGCTGCGCCGTCGTACGAATATTCTCCGACAGTAAGAATATTCCACGACCAAACTAATATTCTCCGACAACAATGAATATTTTATAATCACTTGCTTATTTGAAATATTTGCGTATTTTACCCATAATTAACCACATTAATCAAATCAACCCTTACTATTTCAAAATAATAAATAGAGGAAATTTAATTTCATTTATAATAAGTTGGGGTCTTACAATATTTAATTTTAAAATATTAAAAATACTTATTTTATCATGAAATATTATAAATTGGGGTTGTGTCAAACTGGGTCGGGTTGGGTCAAAATGGGTTGGGATGGATTAAATCAGTTAGAAGGAACGAAAACGTCAATAAATGCCACTTCAAGGACCTAATTGATGAAAAATGAACTTTAGAGAGTACTTTAAAAGTGGGTGACAACTTGGAGGGATAGAAGTGTCATTCAACTCAATTATTTACAACAAATTTTATAATGTTGTTAATTATTTATGACGAATTATATTGTGTTGTTGAATGTATATTAGGGGAATTTAGTCCCTTTTTATTGCATCATACCTTAAAACAAGCTATAAGAAGTTAATATCGGGAGGGATTATTATGCCAAAATTTGTAGGTATGATGAGAGGGTGAGGGACCTTTTGGACTTTAGCATCTACTTGGATATCAGCAATGAGGTTAAATTTGCATGGAAAATTCAGGTAATTAATTGCTTTCATACACTATTCTCTTTCTTCTTACTTTGTTTTGCAAGTCAATAAACCCTGTTAGTGAATACAAATCTATTTGGAGTGGTTACTATGAAGTGAACTTCATAGTAATTTCATCAATACAATGCTGACACATAAACAGCCCTCCAGCCTGTGTATCAGCACTAATTGGATCCTTATTTGTTCTTTCCTCTATTTCAATGAATTAAGTACAGAGGGATATGGCAGAGAGAGGTCACAGTCTTGGGAGTATCAAAGCTAGCATTGAAGCTCGAAAACCAGATTTCGATGCTTACATCGGTAAGTATGTACTTTTCATCCATTAGTCCATAATCAAACTTAAAAATTTTCATGACTTCTCCCTCTTTAATCTGAAATTATAGTTTCATTTGATTTTTAACTTTTGAGTATGCAATTTGCGCACATACATACTTACACACACATATATAGGCTAATGATCCGTAACATGTATTTGTTATGGATTAAAAATGAGCATACAACATCTATGTCGTCCGCTACTACATGAATTTGTTCTAATTTCGATCATTGATTCTTGTAGTGGACGCTAATGATGATGTTTGCTCATTTTTATGCTATAACGACGGAAAAACCCGATTTAACTGTTCTTTATAAATGGGTTCGTTTCTTAGTTGATTCTTCCTGTTTCCAAGAAGCGGGACTCTCTCTCTATATATATATAAAATTTTGAGCATACTATATTTGGGTTGCAGATCCACAAAAGCAATACGCGGATGCAGTTATAGAAGTGTTGCCAACGCTACTCATCCCCGATAATAATGAGGGGAAAGTATTGAGAGTGAAGTTGATAATGAAAGAGGGAGTGCAGTACTTCAGGCCAGTGTACCTGTTTGATGAAGGCTCCACCATCTCCTGGATACCATGCGGCAGGAAGCTCACTTGCTCTTACCCTGGCATCAAGTTTACCTATGGCCCTGACTCCTACTATGGCTATGAGGTATATATATATATATATATATATATATATATATATATATATATATATATACATATGCTACCATCTCAAACTTCACTATACACTTTGTTTGAATGTATATATTTGATAGTTTTTGCATATTAAAACAATCAATTCACTTTGTTTGACTTGATGCATGTTTTCAATTCCCCTCAGGTTTCTGTATTAGAAATGGATGGACAATTCGACAGACTGGAAGAGCTCATCTACGTCGAAAGCCATCTGAGCAACATTTCCACCAAATTCTACGGCGAGGTGACTCAACAAATGCTCAAGCATGCCGATTTCCCAGGCAGCAACAATGGAACAGGACTTTTCCAAACCATTATTGGATTAAAAATCCGAGACCTCTACGACCAACTCATTGCCAGTAAGGGCGCAGCTGCTCCACTAGAAGCCACAAAATCCTAAACTAAAACAAGTGCCAGATCATGTTTTTGGACATGGCACCAAATCACCTCAAATTTATGTTCAAAATTGAGTGGTATAGGCTATTTAATTATTCCCCATAAGGATCAGGATGAGAAACACTCTTCCACATGTATTTAGTTCAAGTTGTTACTTGTAATATAGAGAAGAAAAATGCATAACTGAAAATAAAATTTTATTGATTTTGTGCCTAGAAGATCCCACAACTAAGCACACACTACTTATTAATTTAATATTCAAGTTTAAATAGAAAAGGAAAGTTTTGGTGAGTTTTTCTTAGGTTCTGTCCTATTTCCCCTCGTGGCACTTTTACCATGTCCCCAATAATATTTTAGCCACAAAAAAATTGTTACAAAATAATGTGATTGGTTATTATCACTAATTACACTTTACCCCTTCATTTTGCAAGTTATTTTTTAAGATTATTTTGTCATTATACCAATACTATGTTCACCCTTATACCTTAGGATTGAAATATAATATTATAGAATGTTAAATAAAAAAAATGTGAAAACACTTATTATTGATTTAAAGATTGTGAAATATATAACAAATTGGCCTCTTGCAAATATGGAGGGGTCCTAGGTTCCAAAAAAAAACAGAAAAGCTTAGTTAGGAATTTTAAATTTTTAATCTGAAAAAACATTTCAAAAGATGTGTCAATCATAACATATTAACATTATTTTTTTTGCAAGTCCAATTTTTAATAATTTTAGAAACTCTTCTCTTACACTCAAAAGCCCATTTATTATCAATGTGATAATGACGTTCTGAAAAGCAAAAATAATAAAAAAAAAAATAGTGGAAATAACATTTCCCTACATTGTATATATATCAACTTCTTGAAATGGCTATATTACATAGAGCTGTTTCTGTGTGTACATGCGCCAGAAAGTACATAGTACAAGCATTTTCTTTCCTTCCAAGAAATCTTCGAGCTCCTTCAATGGCGGATCCATCTGCACACACAATTTTAGAGGAGATAGAAGACCTCATGATTTCACCCTCCGGTGGGAACCCAAATCTCAGAACTCTCAGCTCCATGGAAGACCTTCTTCCACCTTCTTTCTCCCCCAAACCCACCTTTTCTAAACTCTAAACACCCCATTTCAAAATAATGTTATGTAAGAGACCTCCAACAGAGAAATGGAAGATGTGGGTCTCTAGATTAAAGCCTACCAACATATATGGATGGAAGCTGGTATTTTTGAAGCAATCTTGGCTTCTACCTTTGAAATTCCTAATGACAGAGTTGATTTTTGGGCTTGCTGAGAAATGGTGTGCTGGGACAAACACTTTCATCTTTCATTGGGGTGAGGTAACAATTACTTTGGAAGATATGATTATTTTGGGGGGTTTCTCTGTTTTGGGCGCCTCATTCTTAAGCCCTTTAGCCAAAGATTTGATTGATGGTTTCAGTAGTATGAGGAAAGCTCATAACGAAATCAGATTAGCTGAATCTAGAACAGTTTCTACTCATTCTTGGATGGATTATTATATGGCTAGTGGTAATTTACTCGAGCATGAAGAACTTCTTGCATTATGGTTGTCTAGGATTGTTCTAGTTAGTTCTTATGATTACATAGCTACACATATTTTTCCTGTTGCTATTCATCTATCTATAGGTACCCGAATTGCGCTAGTACCTGCTGTTCTTGCAAGCATTTATAGGGACATGAGTTTTTAAAATTGTTCAATGACTGAATCAATGAAATTAGGGGCTAAGGCCTAAGGGTAGTAATGGTGGTCTAAGGTTTATATGTTATGCTCCACTCCATTTAGTGCAACTTTGGGCTTGGGAAAGGTTCTCAGAATTTAGTCCAATTCCCAATGTTATGAAATGCGGAGAGACTAAATCAGCTAGGTGGCATAATGTGAAACAGTTGTCGGTTAAAGATGTGAGGCTGGCCTTAGATTCTGCTGGAGACTGTTTTTTGTGGTGCCCTTATGCGACAATTTCAACTAATTGTATGTTTAATTTGTATAGAGAAAATGAGCGGTGGGTATTGATTGAATCTGTGGGAATTGAAATAGGGTCATTTTTCGATGCTTGAGAGTTTCTGAGTTAGTTGGTGTTGACTGTATAGAACAGTATCTACCCCATAGAGTGGCTATGCAATTCAGATTAGACCAAGATGGGACTAATTGCATCCAAAATCAAAATCATTCCAAGAATCAGATAATAACACCATTGGATTCTTGGGGATATAAGAGAGAGAGCAATTTATTAGTCACACCTGGTTGTCCCTCTAGATGTGTTAAGGAGGAATCAGTGGATTATGTTGAAGAGGATAATCTGACAATTAATGTGACGCCCCCAAATAGGTATCATCCATTCCGAAACGGGTTATCGTACGTGATGTAAACAACTACAACTTTATTAATACAACATAAAAACTGTGAGTTTAAATACAAATATTGTCATCTAGACAATATCTATATCCAACTAAGTCCTCATTACAATTATTGAAACATTATTTTACAAAAATGGTGAAGACTACTAAACAACTCTCTTCTAGAACCATCATTCCATACCCCGACTCGTACTCACTACATTCTCGCCTCCTGAGAAGAAAAATGGAACAAAAAGGAAAAGGGTGAGCTCAACTAGCCCAGTAAAAAATATTATGACTAAGATAATATAAAACAAATTATCGTTAGTCTTCAACAGGGAAAAATCTGAGAGAACATAATAAACAACAAGTTTTAGATCAATATTCGCAGCGGAAATAATAATTCATAGAAGAGTTACGTAGAGAATGAAATCTACTATTATCTATGAATTTAACAGTCCATCAACAATATTTTTATTCCTGTAACATCAATCAATGCACATCTTGAATCATATATTCATCTTTGCACTACAGGCCAAAGATATTCATCAGTTGGTCATGTTCATCTCAACACCTGTTCATCTTTGCACTACGGGCCAAAGATATTCATTATATAATCATCAATCTTTGCACTACAGGCCAAAGATATTCAATAATATCATCATTTAGGACTGAGGATGATGAAAAATATTTTAAAGAAAACGAATCCAGTGAAACACAAGAATAAACATTAAGGATACTTATTTCAGCTATTTCATGTCCAAAAATACCTCATAAATAATCATAGTGGTGTAAAATTCAAGAATGATCAAAACATGGATACAATCAAAGCTAGTATCCATAATAGATATTTTGGACGAAAAACAAAAATTTAATTTTTCCGTGAATAGTCAGATATCGTGAATAGTCAAAGATATCACGTGAATAGTAACTCCGACACAAAAAGTTTCAAATTTGATTAAAAGTTCAGATCAATACTTCGGCATAATGATATTGAAAGAAATAATATCATTTTAAAAAAAATAATATCCCTTACCTCGAAAGAATAGTACTTACATTTGGAATCTTTGGGTATAGTCTTTGAAGGAACTTGCAGTATAGATAACAACACTCAAAGTATCAAAATACTCACAAGAATAAGCTCAAAATATCGAGAGAAAAGAGAGAAAAACTTGGGCTTACGGTGTGATTTTCAATTCTAACCTAAGCACCCTATTTATAGGAAAATGCTTAGAACACCAAAGCAGAAAATTTAATAAATTATTAATATAATAAATTTGAATTCCTACGCCCACTTTTTTGTTCAAACTTCAGCAACACAGGTAGCCCACCTTACAAAACTTACAAAAATGTTTTTCATAATTAATTAATTTAAAACTCCAAAAAAATAATAATTAATTAATCCGGAACTTTAATAATTCACAATAAATAGCCCTTTTGTCAGAAAAAATCGAACCTCATGTCTTTTTCATAGGAAATTTCATTCTCTACAACTTTGCAGAAGAAACTTTTTCCAAATTCCAAACAGAAATTGAGCAAAATCCACAAACGGGCGATTTTACAAGCTAAAATCAAATTTCAGTCAAGAAATGGGGTCCACCGACATGTTTAACATGTTTTTAACATTTATTGCAACAAAAATACTCTTCCTCCTCATATACTCATATATCCCACATTCATTGTAAAAATATCACCATTATTATATTATTAAAATATAATAATATAATTAAATAAATTGTTTTATCAGAAAAAGATAAAATATTAATTTTCAACAATTGTCACATTAAAAATTTTCGCCATCTATATCCACATAAAATCAATATTTTCCTCATTATATAAATCAATAATTAATTATTCACAAATAATATTACAGAATCACAATACTGACAACCAGGCAATTCCCAAGATAGAGGGGGCTTTCCAATAAGGATTTCTCCTTACTGGCGCGCAATTAGATGACCTAACCTCTCCTTGTATGTAACTTTCTAGACATTGCCAATAATGTTATCCAATAATATTATTCGGATAATATGAATTATTGCTCGATAATGGAAAATACTTTGTAATGACAATTATTGAAACAACGAGAATATAAAATATCAACGCAAAGAATTATTGAATCAATAAAATAAAATCTTCGAATCAGTAATTACTTTGAATAATTATTGAGTAGTGCCTTCTTACGTAAGAATCAATAATTGGTGCAATACTGGTGTGCTACCGTGTGTTTTAACCAATCGAGTATTTCAACAAGATAATTGTGAATAACAACTACCGCTATTTATAAACAACTTATACTTGTCGCTTTCTTCATCTAATCGCTTTTACGATATGGGGCCCACACAAGGTCAACTGTCGCATTTAATATTCCCCGACAAGTAAATAATATTCCACGATCAACCAATATTTTATAACCACTTGTTTATTTGAAATATTTATGTATTTTACCCATAACTATCCACATTAATCAAATCAACCCTTACTATTTCAAAATAATAAATGGAGGAAATTCAATTTTATTTATAATAAGTTGGGGTCTTACAATTAATGCAAAACTTCTGAACCTAACAAGCATGAGTAATGGGTATAGAAAAAGAAGGGTTGTTGATGATGAACCAGTATTGAAAACATTTTGTGGAAGATCTTCAGCAGCAAGTGATGGAACTCCTAGAGAGTTGGAGTATATGATGAAACCTGTGAAATTGAGTATGCAGTATAGATCTTTCTTTGATAAGTATAGGTAGAGTATATCATTTCCTGAAGGACCGGTGGAACTAGCAGAAGATGCTGTTGTGAGTCGAGATAATTATCCATTGGTGAACATTGTCAAAATTGAAGAAAGCAGCAAGTATAATACAACTGAAGAGCCAGAATTGGAACTTGAGGCTCGGATTAGGAAGCTTGAAATAATTGTTGGTTGATGGGATTAAAGCAGAAAACTTTGCTGCCAGATCGACGCAGAAGCTAGGAAAGTTGGCGGTCTAACTGAAATGTAGCTTTCATATTGCACTCGCTTGGTTTCTTCTACTATATCTTCAGTTTTATGCAGATTTCTTGATCAGACAACAATTGTACTTCAGGTTGAAAGTGATCCTCCAAAGTGGCTAGTCAGTTCTCCAAGATAGATGTTCTTGAGTTGGAAACAAGCAGCTCTTCATCTAGTAAACAAAGAAGGCATCATCTTTTTGGAGTTTGTAAACAAGCTTCAGAAGTTAGCGGTAGTTATCCAGCATTATAGTCTGACTGTTAGAAAGAAAATTATATAGCTGAAAATCTGATCTACGAATCATAGGTCTCTATTATGTCCTCTTCTTTTCCTCTGCATTCTGCTGGTGGTCGGTGGATGGTACCATTGTGAATTATAACAATGATTTTTTAACTATAAACTTTTGAAATTGACTCCATTTAACCTCCATTAGTGAGACTCATTTAATACAATTTAAAAGTAATCCAAATTTACAGCTTAGTACTGAGATAAAAAAGTTTTGATACTCAATATCATTTTCTGGGTATTTGAATGAGATTCTTCTTAAGATGCTTAAACTTTAAGCATGCTCCAGATCTTTATCCCACATGTTCAAAGAATTTGTTGATACGCTTCACTTGTCTTCTGTATGCTGCAGCCATGCAGTGGATGCTAGTAAATTGCTGCTACCGACTACTTGGTTCAACATTTGAAGAGAAACAGTAGCACCTTTTCCCATTACTTGGTGCGCGCACTTTAGTTTATGAGGAGTAACAACCAGGAACAGCCTCAAGTACTATATGCACAAAGCGTGCTGCATTCTTTTGATCAGCGCACGCCACATTGTATGCGATAATATTAAGGTCTTCGATGAGTTGTTAATATTAAGTTTTGAGTTCTTCGATGAGGTCTCAAAACTTGCGTTTTCTTGGTTTTGCTTATGTGAGCTTTCAAATTTTGAAATACATTTGGTAAAATGTTCTCGGTTAAGTGTTAATTGTTTTTAGTGTCTTCTTACTTCTACTATTTTCTGGGATCATTCTTCTTATATGATTTTTGATCATGAACTTGACTTATGCTTGGTGACAGAACATACAAGTGCTTCTTTGGATAGTTCATTGCTCTTTTCTTGGTTACTATTATGATCTCATCATCAATATTATTTGCGTAGAACTGACAATATGGTGTTTTAAAGGTTTAGTAGATGCAGTTCTTAACATTTCTTGAGCTCTCAACTGCTTGAAATAGATCATAAAGAGAAGTATTATTTGGTGTTGCATTGACATGCATCAAGATCATAACCAAATCAATCAGAACAAGAGGTCAGTTTTTTTTCCTCCTCCAATGATCATAAACTTCAGGTGCTAATTGAGATCCAATTGGAGATATAGTCTATGTTTGCTAACCAAGATGAACATATTGGTGCAAAACAATGTTAATGTGAGGTCTAGGTATTTCTGATATATCTGCAAAGATTAAGCCACACCATATATTTGAAAGACAAAATTTCTCACTGCCAACAACTATATGGTGGGGCTCTGAAACTGAGATTAGTCTTGGAGTGAAGATGAAGAACAGTAGAACTGTTGATCAGTCTCAGAAAGATGAATATTTAGATTAAACTGAAATTCCTCTAAAAAAAAAAACCCTTCAATTAGAGGAAAGAATCAAGTTTGTTTCATTTTTGCCCATGGTGGATCCTACACATAGCATACTAGGGAATCTTTCTTGTTTTTTAATTAGTGGACCCCAACTAAGTACTTTTGAGGACAAAATAGTCTTTATGTAACATTTTAGTGTACTTCAGTCATCTTTTATGGGACAAATATTTTTGTAGTATATCATAAATGCTGCAATCATATGTAATATTTCCTAATTGATGATTATATCTTTGTCCCCCTATTTGGTGATCCTGAATGGAGGCCATGGAGGAATTGTATAATGGGATATAATTAAATTTATAACAAGACTATCCCTTGTTAAATGTACTTCTAACTAATATTTATTTTGTGTTAACACTTCTCTCAACATTCTAACCAATGTTTATTTAGTATTAATACTATCTTGTCAACCCTTCAAGCTTTCAACTCGTGCATTGCAGGTATACATATAATGGTTGCTCGGGAATAGGGGTGGAATTGGAAGGGAATGACACTGTGTTTGGCAACTTAAACATTTACAATAACATGGAATTAAAATTTGCTTCAAATTTAAGGCTAAATTCTAATTTCAAGGCTTTAAATTTGTTAGAGCAAACATAGCTTGAATGTAATTATAATAGGATAACTTATAACATCTGATACCATGTTAAATAACCAACTCATATAAAAACTTGAGCATAAACTGATAGATAAGGAGAGGCCTCAACAATGTATATCAAGTTAATGAGTATCAAGTACTCTATCTATTTTACAAAAAGATTCTCATTTTTCAAAATTTATAAATATTATTATATATTTCATATATCGGGTTAAATGCTTTTTTGGTCACTGTACTTTATGTCAACTTACAAATAAGTTACTCAATCGTTTTTTCTTACAATTAACTCACTATAATTGTGTTTACTTACAAACCGTTAGAAAATCCGTTAAATCATGTTGACTTTAAACGAAAATATATATAAGCTGCTGAGTTGTAAAAAAAAAAGCTTGTGTCAAAGATTATCCTACGTGGGCTTCATTATGTGGATTTGGAGGGAAAATTTTATGAAGAAGATGAAAAAAATATTTTAAAGTATAATATAAATTAGAAAAGTTAAGCCAAAAAAAAAAACAAAAAATATATTTAATTATTTTTGTAATTAATATCAAATTATTTTTTATTTAATCAAGTGATAGATAAATATAATTAAGTAAATTATAAAACATAAAAACTAAAAATATGCTAATTAAAATTAAGGGAATATGAAAGAATTTTTTTAAATAAAATAAAATCAAAAATTTAAGAAAAAACATGGAATAAATAATTTTTTTTTACTTATTTTTGTAATTAATTGAAAATAATTTTTAGGTAAGACATAAATATTATTTCAAATGATTTTTTTTACATTTATTAAATGTCATAAACTTTTTCTACGATTAATAAATTAATATTCAATACTTAAATATTCCAATAATTTATATTCAATAATATAATAAATTAAACATAATATCAAAATAAATTTCATTCCAACCAAAATAACTCCCTATTGTTCATCATCTTCATCTCTCCAAACAAAATCATCTATATATACATTAATGGGGTGTATTCAATTAAGATTTTTAAAGACTTTTTTTAAGTGACAGACTTTTGTAGAATTTGTAAATTTTAATGACTTTTAAAGACTTTAAAGACTTTTTTTAAATGACTTTTATAGACTCCATGAAATAAGTGACAGACTTTAATAGACTTTTTACCACGATTTTGATAGACTTTTGTATACTTCTAATATATCTTGTAGCTTATATTAATTGTTAATTAGTCCATGTGTACAACCTCTCACTCTTTTTTCATGAACTACAGAAAATCTCATTATTTCATTAAATTATTGTGGCATGAGATTTTATATATGTTGAAAGCATTCATATTATTCTACTCATTTCATGATAAATTTGGATACTCGAATACGAATACAACTTTAGAAGCTACAAACGCAACACAAAAATTAAGCTCACTTTTCATTGAACTATATATACTATATATGTGTACGATTTTTTAGTAGGAGTACCAAAATCTATTTTTTACAAAATAATATGACAATGAAAATCTATATGATCGCAAAACTTCATACATGTGAGTAAATTGCCACCAAGTTATAAAAAATTTACCAGAGAGATTTTTAGTCGTCGGTAAGCCACAGACATAATTATTAGAGAGATTTTATTTTTCTTAAAATTATTAATAGTTGTTAGTGAACAAAAATTGACCGTTAAAAAAATAATTATGCAACTTTTTAATTTATTTATGATGTTAGAAATTAATTAATTAAAATTCTACGTAACTAATTTTTTAACAGTCGACCGTTGTCATCTTTTAATTAATTTTTTAAATTTTGATGAGTTTTAGAATTTATCAAGATTTGTATATATCATATACTATATCTATAATATATATATATATATATATATAAAATATAATATTAAAATCAAAATTTATTGTTTGATTTTTCAAAGTCATAACGAGATATTCCTATAATAAAAGTTTGTGTAATTTATCTAATTTTAATAAATTTAGTAAAAAAAAATATAAACAGTTTATAATTTAATAATTATATTTTCTAAAATTAGATTAATTTATATTCATTTTAAGTTAAAAATTTACCGGAGAATTTTGCGACTTTTGAATTTTTCATAAAATCTCTCTGCAATTTTTTTACTGGCGATTTGAATTTCTACCTTTGTGTTTAATATTTGGAAGTCTTTAGAGATGATGTCAGATTTTGGATATGAGTTGATAGTTATAACTTTTCTTCTAAAGTCTGTCAAACTCTACCATTTGATAGAAATATGAAAAATCAATGACTTTTTAAATACTAAAATACTTTTATAGACTTTATAAAAGTCTCAATTCAATACAACCTAACTTTGAAAGACATTACAAAAGTTGTAATTGAATACCAGCAAATTTTTATAAACTCTTTAAATGTCTTGATTGAATACAACCAAACTTTAGAAGTCTTTAAAAGTCTTAATTGAATACACCCTCCTAAATTTTCAAAAACAAAATAATTCATAAACCCAAAATTATAGATCTTTGCTACTCTTTAGACCTAAAGAACGATGATGATTCAGATCACCAAGATCCGAACCTCAAACGCCTACATCAATCTTAACTTATTTTATTATCTTCTCTTCCATTTTCACCATATCTCCGCCTCTCCAAGTAGCAGCAGCATCAACATCATCACCAACTCTGGCATAACTCTATCTTCTTACCGTTCTTAATTTATCTTCTTCGCTATATATGGTAGGTAGAAGAAATTCAAATACCCAACTATTGGATGAACTAGAAGAGCTTAGCCACTCTCTTTACCAGTCCCACACTTCAACTAATCGAAGAACTGCCTCCCTTGCACTCCCTCAAGATGCCTCAGATCTAAAAGCTCTTAGAGCGGCGACGCGCAAGAAGAAGAGGAGGCGGAAAGGGAGGAGAAGAGAGAGTGTGAAGGTGGTGAAAATGGCGGAGAAGATGGAGCAGAGGAGAAGAGGAGGCGGAGAGTGTGAAGTAGGTGAATGGGACCTTGAATTATTAATTTTTTATAGTTTAGATTTTTTTTTTAATTTTGAATTATTTGAAGATAAAATGATCTACTTTGAAGATAAAATAATCTTACTATTTTATTTTTTACATTGTTGGAATTTTTTTTTTAGTTTTTTATTATTAATAAATATTTCTTTTTCCATGTCAACTTTCTCTCTTATGTGGTCAAACTGTTTAAAGTCAACATGACTTAATAGATTTTGTAACGTTTTGTAAGAAAACAAAAGTTAAATGAGTTGATTGTAATAAAAAAAATAGTTGACTGACTCACTTGTAAGTTAACATACAGTACAATGACCAAAACATTTAACCCTCCATATATCCCATACAAATTGAGTTTATTCGACTTTTCAAGTCAAGTTGATCATTTTTAGAATTAATAATTAAACATATTTTTTAAAATTTTTGAACTCATGAACAATTGGAGTTGGTAGTAAATTCGATGTAGTTTCTAATTATTATAATTTCTCCTTTTATATTTGTGAGAAATGGTATAAATTTTGATTTTAACAATGATCAATTTGACTTAAAAAGTCAAACTAAGACAATTTTTATGAAACATGGAGTATTTTTATTTTATTTTATTTCATATTTACCCCTAAAAAAACTAAGTTATTAATTTAGTAATAGTGATATGATATGAAATTATAATATCAAACTCGAGGACATTGTTGATTTGTTTCATTTTATACTACTGCTAGTAAAAAGATGACTTTTTTGTATGTAACATAAAAAAAATTGACAAATGAAACTCTTTTTGTGAGATAGAAAAAATAACAAATGAATTTAAACCTGTTGTCTTATCTCCCGTCTTATTTGTTGTCTCGTTTTATATATTCCTCTCCACGTAATTTTTATTCGATCAAAGTAAGGGACTGTTTGTTTAGAGCTGAATGGAGCTGAATCTGAATGACTGAATCGGTTAGTGCGTTTGTTTTTTGTCTCAATGGTCAATCCAGGTAGATATAGGCGAATTTGAATGGCTAAGTCGATTTTTTAAATTGAATGGTCAATGAAGTAAAAAAATTTTAAAAGAATTAAAAAATTAAAAAAAATATTAACTATTATATTAAATAAATTTACAACAATTTTGAATTTTTTCAAAAGGGTAAAATAATAATTTTTTGTCATTCAGATGTTTCAGACATGTCAATTATCAAACAACTTTTTTCATTCAGATTCAGATTCAATTCATTCAGATTCAGATTCAGATTCAGATTCAAATCCAGCTCATTCAAATTCAGATTCAGATTCATTCATTTTTTATCAAACACCCCAGTACTTATAGATAAATAAAGATTAGATGATAAAAATGCTAAAGATCCTACAACTAAACACACTATTTTGGGAGTTCCTCAAGTTGTATCTTCTTACCTTGAGAAGGCTAGAAATACTAATATAATCATATGCTATATTATAAGTACAAGTATTTGAGTTTAAATAGGATTCTATCATTACTCAAACAATATAGTTTTTTTTTAAAAAAACATTTTCTTATAAAAAAGCAAAAATGCTAGGGGGATCGGGTTTTGGCGACAGGTGCAACGACTGTTTTTTTTTTTTTAATGACTCACAAATAATTTATAAGATTTATTGAAACTAGAATTTTTAAATAATCCAGTGATTTGGGTGTCATTTGGATACATGTAAAAAACAGGACAGACTGTTTTTTACATGTATCCAAATGACACCCAAATCACTGGATTCTGTAAAAATTCTGGTTCCAATAAATCTTATAAATTATTTGGGAGTCATTAAAAAAAAAAATCCGATCACGCTTCGTCAGCCAAAACCACTTGTCAGCCTCGTAAGGATCGATAAAAAAATATAACCTAGTATTAATATGCTATAATGCTACGATTATTAAAATATAAATACATTTCATGGTATTAAATATATAGGATTACATATTAAAAAGTAACTCTACTTTCGAGTCTAAATATGATTTTTACCATTACTTAAACATATAGTTTAAAAATACAACAGTTTTCTTATGAAAAACAAATAACTTAATATTAATATACTATTATCTGACATCAATTTTTGGTACATGATCTACATAGCAAAGGAAGTTTTGACATCAAGTTTTGCCATCCTCTGTGCATGCTTTGGGCAATCTTGTAGACAGTAAAGAAAAAGTCGAGAGTAGGTTCGACCCCTAGTTCATGGCAAAATGCAATAAAAGCCAAAATGTGGATGTAGGAGTTCGGTACCAGTTGAGCAAACCCCACCCTAATAAATCCCAGAAGGGTAACCAGAAAGATATGAAGAGGGAACCTAACCCCTTTTCCAAAGAAAGTCACCGAATGTACCGTCCAACCATCCCAAGGCTGGTACATCTTCTCATCAGGTTTGGGGGCCCTTATCAAGTGGGTATCAGGGATATGGTAGCGACCCTTAATTTTTCGTAGTTCTATCTCAGAAATAATGGAGGGGTGTTGGCATGAGGGTACTGTTCCTTGTTCTTGAAAAAGTCAGAAGGGTTTGGTAGGGGTTTCGGAGGCAGAGGTTTTCCACTGGGTTTGGCGACCTTGGGATCAGAACTCGAGGCTTCTTCATTAGGGTTTGGACTGGGCGGTATAGTATTGATCGGGGTCACTCGAAGGGGAGAGTTTTGAACGGTATTCTGGACCACCATTGTTGGGATTTCGCAGAGTAGGGAAGAGAAGTTCTGGAGAGAAGAAGAAAGCTCAAGGGTTCGAAACTCAAATTGACAGGTAAAACTGTCAAATTTGGTAAAGTTTACCTTTTAAATTGACGGTTGCACAAAGTTCAAAGGCGGCACATTTAATTTCTAGTAATGATGGGGAATTTGAAGGTGTACCGTCCGGGTCAAGCCTCAGACACTCATCAGATTAAACCTTTCAGTTGGGTTTCAGATTTCTAAGTTGCCTTAAGGTATTAACTCATTTCCGTTTGGGCTTGAGTAAGTTTTACTTTGGGCTTATTTCGATCCTGTTAGAGCCTATAACATCGTAGACCACTTATAGTTTTCTATTAAATATTCTGTTTAATAAAAAACTAGGGGACAATGTTGGGTCGTGATATTTCCTCTATTGGGCCGAATAGAATGGGCTTACTTATTTCATTTGTCTATTGGGCCTTCATTATTGAACCTTGAAAGTCATTGGGCCTAGTCATCATATTATTTCTATTAAATCCTATGAAACCGGGTCAGTTCATTAGACTAACCCATTAGATATTTTAATATCCATTACTTTGGCTTGTAATGATGAAAAAGCATGATAGTTGACTGTTATAAACTGTCATGCATTAATGTGGATGGGATCATAGCCGGCCGGTGGTAGAAAACAGTGACAAAAGGTAGTGGGTAGATCGCATGCAAATGCCGTAACCCATCGAGATCGTAAATGGTCGAGATTTTGTAGAGTGGGTGTACGAAACCCAAAAGAGAAAGTACAACTTAGAAAAGGATTCTTCAAGAGAGGTACGTTCACATATACATTCAACTGAATATTATTATCTCTCTTAATATACCAGACATTACCATCCTCCATTGTTAACCTTGTGAACACCGATACTGATTCTCACCCCTCGAAGTATCCTCTCGACTACCGTGCCGGCCGTCGAAGCTTTCAGGTGTCTTATCGTGTTTACTGTGCAGGATCAAGACGTCTTACGTGATTGGGGCGTCGGAGAAGATCTTAGCGTTAACAACTAATATATTTTGATTATTATTAATAAAATTATTAAGATTAAATAATTGATATATTTAAATAAAATTAGAAAAAAATTGTGTAATGGAGGGAGTCAAATCCGTTTTAGTCTTTTAGAATCTCCTCTCCTACACTCGCTCAAAAACGCATTTAGTATCAACGTCATATAAATGGCCTTATGAAAATGTTAAGAAGTTGTTTCTCAAGTTGTATATGCGCCAGAGAGTACAAGCATTTTCTTTCCTTCCAACAAATCTTCAACCTCCTTCCATGGCGGATTCATTTGCAGATACAATTACAGAAGAGAGAGAGAAAAGCTCATGATTTCACCCACCGGTGGAAACCCAACTCTCAGAATTTCTCATTTTCTCAAACCCCCCCTCCCCCCAAACCCACCTTTTCTAAACTCAGAAAACAAAATATAAAACTCGAGTTATGTAAGAGATCCCCAACAGAGAAATGGAAGATGTGGGTCTCTATATTAATTCCCAAATACCAACATATATGGATGGAAGCTGGTATAAATCAAGCAATTTTAGCTTCTACTTGCGAAATTTCAAATGACAATAAGTTGATTTTGGGGATAGCTGAGAAATGGTGTGCTGAGACAAACACATTCTTTTTTCCTTGGGGTGAGGTAGCAATTACTTTGGAAGATATGATTATTTTGGGGGATTACTCTGTTTTGGGTGCCTCAATTTTAAGCCCTTTAACCAAAATTTGATTGAAGTTTTCAATAGAATGAGGAAAAGTCATAATGAAATCAGATTAGATGATTCTAGCCTCTAGGAATGTTTCTTCTAATGTTTGGATGGATTATTATATGGCTAGTAGTAATTTGCTAGAGCATGAAGCATTTCTTGCATTATGGTTGTCTAGATTTGTTCTAATTGGCTCTTATGATTACATACCTGTACTTGTTTTTCCTGTTGCTATTCATCTATCTAGAGGTACCCGAATTGCGCTAGCACCTGCTGTTCTTGCAAGCATATTTCAATGATTAAATCTGTGAAATTAGGGGATAAGGGAAGTAATGTTGGTTTAAGGTTTTTATGTCATGCTCCAATGGATTTAGTTCAGTTTTGGGCTTGGGAGAGGTTTTCGAAATTTATGCCAATTCCCAATGTTATGATATGTGGAGAGCCTAGATCAGCAAGGTGGCATAATGTGAAACAGTTGGCTGTTAAAGATGTGAGGGTAGCCTTAGATTCTGCCGGAGAATGTTTTTTGTGGCGCCCTTATGCTGCAATTTCAACTAATTGCATGTTTGATAAGTTGTACAGAGAAAATGAACAGTGGGTATTGATTGAATCTAATGTGGAGATAGAACTAGAGTCGTTTGCTCGATGCTTGAGAGATTCTTAGCTAGATGGAGTAGATTTTATAGAACAGTATCTACCACAGAGTTGCTATGCAATTCGGATTAGACCAAGATCTTCCTCCTTATGTTACTTGAACCAATGAGACTTTTGAAACTGCTTGGAGCAATTATAATAGGCCTATAATTAAAGGGGTGAAACTATATATACCACCTCAACTTTTTGAGTCTGATGTTTCGACAAGGTACATCAATTGGTGGAGGGATTGGGTGTCTGTCAGTGAAGATGGGACTAATTGCATCCAAAATCAGAATCATTCCAAGAATCAGATAATACCACTAGTGGATTCTTGGGAATATAAGAGAGATGGCAATTTCTTAGTCAAACCTGTTAGTCCCTCTAGATGTGTTATGGAGGAACCAGTAGATTATGTTGAAGAGGATAATCTGGCAAATGCTAAACTTCTGAACCTAAAAAGCAAGAGTAATAGGTTTGGAAAAAGAAGGCTTGTTGATGATGATAAACCAGGACTGAGAACTTTTTCTCAAAGATTTTCAGTAGCAAGTGATGGGACTTCTAGAAACTTAGAGTCCATGATGAAACCTGTGAAATTGAGTATGCAGTGTCGATCATTTTTTGACAATTATATGCAGAGTATTTTCTTTACTGAAGGACCAATAGAACCAGCAGAAGATGCTGCTGTTAGTCGAGCTAATTGTCCATTGGTGAACATTGTCAAAATTGTAGAAGAATGGAGTGAGTATAATACAACTGATGTGCCAGAACTGGAACTTGAGGCTCAGATTAGGAAGATTGAAATAATTGTTGATGGGATATAAGCACAAAAATTTGCTGCCAGTTCAAGGGAAAAGCTAAGAAAGTATGTCTAATTGAAATGCAACTTTCATATTGCACTCGCTTGGATTGTTCTACTATATATTCAGTTTTATGCAGATCTTTTATCAGACAACAATAGTACTTCAGTTTGAAAGTGATCCATCAAAGGCGCTTGTCTGTTCTCCAAGATAGTGAGTGGGAGTGTTTGGAAATATGCGGATAGCTTCATAGAGTAAACAAAGAAGGCATCAGTTTTGAGTTCGTAGAAATCCTCGGTAGCAAGCAGTAGTTATCATACAATAGTCTGATTGTCAAAAAGAAAACTATATAGCTGAAAATGTCAAGAAATTTCTTACAGCTGATCTCTGAATCATAAGTCTATATACATTCTCTTCTTTTCCTATGCATTCTGCTAATGGATGATATCATTGTGAATTGTAACAATGATTTTTGAATTATAAAGTGTTGAAATTGATTCCATTTAACCTCCACTAGTGAGACTCATTTATTACTAGTAATCCAAATTTACAACTGAGATAGAGTTTTGATACTTTAGTATCATTTTTCCGATTATTTGAATGATATTCTTTTTTTAAGACGCTTAAACTCCAAGCATGCTCCTGATCTTTATCCCACATGTTCAAAAAATATTATTGATACCTTTCTCTTGTCCTCTGTATGCTGCAGCCATGCCGTGGATGCTAGTAAATTGTTGCTACCAACTAGTTGGTTCAACATTTGAGGTAAACAGTAGCACCTTTTTCCATTACCTTGTACACCACTTTAGTTTATGAACCTCAAGTATATGCACAAAGCGTACTGCATTCTTTGATCAGTGCATCTCACATTGTATGCGATAATATTTAAGTCTTCGAAAAGTTGTTAGGAATTCTTATCATGTCTAGGATCTCAAGTTAATTAACAAGTCTTCAAGTAAATCTCAAGTTCATATGCATTTTCTTGGTATTGCTAAAGTAAGATTTCAAATTTTGAAATACATTTGGTAAAATGTTATTTGTTATTAGTGTAAACTGTTTTTAGTGTCTTCTTATCTTCTTACTTTTACTATTTTTGGGGATCATTCTTCCATTATTATTTTTGCTCATGAACTTGGTTTATGCTTGGTGACAGAACATACAAGTGCTTGTAGATGGACTTTTCAACATTTCTTGAGCTCTGAACCATTTGGAAAAGAAGAGTATTATGTGGTATTGCATTGACATTCATCGAGATCTAAATCAATCAGAACAAGAGGTCAGCTTTTTTCTCCTCCAATGATCATAAACTTTAGGTGTTTTGAGATCCAATTAGAGATAGTCTATGTTTGCTAACCAAGATGAACATAGTGGTGCAAAACAATGTTAGTGTGAGCTCAAGGTATTTCTGATACCTCTGCACAATAGCTACAACATATTTATTAGAAAGACAAATTTCTTACTGCCAAGAACCAAATGGCGGGGCTCTGAAACTAGAGAAAGTGTTGATTAGTCTCAGAGTGAAGTTTAAGATCTCGGAAAGATGAAGAATTAGAGTCAAACTGAAATTCCCAGTATACTCCCTAGGGCCGTTCGTGAGATTTTGGTGGCCCAAGACGAAAAATGAAAACGAGATTCTTTTCGAAACATTGCCTTAACAAAATAAAAAATAAATAAAAAGTACAAGTTGTATCCAAAAAAGTGCATTTTCGGAACTTAAAACATAATAGTTCGGCTACAACAAAATATACGAGAAGTTCGACTAAATAGTTCGATTATAATAAAATATATGAGAATATTCTCATTGAAAGATATTTCTTATAGTATTCCTAGAGGCAAAATCTTCAATCAAATATTCAAAATCAAACTTGTCCAGCATATCCTTCTCGACGCACATGGTTGCTAACCCATTTAACCTTTCTTGTGTCATAGTCGACTGCAAATAATTTTTCAACAATTTTAACTTCGAAAAATTTCTTTTAGCCGATGTCATTGTCACTGTCACATGAATAATTAGTAATACCTTGTAAACAATTGGAACATGAGGAAAACAATCCAAAACTTATACAAATTCTAAAATTTCAATGACCGACTCTATTTCTCTTAGCAAAGTCACTTGTAACACTTGCAATTCTGAAAGCAATTCATTTGAATCAAAATCATAAAATTTGTCATGATTCAGAGCTTTTTCAAGATTAGCACAACGTTCTTTCAATCTCATATCATCCAGTATTCTTAATGTTTTTGAATCATATATGAATCCAAAAACATCTTCAAATGTTTACAATTATAAAAACCTATTCTTTAGTTGGGCTTTGAAAATTACTTTTGTATATCTATATCATTATATATTTATATTTTTAATTTCACACATATATATACTATATATGTATTAAAAAAATTAAGCCCCCGATCTCGGCCCAAGACAATCGACCCTTCCACCCGTGCTTAGGAACGGCCCTGATACTCCCTCCATACCAAAAAAATGACTTAGAGTACACTTTTTACGCAAATTAAAAAACTTCAAGTAGAGAAGAGAATATCAAATAAGTTTCATTTTTGCCCGTGGTGAACCCTACATATAGCATACTAGGGAGTTTGTTTCTTTTTTTCAGTTAGTAGACCCCACTTAAGTATTTTTGAGGACAAAATGGTCTTTATATAACATTTTATTGTACTCGAGTCATCTTTTATGGGACAAATATTTCTTATATATACTCGTGGGACAAATGGAGTATATCATATATGCTATCATATATTTTCCTAATTGATGATTATATCTTTCTCCCCCTATTTGGTGAGCCCGAATGGAAGCCGTGGGGAATTGTATTATGGGATATAATTAAATTTATACCAAGACTATCCCTTATTAAATGTACCTGTAACTAATGTTTATTTAATTTGTGTTAACACCTCTCTCAACATTCTAACCAATGTTTATTACTACCTTGTCAACCCTTTAAGCTTTCAACTCGTATATTGCAGGTATACATATAATGGTATGGTTGATCGGGAATAGGGGTGGAATCGGAAGGGAATGACACTATGTTTGGCTAACTTAATACCAAACTTTGGAATTTCAGATTTTAATACATTTGTAATTCCATGGAATTGAAATTTGCATAAAATTTGACGCTAAATTCTAATTTCAAGGCTTGAAATTGATTAGCCAAACATAGCTTGAATGTAATTATAATAGGATAACTAACTTATTTTTAGTAGTGGTTTAGGGTGCCAACTGATCAACTTCGTCTGACTTTGTTTATTTTTGTATGTAAATTCTGTTGGAGATTGAGGCTAATTAATAAAACTTGGGACATGAAGGTCCTTTCTTGAGATAACTCGGCGTGTGATAAACAGAACGTATTTTTCTACATTTCTCTTTTTTAGAAATATTACAGGTAAAAATAGAGACATTTGACTCTATTTTTGGACAGTTACATAACTCAAGGCTAGGATCATGGCTGAGATCCTTGACCCTTAATTGAAGGAATCATATTTACATCTTCACTATAATTCCTCTCATTTGCCTTATAATCTACAACTCACGCCAACACTCCCCTCAAGTGAACGATCTTCAACGTCGGCAACTTGTCTAGTGAGTTGTAGAACTCTTTTAGCTTGATAACGCTTTGTCGGCGAATGTCCGCCATTGATCATTGGACTTCACGAATGGAAACCGGATAATTTTTGATTCTAAATTCTCCTTAATAAAATGTCTGTCAACTTCCACATGTTTGGTTCGATCATGTTGTATGGGATTATGTACAATAGCAATGGCAGATTTGTTATCATAGAAAAGGTCCATCTCAGAGGTAGGGGTGAAACCTATTTCAGACATAAGTCTTTTTAGCCATAAAAGTTCGCATAATCCTTTTGTCATCCCACAGAATTCTGCTTTGACACTTGATAGTGCCACTACTTTTTGCTTCTTACTTTTCCAAGTGACCAAATTTCCTCCAACAAATGTAAAGTATCCTGAGGTAGATCGTCTAACTGTAGCATTTCCTGCCCAATTCGCATCTGTATAGCCATTGACCCTAAGATGATTATTCTTTAAGAACAACAGTCCTTTTCTTGGGGATGTTTTTAAGTATCGTAAGATTCAATTATCGCTTCCATATGATCTTTACTAGGTCGCAAAATAGGTATACATCACCCATCTCGAGTCGCCAAATACATGGTACAAAATTCAAATACAACTTAATTATACAACAAATGGTAAAATACAACAAAAATATACTGTCAGTGAGTTTTAATACAAATATTGTCATCTAGACAATATCCACACTCAATCGAGTCCTCATTACATTTATTATCACACTATTTAATGTAATAAAGGAGGACTACTAATGCTATTATCCGACCACCACCCGCTCCCCGACTAGTCCCTCGCCACGCTCTCATTTCCTCAAGAGAACAATGAAAGTAAAAGGGTGAGCTCAACTAGCCCAAGAAGAAATATTATGACTAAGATAATGCATAATAAATTATCATTAGCCTTCAACAATGTTAAAACCGATACAATATAACAAACATCAAGTTTAACTCAAATGAACAAGCAATCCATTAAAAGAGTCAAGAGAGAATAAAATCTACTATCTTTTATGATTTAAAAGGTTTTTCATCACTTTTATCACCGACTCTCAAATTTTAATAAATAATCCACATCATCCCCGCACTACTACTACCAAGGATATTCATTAAGATCACAACCACAAATTATCCATGCACTACGGGCCAAGGATATTCGTATATTCATCAATGGTCATGATCATGCCAACAACTCGGCCCATCAATGCACTACGGGCCAACGAGGACTTTTTACACATCATTTGTAACATTACTACCATGATTATACCGATTAAATCCCTCGGTCATAATCATACCAAGTCCATCTATGCACCACAGCCACGTATGACTTTCAACATAATATAAACATGAGGATGATGATGACAATGATATAAGAATTCAATAAAACAAGTTCAAGAATTAATTTATCCAGAACTAATAACGCCCAAATTGTCAACATGATACTTTTTTAGAGTAAAATTCAAGAATGCTCGTAAGAATATTTCCATGAAAAGATATCGATGAAGCGCAAATATCAAGGATATTCCACTAATTTCATGGAGTATAAGTCAAAACTTTAACCAACCGAGTATAATAAAGAATGGAATAACAAAAGAAATCACCAGTATGCGATAGATCAGCAGATACAAAAAGTATTCCAATGTAATAATAAATAATCTAACTGTGTCAAAGTGCAGAACGCATGCATATGATATTCCAATGTAATAATAAATAAATAACAATCAACTGTGTCATATGTCAAAATAAATTCGCACCCAGTCATGTGATGTTCCAACAAATGTAAATAATAAATAATCGAATCAGTCATGCGCGAAAACGCATGCATGTGATGATGTTCCAATGTAATAATAAAAAGAATGGAATAATGTAAGAATTTCACCATGTATGCGGATTGATGATGTATAAAAGTTATTCCAACAATAATAAAGAATAAATAATGTAATAATTTCACCAAATAAGATTTCACCAAAAGTTATTCCAACATAATAATAAAGAATGGAATAATGTAAGAATTTCACCAAGTATGTGGTAGTCCAGTGATACAAAAGTTATTCCAACATGTAATAATAAAGAATGGAATAATAAGTTCTCTTCTTCATGAATACGAAAGAAATAATACCCTTTACCTTAGTAACAAACCGGATATAGAGTAAGTAAAGAAGTAAAAATACTTTTTTTCTTTCTCTCTATAGTTTCTCTCTTTCTGTAGAGTTTCAAAGAATTCAGAAGAAATAATGAAGGAATGAGCTTCTATTTATAGAGAATGGAATGACCTAATAAGAATTAATTCATGAACTATCCGTATTGATTTACTTTTAAACTAACTTTCCCGTATTGGTTTACTATAAAATATTCTAATAAAATAAAATCTTTTTAAATAAAATATAATATATTCTATTTATAATCTAATAAAACGAATAACTTTATAAAAGTATTCTATTTTATATAAAAAAGATTTTACTATGCAAAACACTATGCAGTAATTACTATAAAAACTATGCATAATAAAATATAATATATTCTATATTATATATCTAATAAAATAAATAACTTTATAAAAGTATTCTCTTCTTTATATAAAAAGATTTTACTATAATAAACTACATATATATAATATAATATAATATATATATATATTTATATAATAAAATAAAATAACTTTATAAAAGTATTCTATTTTTATATAAAAAGTTTTCGCTTTTATTACATTAATAATACTAAAAAAAAAAAACTTCATCATCATTATTATAATTCATCATCATTATTAAATTCACAATATTAATCGCTCGCTCCTGTGAAAGAGGGGGCTTTCCAATAAGGATTTCTCCCTATCATGCCGCCGCAATTAATTAGTGACCAAACCTCTCCTCGCGTAACTTCTGTACATCGTTAATATTGCAAATAATAATATTAATAACTTCATTCATCTCAATTATTGATTTAATAATATATAAAATATCGACAATAATTGAATCAATTAACGTGAGATACTATGCAACAATTATCAAGCAATAATTGAACAAAACCGAGTGACTTCTCACGTAAGCATCATAATAATCAATACCGCGCTACTACTATGCAACCACGCCAGATTCCTCGCATTTTTTAACACCGGTGTTTCAAATAAAGCTAATCTAAAAACTTCCGCCGTTATTTTCATAAAATATATTTTTGTCGCTTTCTCAATCCGACAATAATTCCGCTAGGGTCCACTAATGATTGTGTCATCCGCATTTAATATTCCCCGTTAAAACGAATATATTCCCCACCAATCAATATTATATAACAACTCATGTATTTTTTGCAAAATTTATAAATATTACCCACAACTATAACATTATATCAAATTCATTCCATAATATTCAAAAATGATAATTATAGAAAATTCATCTTTATTCATAAAAGTCAGTCTTACAATCTCCCTTCTTATGAAATTTTCCTCAAATTAGGGTACGACCGGTATGTCAAGAGGTAAGGATACCTTGATTTCATTTCGCATTCTAACTCCTGTGTCATTTCCTCAACATCGTGGTTCCTCCATAAAACTTTCGACTTGAGGTATAACCTCGAGCGTAGAATATGTTCCTTCTTATCCAAGATTTGAACAGAACCTCTTCATACGCTAAATCTTCCGCTATTTCGTCCGGCTTCTAACTCAATAATGTGGTTCGGTCTTTCACATATTTACGTAATATGGATATATGAAAAACGCATGAACACGAGACATACTTCAAGCAGAAAGTTTAGTCTATAGCTACAAATCCTACTCGATCGAGGATTAAAATGGGCCAATGAATCGAGGATCGAGCTTTCTCTTTTCAAATCTCAGAACTCCTTTCCATGGAGCAACACGTATAAACACATGATCTCCAATATCGAATTCCACGCCCTTTCGATGAAGATCAAGATAACTCTTTTCGTTGGCCTTGTGAGGTTTTTTTTACGCTGTTTGATCGCTTGAATCTTTTTCAGTAGTCATACGCATCAACTCCTCGCCCCAACAACGCTGCTTCACCCACCTCATCCCAAAGATAATCGAGAACGACACTTTCTTCCATACAACGCCTCAATGGAGCCATGCCAATACTTGTTTGATAACCGTTGTTGTAGAAAACTCCACCAATGGTAAGAACTTGTCCCAACTTCCTCAAGTCAAGGACACAGTAGTCTTAATAAATCTTCAAGAGTTTGAATAGTCCTCTCTCGATTGTCCGTCCGTCTCGAGAGATGATATGCCAAACTAAATCAGAAATCCGCGCTCATAGCTTTTTGTAAACTAACCCAAAATCGTGAAGTGAATCTTGGGTCTCGATCGTAAACTATGGATACCGGCATACCATGCAATCTTACAATCTCGCTTATGTACATACGAGCAAGACGCTCAAGTGTATAAGTTTCTCAGATTGGTAAGAAATGAGCAGACTTTGGTCAATCTATCAACAATGACCCAAATCAGCATCTATGCCTTGAGAAACCTTTGGGAAGACCAAGAATCTAAATCCATGGTAATGTGCTCCCACTTCCATTCTGAATTTCAAGTGGTTGCAATGGACCTTTTGGTACTTGATGCTCTCGCCTTTGACTCGCTGACAAGTTAAACACCTCGAGATAAACAACGCTATCTCTCTCTCTCATATTGCTCCACCAAAATGTATGTCAAGAGATCATGATACATTTTGGTACTCCTGTGATGGATTGCAAACGGTGTCAGGCGCCCCATCATGATTTTATACTTTAAATCGTGGTCGTTAGAACACAAAGTCCGGAGTCGACTCAAGTATTCCTTCTTCATCGATTCTTGCTTCCTAAGATAGCACCTTCTTGCACTTTCTTCCTATACGATCACCTCAGTCCAGAGCTTGAGCAAATTTTAACTTTATCGATTAAAGTCTGCTCTACTCAGATATTCGCCATCATCACGCGGGTCCCCGAGTCTTTATCTCTATCTCCATCCTTTGCAAGTCATACAAAATGGGCCTCATACGCTGATAATATCGCACTCAGACCAAGATATGATCTTCTTCTACTCAATGCGCCACCACCACGCTTTGCTTTTCCAGATGGTATCGATGGTACGATCATAATCTTTCAATAGCTTCAAGCCAACGCCATTGTCGTCACATGTTGAGTTCCTTTTGAGTGAAGAAATATTTGAGGCTTTTATGATCCGTAAAGATCTCCACTTTCTCCCCATACAAGTAATGCCTCCAAATTTTAAGTGCGAAGAAGATAACAAATGCTAACTCTAGATCATGAGTAGGATAATTCCTCTCATATTCTTTGAGTTGTCGAGAGGCATAGGCTATGACTTTCCCATGTTGCATGAGAACACATCCTAACCCTTTGCCCCAAGCATCATCAGAGATGACAAATCCTCCCGAGCCGATGGTATTGTCGTAATAAAATAAAATGAGTCTCCTCTCGAAGTTCTTGAAAACTCTTCTCACATTCCTCGCTCCAACCGAATTTTGTATCTTTCCGAGTCACCGAAAGTTAAGGGAGTAGCGATTCGAGAAAACCCTTCTACTTAATCTCCGATAATAACCAAATAAGCCGAGAAAGCTACGATTTTTTCATCAATCGATTTAGGTTGTTCCCAAATTTTGAATAGCTTCAATCTTTGCCGGGTCAATGATATTCCATGACTTGATACCACGCGCCCAAGGAATGCTACTTCCTCAAGCCGTAACTCGATTTCTTCAACTTGGCATAAAGCTTATATTCACGGCTTTTGAGTATCACCTTTCAAGTGTTGCTCATGATCTTCACTACGCTTTTGAATAAATAAGGATGTCATCAATAAAGACGACCACAAAGTGATCCAAATATTCCTCAATACTTGGCTCATCATATCCATCCAAGGCAAAGCAGAGCATTAGTCAATCCAAAAGACATGACTAGAATTCATAATGCCCGCATCGAAGTTCTCGAAAGTCGCCTTTGAATGTCATCTGCTCTAATCTTCAATCGGTGATATCCTAACGAAGATCAATCTTTGAAAAGAATTTGCGCTTGCAAATCGGTCAAACAGTCATCAATACGCGGGCAATGGGTACCTATTTTTTTTGATGGTGACATGATTCAACTCCCGATAATCAATACAAAGTCGCATACTCCCATCTTTCTTCTTCACGAATAGAATGAGCACCCCAAGGAGAAGTACTAGACGAATGAAACCGAATGTCTAACAATTCCTCAGCTTGGTCTTTAACTCCTCAAGTTCAATAGAGCCATTCGATATGGGGCTTTTGAAATGGGTTTTGTACCGTGTTCAAGTCGATACAAAATTCAATTTCACGCCTCGGGGTAGGCCAGAAGTTCTTCAGGAATACGCCAGAAATTATTAACAATAATAAAATATCATTCAAAACTCGACGATTTTTTGTTTAGATCCGCGATATGAGCTAAGAAAGCTTGACATCCGCTTTTCAATAAACGAATAGCTTTTATGGCTTGAGATGACAAAGTGATTGATTTTAATGGTTTGGTTGTTTGAATTCATATAATAGGTCAAGTTAGAATATGAAAGCTAACAACCTTACGAAAAATAATCAATTTTTGCATGATGAGTAGTTAACCAATCAATCCCTTAGAATTACGCCAAATGCAAGTATTTTCAATGAAATAAGATCGATGTGTAATGTGAGGGTACCGATTTGAACCAAACAAGACTTATAAACAAAGGATGTAATGAAGGTTTCTCCCAATGAGTTTCAACAGATAAGTCAAAGTCTAATTTCTCCTGAGTCAAATTTAAACGCTGAGCGCAAGTAGAGAGAAAAAAAAGAATGGGTAGAACCCAGATCAAATAAGGTATATACTTCACTAGAGTTTATGATAAGCTTACCCGTGATGACCTCGCTCGTTCCTTTGCTTTCGAGAGGTCACGACAAACGCCTCCTCAGACTACCGGCTTTGACTTTTCTCGACGCCCTTCGGTGCCTCCATCCTAGTTTAACTTGTCTTCTATGAACGACAAAATCGGGCTAGTGACCTTCTTCCACAATTATAACATGCTTTGACGGCATCATCACTAGCTTTGACCGATGTGTCCTCCCCTCCGCATTTGAAGCATATGATAGTGGTCGCTCTCCTTCCTTAACAACGGTGTGTCAAAGCCGACGCCTTTTCCATCATTGTTGAATCTCCTCTTCTTGAAATGTCCATTCTTATTGTTTTGGCCATGATTACCACCGGTGGTTACCATTTCGCATGTTGATTCCTCCACGCTTATTGTCACCGCTCGATGATCGCTATCACTAGTATTATCATTTTGCTTACCGCTTTCTTTTTTGGTCAAGTTGACTCATTATCGCGCCCAATAATCGAGCCCTATTAACAACATCCAATACAAACACAGCTTTATGAGAGATAAGATATCGACGATCTCGGTTTCAAACCTCTTAGAAACATTCGCGCCATTCTCTCCTCATTATCAACCAAATGGGACGCAAACCGACAACTCTAAAAACTTGGCTTCAGATCGCGACACTGGCCATGTTGTTTTGCTCCAAATTGATGAACTCTACCTCTTTCATGTGACGAATACTTTCGGAAAGTACTTGTCGCTGAACAATTCTTCGAACTTCTCCCAAGTCATCTTCAAGCATGCAGTTTGAGTACGCTTTTACGATTCCCACCAAGAATCACCGCACGCAAATACGAAGGTGGCAAAGGAACCTTTTCTCTGAGCATCCCAAGACATCAAATATCTTGCAGATCCGCTTTATCCACGCCTCCGCCTTTAAGTGGTTTTGCTTCCAAAAACTCCTGGTGGTCCCAGCCTCGAATCGCTTATGCAAGACCGTCCGAGAGTTGCCAAGTGTTTCCACCGCATTTTTTGGACAGAGCCGCTTCACCGATGTCGCATGAATCGCATAAAGCCTCCGAACATTCCATCGCTCATCATCCGTCGTCAAGTTTGTTGTTTGCCCGAGGATTGTCGCCTCGATGCACATTATCCTCCGATTATTGATCCGTGGAGACTCAACTATCTCCGTGGCTCCATTGATGTTCTCAACATTCTCGATGCCATTTTCAAATACCGCCACAAAACAAGGGTTAATTAACATATCACATATTATCCCTATACTCGACCGACCAATTAAATACCAAATAAACTTAGTAGGTCATACTAGCAAGGAATTCCCCCCTCCCCCTCCTAGTTCTTGTCTCACATCTCAGCCAGTGGATCATATCCCTAAGCTTTGATACTAACCGTGACGCCCCAAAAGGTAGGTATACATCACCCATCTCGAGTCGCCAAATACATGGTACAAAATTCAAAATACAACTTAATTATACAACAAATTAAAAAAATACAACAAAACATATGTCGTGAGAGTTTTAATACAAATATTGTCATCTAGATAATATCCACACTCAATCGAGTCCTCATTACATTTATTATCACACTATTTAATGTAATAAAGGAGGACTACTAATGCTATTATCCGACCGCCACCCGCTCCCCGACTAGTCCCCGCCACGCTCTCATTTCCTCAGAGAACAAATGAAAGTAAAAGGGTGAGCTCAACTAGCCCAAGAAGAAATATTATGACTAAGATAATGCGTAATAAATTATCATTAGCCTTCAACAATGTTAAACCGATAAAATATAACAAACATCAAGTTTAATCACAATGAACAAGCAATCCATTAAAAGAGTCAAGAGAGAATAAAATCTACTATCTTTTATGATTTAAAAGGTTTTTCATCACTTTTATCACTGGACTCAAATTTTAATAAATAATCCACATCATCCCCGCACTACTACCAAGGATATTCATTAAGATCACAACCACAAATTATCCATGCACTACGCCAAGGATATTCGTATTCATCAATGGTCATGATCATGCCAACAACTCGCCCATCAATGCACTACGCCCAATGAGGACTTTTACCACATCATTTGTAACATTACTACCCATGATTATACCGAATAATCCTCGGTCATAATCATACCAAGTCCATCTATGCACTACAAAAGCCACAAATGACTTTCAACATAATATAAAATACATGAGGATGATGACAATGATATAAGAATTCAATAAAACAAGTTCAAGAATTAATTTATCCAGAACTAATAACGCCCAAATTGTCAACATGATACTTTTTTTTGTAGAGTAAAATTCAAGAATGCTCAAGAATATTTCCATGAAAAGATATCGATGAAGCGCAAATATCAAGGATATTCCACTAATTTCATGGAGTATAGAAGTCAAAACTTTAACCAACCGAGTATAATAAAGAATGGAATAACAAAAGAAATCACCAGCATGCGATAGATGTATCAAGCATGCATGTTATTCCAATGTAATAATAAATAATGGAATTGTCAAACGTAAACAAATAACGCACGTATGCATGAATATATATCCAATGTAATAATAAATAATTCCAAAGTAATCATAAATAATGTAAAAAATTCAAAGAAACGCACGCATGTGATGTTCCAATGTAATAATAAATAATGGAACCAAACATGCGTCATACGTAAACGCATGCATGTGATGTTCCAATGTAATAATAATAAAGAATGGAATAATGTAAGAATTTCACCATGTATATGCAGATTGCATGATGTATGTTATTCCAACATAATGATAAAGAATGGAATAATGTAAGAATTTCACCAAGTATAGATTATAGGTATAAAGTTATTCCAATGTAATAATAAAGAATGGAATAATGTTATTCCAAAGTATGTAATAATAAAATAAATGGAATGGAATAATGTAAGTTCTCTTCATGAATACAAAGAAAGAAATAATACCTCTTTACCTTAGAAGAAACCGGATATAGGAGAAAGAAGAAGCAGTAAAACTTTTTTTCTTTTCTCTCTATAGTTTCTCTCTCTCTGTAGTTTCAAAGAATTCAAGAAGAAATAATGAAGGAATGAGCTTCTATTTATAGAGAATGGACCTAATAAGAATTAATTCATAAACTCATCCCGTATTGATTTACTTTTTAAACTACTTTTATCAATTATTAAAATTTACTATAAAATATTCTATAAAAAAAAAATATTTTAAATAAAATATAATATATTCTATTTATAATCTAATAAAACGAATAACTTTATAAAAGTATTCTGCTTTATATAAAAAATTTTACTATGCAAAAATACTACGCAGTACTATACAAATAAACACTATGCATAATAAAATATAATATATTCTATTTATAGTCTAATAAAATAAATAACTTTATAAAAGTATTCTCGCTTTATATAAAAAGATTTTACTATGCAAATACTACGCATAATAAATATAATATATTCTATTTATAGTCTAATAAAACGAAATAACTTTATAAAAGTATTCTGCTTTTATATAAAAATTTTTCTTTTTTTATTACATTAATAATACTAATAAAAAAAAAACTTCATCATCATTATTATAATTCACACTATTAATCGACTGTGTCGCTCCTGTGAAAGAGGGGCTTTCCAATAAGGATTTCTCCCTATCATGCGCAATTAGTGACCAAACCTCTCCTCGCGTAACTTCTAGACATCGTTAATATTGCAAATAATAATATTAATAACTTCGTTATCTCAATTATTGATTTAATAATATATAAAATATCGACAATAATTGAATCAATTAACGTGAGATACTATGCAACAATTATCAAGCAATAATTGAACAAAACCGAGTGACTTCTCACGTAAAGATCAATAATCAATACCGTGCTACTACGCAACCACGCCAGATTCCTCGCATTTTTAACACCGGTGTTTCAACAAATTAACGATAAAACTTCCGCCGTTATTTTCATAAAATATTTTTGTCGCTTTCAATCCGACAATAATTCCGCTAGGGGTCCACTAATGATTGTGCCATTCGCATTTAATATTCCCCGTTAAAAACGAATATTCCCCACCAATCAAATATTATATAACAACTTCATGATTTTTTGTAAAAATTTATAAATATTACCCACAACTATAACATTATATCAAATTCATTCCATAATATTCAAAAATGATAATTATAGAAAATTCATCTTTATTCATAAAAGTCCAAATAGAATAATTATAAGAAAATTAAATACTTTCATTTCATAAAATTCGGATCTTACAATAGATTATAAATCGTATACATACATTTAACACTTTATAACATTCGTGATACAAACTTATAACTGTTTGGTTACCAACAAAAACAAAAATTGTTAACATATATGCAGGTTTGGATATCAACCTAACATTTCAACTTAAATAGCTGATATATACTGATTTTAAAAAATTTTATGTCAATTTGTTTACTAATAAGTAATAAAATGGTTACCTCTATAATAAAAATAATGGTAACTAGAACAAAACAATAATCCATCTTTTGAAAGCATGTATAATAAACAATTACATATTAACCAAAAAAAATAAAATTTAACTAAAATCCGTCATTGATTGTACAATAATAGTAGTCAAAAATCATTAAATAACAGTAAAAAAAATATAATAAATAAGTAACCAAATAGTTACATAAAAGTAACCATAACATGTTTTTATGGTAACCAAAACATAAACAACCTGTATATCCAGCATCCTGTAATGAAAGTGATATTGTTTGTTTAGGCAACCAATGTATACTCTCACATGTACATTTAACAATTGATATATGTCATGACACAAGCTTGTAACTCTCTGGTTACTATCAAAACATTAGTTGGTTACCTTTTTATACATATTTGGTTACTAACTGTACATCTCAAATAATGTAGCAAACACAACTTAAAAGAAACAAATACTAACCAACAAACAATATTACTTTCATTACTGCTAAAATAATCAAATTTGTAATCCCATCTACATAAGATCCAGTAAACATCACAAACTCATAAACAATACAAAAATGTTGTGTATATCCCAAAAAAAAATAAAATACAAAACACAATTCATAAAGACAAAACAACGAGATCCGAACTAATCAAAATCTGGAACAAATCTTCCTGAAAATTCTCTGTCAGTCTCATATCCCTCCAACTGTTTGTTCCTTGCATGCATATATAGGTTTGTGCATAACTTCTTCCGACATCACAGAATGGGAATGGAATAGGAATTTCATCAAATTTCTGATGAATGACATGCTCAACGAAACAAATCGTGAACATCCCGCAATCACTGCAAAAATAGATAAAAGATAACAAAAATCAAAACTAAAATCAACCTATATGTAATAATTAAAAAAATTTAAACAATGTAACCCTTACCCCTCGACTTGTTCAGGAATCGCCTCTGCAAATTCCAACTCAATTATATCATCTTCCTCCTTGTTGCGATACGGTTCACTGCTAAAGTCAATGTCAGACCTATCCCTCCAAAAACCACTCTTACGCAATAAAGTGGGAAGAATGAATATGTATGACTCACAAACATTCATAATTTTTGTTTGCATGGATTTCTTTTTTGGCCTTAAAGAATTGTAAACAGTTAGACGTCTACGATGCACATCAAATGTCAACAAAAACCAATGTTCCGGTGATGACATATGAATGGGGAACAACACGTAGTCAACATTTCTCCATGGTGTGTTGACATCCATAAACAGCCCATGAATGTATTCAGCAACATCAAAATCCCCAGACAACACTTTTATCTGCATTTTTACTTGTATACTCCTCGAAAAGAGCGGTCATCTTGCTATGAAACCAATAAATTCAGTAGTCGCTAGTTCTTTATATGAACACCGCCGTAATGTCTCATCCAATTTAAGGAAATAATATAACGCAACATTGATGTGCTGAACTAGAAAAAAACATATAATATTAACAGTTGCTGAAAATTATAAGTACATAATGAATATAACCAACTCTCTTGACACTAGTTACTACCCCAACTAAAAAATGTAACCATATCTAGAAAAACATAATTTTTTTAAAAAAGAACTCACATCATCGTCTAACCATTGTCAAGGAGTCTTTAATTTGTAGAACCACATTTTTGATGATATTGGGACAGACCCAAATACAAAAGCAGGTTCAATATTATTGTTCGTTTCAGGGAATTTGTCGGTCCTTCAATATAAAAGCATATTAGTATACACGCTAACATTTAACAGTTACCATATTAGTATACACTACCCAAAATCAGACTTGAATAAATAATAATTAACATACTAATCAACAACTTAATTGTAAATGAACTCCGGTAACCAACAAATATTAATATAATAACCATAATCAAATAGTAACCAATACATAACAAAAAAGTAACCAAAATATAAAATAATAAGTAACTATAAAATAATTTAATAGTAACCAAAACAACAACATCATCATGTAATCAATAATAATTTTAAACAACCCGAATGTACTAAACAAATACCTAGTAATCAATCAAATATAATATAAAGTAACAAACACTTTACTTCAATGGAACATTAACATAAATCAAATATTACATGATAGTAACCAAAATATAATATATTAGTAACCAAAACCTGATATATGACAAAGAACTAAAATATAATATGACAAAGAATCAAATGAAATATAATGTAATCAATAACAATTTAACCAACATGTATATACCTAACAATTACATAGTAACCAACATATAATATGATATTAACAAAAATCCCATTTTGAGAAAACAAAAATGGTATCCAACTCATAATATAACAGTAACCATAACATGATAAAGCAATAACCAAAACATAAAATAATAGTAACCATAACATTTATTTAATATTAACCATATGTTTCTACAAGAAAACAAATTTATTTGTTTCATAAAAAAACTATAGCATTATTAACAATAAAAAACAAACCTTTTCCTGTTGTTTAGTCCAATTTTAAACCATTGTTCAAATAATGCCTCTTCAAACTTTGACGGCATATCCATGCATACTTTCGGAAATGCAGAAAGACATGCAAGTGTTTGACTAGCACCCACGAAGAAGAGATTTATGAACCAAATTGATCCAAACGTTGATGTATATGGAGACCGTAAAACGACACTCTTTGCATGTTCACGTACAGGTCTACCACCAGCTTTATGGACACTTTTCTCTAACTCATCACACTGAACTATATCCTGTGTGGTCAGAACCATTTGATCAAGTGCAGACTTGCTTTCTGCCTCACATTTATTCCCCTTTGTAAATTGACATAAAAGGTAACAAATACAATTAGATTTTCAACATAAACACATGCAGTTAACAACTATATGCAATAAAAAACTGAATGAACAATAATCGACATATTAAAGTGAACATATCATAATAGTAACCAAAATATAATAAATTACTAACCAAATTATAATATAATAGTAACCAACACACAATGTAATAGTAACCAACAAATATTATAATAGTAAACATAATATATATAATAGTAACCATATCACAATATAACAGTAACCAAAACCTAGAGCATGTAAAAAAAAGATGGCATGTCATTATAACACTAACCTCAGCAACAACATACACAAAAATCTCTTTCCCAGTGCATTGGCTTAATATGTCAAAAGATGGCATGTCATTGTTCTTTCCAATCTGTGCAAAATAAAAAACAACCAATTAATCATTAAAAAAAGACATATAACACAATAAAACAAACAAATATGTCTAACCTTGACATTTTCTTCATCATCATTAATTTTTATTTCATGATGTTCTTCAACCATAACATCACGTTCAACTTCATTAACAATCTCAATTTCATTCCCATCCTTCTTCTCAACAAAATTCAACACATCATCACCATCATTATTCTTATTTAGTTTTGAACCATCATCAACATCCTCATCAACATGGGGGTCTTCACACTCTTTAACAACTTCATCATCTTTAACAACTTCATCAACCATAACAACATCTTCACACTCTTTAACAACTTCAGTTTCAAACTCATCATTCTTCTCTCATCAGCTTTCAACCCATCATCACCAACCTCATCATCATCATCATTATAATTACCTTTAAAAACATCAACAACATCATCAACTTCGTCGTCATCATCATCATCATTACCTCCATCATCAGAATCAGAATCATCATCAGAATCACCATCAACTTGTTTGTCCCAAACATCTTTGATCCCGCGTAACTCATCTCTAATAATGGACCTAAACTCCCTACATATCTGAACATGTAAAATATGCATATCATCCTTAATATCAGCCCGTAATTTTACAATATCTTTCTTAATTTTAGACACTTTCTTCTCCAACGGCCTAAACCGTGCATCAATTGCATCTTTAAATTCAGATATATCAAATCCAATGTTGTCACTCTTCACTTTTTTTTCAACCTTCTTATCAGCATCCTTCCCATTGAAAAAGTGAAGCCCGCCCAAATCAAGCCGATCCTTCTCCTCGGGCGTGGGAATCAAACTTTTTATCCTCAACTGAAAAACATTAAGTACATTTAGTATAACATCTAACAAACATTATACAAATATAGTGTAAAAAATAGTAAATAAAGAATCATGAAACATAATCAGTAACCAAATACATATATACAGGTAACCAAATGTATATAAATCATTAACCAAATCAATGTAAAAAGGTAGTCAATATTTGTATATCCGGGTAACCAACAGAATTGTTATTAGCAACATGAGGGTAATATAATCAGTAACCAAATGCATATATTCAGGTAACCAACGACATTGTTATTATTAACATATACATAAATAATTAGTAACCAAATGAGTATATAAAGGTAACCAACTACTTTGTTAACAGTAAACTTCACAAAATATAATTAGTAACTAATTACATAACTAAAGGTAACCAATTATACTCTTAGTAGTAAACTGCACACCTGTCCGAAACAAAATACTAAATCATTCAACTTGTCATTCGTAGGGGGCTTCTGTGAGACCCCAAATTTTATGAATAAAGATTTAAAATTCTCGAAATATTTTTTTTGAATATTATGGTGTGGATTTGATATAATGTTATAGTTGTGGGTAATATTTATAAATTTTGCAAAGAATGCAAGTTGTTATAAAATATTCGATTGGTCTGGGGAATATTCGCTTTTAACAGGAATATTAGTACGACGTCACAATCATTAAAGTGGACCCTACAACCAAGTATTGTCGTAAAATGACGTAATTATCTTTTTTATAAAAATAACTATGGAAGTGTTACCGTTAAAACTATTGAACTACTTCGGTAGTAGTAAAGTACACTACTAATACGCCGTGGTTGCATAGTAGCACACACGGTATTGATTATTGATGCTTACGTGAGAAGTCACTCGCTTATACTCAATTATTGCTACAGAATTGTTTGATCATATCTCTCATATTATTGATTCAATTATTGTCACAAAGATCATCTCGCATATAAAATGATATATTATTAAATCAATAATTGAGACGACAAAGTTATTCATATTATTAAATTGCAATATTTATAATGTCTAGAAGTTCTGTCAAGGAGAGGTTTGGTCATCTAATTGCACGCCAATAAGGAGAAATCCTTATCGAAAATCCCCCTCTTTCCTGGGAACGACCTGGTTGTTAAATATTGTGAGTTATAATATTAATAATGAATAAGTTCGTGTTGATTAAAGATGAAATTGATAGTTCCATTGTGTTGGAATTATTAGTGTTAGTAAAAATCGACATTAATTTCGATAATAATTGATGTCTGGAGGTTATATTGACCAATCGGGTAATTAACCGGATAAGTGAGCAATTGATTGCTATTAATTCACATGATTATAACTATTTGTTCACATGTGTGTATTATTGATTCACATTCATTTAGTATTAGGGGAGTTGGTGCAAGATTGATAATACTTGCATGACTAAGTTAAAAATGGAGATATAGTTGAAGGTACTATACTATAATTGTTTTTTTCACATGTCTAGAACTACTGATTCACATGATTGAACTATTGATTCGCATTATTTACTATTAGGGGAGTTGGTGCAAGATTGATAATACTTGCATGACTAAGTTAAAAATGGAGGTATAGATGGAGGTACTATACTGTAATTCGTATTTTCACATGTCTAGAACTATTGATTCATATGATTTACTATTGATTCACGTGATTTACTATTAGGGGGAGGTGGTGCAAGTTTGATAATACTTGCAGGACCAAATTAAAAATGAAGAAAAAGAGGAAGGTATTATACTGTAATATTTTGAACCCCGAAACGTGCAATTATCGAAACTATATTTTCCTATAAATAGAAGCTCATTCTTCTTCATTTCTCACCAATTCACTAAAGCTATAGAACAATTATTATAGAGAGAAATTATAGAGAGAAAGAAGAAGAAAAAATCTGCTACCTCTACTACCAAAGATCCAGCTTTTTCTAAGGTAAGTGGGTATTATTTCTTTTTTTTCATGAAGAGAGCTATTGTTATTCCATTCCTTATTATTATGTTGGAATAACTCGCTCATGCTGGTACCGTATACATGGTGAAATTCTTCCATTATTCCATTCTTTATTATTCTCATTGGAATATCCTCGTCTCAGACGTATTACGCATGACCCGGTTCCACTATTTATTATTCTCGTTGGAATAACTCCTGTCTGTCTGCCAAGTACCACATATATGGTGAAATTCTTCATTATTCCATTCTTATTTATTCTCATTGGAATATCCTGTCTCTACCGTATTACGCATTTAATTCGGTTCCATTATTTATTATTCGCTGAATAACCTTTCGCGTGCGCTTCATCGCATGCCCGGTGAATTCTCATTTATTCCATTCTTTATTGTTCTGCTTGGAATATCCCATGCTCGTATGCGTTACGCATGACCTGGTTCCATTATTTATTATTCTGTTGGAATAACCTGTTTGTGCGGTCTATCGCATGCATAGTGATTTCTGTTGTTATTCCATTCTTTATTATTCTGGTTGAATATCCCGCTTGCAAGCGTGACACGCCTTGACCGGGGTTCCATTATTTATTATTTTGTTGGAATAACCTATCTATGTGGATTACCACATGCATGGTGAATGATGTAAAATCCCAAATTTTACGAATAAAGATTTAAATTTCTTGAAATATTTTTTTTAATATTATGGTATGAATTTGAAATATTGTTATAGTTGTGAGTAGTATTTATAAATTTTTCAAAGTATGCAAGTTGTTGTATTATATTCGATTGGTTCTGGGGAATATTCGCTTTAGCGAGAGAATATTCGTGACAACTAATGAAATCATCTGTGGACCCTATTAACGGAATTATTGCCTTAATGAGAAAACGACAAAAAATATATTTATGAAAATAACGACGTAAGTTTTACTCGTTAAACCGCTGAACTACCCGGTAGTAAAAGTACAATAATACGCGTGGTTGCATAGTCAGTACACCTGTATTGATTATCGATGCTTACGTGAGAGGTCACTCGGTTTTGTTCAATTATTGCTACAAATGATGAGTCACGCATAGTATCTCACGTTATTGGATTCAATTATTGTCGATTGTTATATATATATATATATATATATATATATATATATATGAGTTTTGTTTTATTAGTATTATTAATGTAATAAAATGTAAAAGCTTTTATATAAAATGTAAATACTTTTATAAAATTATTCGCTTTTATTAGGCTAATAATAAAATCTTTTTATATAAAATAGAATACTTTTATAAAGTTATTTTTTTATTAGACAATAATTAGAATATATTATATTTTATTATGCATAGTGTTTGCATAAGTGCCCGCATAATGTTTGCATAGTAAAATCTTTTTATATAAAATAGAATACTTTTATAAAGTTATTTGTTTTATTAGATTATAAATAGAATATATTATATTTTAATTGTAAACCAATCTGGACCATCCGTTTAAAAGTAAATCAATCTGGACCGTTCATGGATTGGTTACTATTCAGTCCATTCTTCTATAAATAAGCTCATTCCTTCATTATTTCTTACGAATTCACCAAACTCTAAGAGAGAGAAACCAGAGAGAGAATTCTTCTTCTATAATCTTGAGCGTATTTCTTTAGCGTTTAAGAAAGCTTTGAGCGTAGTGCAAGTTTCTTCAAGTATATCCCCGCCCTACCGTCGGAGTACTCTTCTTTATAAGGTAAGGGGTATTATTTCTTTCGTATTCATGAAGAGAACTTCTGTTATTCCATTCTTTATTATTCTGTTGGAATAACCTGTATACGTGGTATACTTGGTGAAATTCTTCTGTTATTCCATTATTTATTATTCTATTGGAATAACCTGTATACGCGGGCTACCCTATACTTGGAGAAATTCTTCTGTTATTCCATTCTTTATTATTCTGTTGGAATATCATGTCTGTGCGTTTTACGCCAGACCTGGTTCCGTTATTTATTATTCTGTTGGAATAACATGTTTATGCGAAGTACCGCATGCATGGTAATTTTTGTTGTTATTTCATTCTTTATTATTCTGTTGGAACATCATGCGTCGGTCAATTAATTTCGGCCGACGACCGGTTCCGTTATTTATTATTATGTTGGAATAACCTGTTTATGCGAAGTACCGCATGCATGGTGATTTCTGTTGTTATTCCATTCTTTATTATTCTGTTGGAATATCCTGTCGGTGTGTATTACGCCTAACATGGTTTCGTTATTTATTACTCTGTTAGAATAACCTGTCTATGCGAAGTATCGCATGCATGGTGATTTCTTTTGTTATTCCATTCTTTATTATACTCAGTTGGTTAAAGTTTTGACTTCTATACTCCATGAAATTAGTGGAATATCCTTGATATTTGCGCTTCATCCAGTATCTTTTCATAGAAATATTCTTCTGAGCATTCTTGAATTTTACTCTACAAAGAAATATTATGTTGACAATTTAGACGTTATTAGTTCCTGGATAATTTAATTCTTGAACTTGTTTTATTGAATTCTTATATCATTGTCATCATCCTCATGTTTATATTTTGTTGAATATAATGGCAATAATGGCAACCCATGGTTGGTCACCGCTAAGCAGTTCAAGGAGCTGGGAGCAGCGGAGTTTTTAGGAAAGCCAGACCCACTTAAGATAGAGACGTGGATTAAGCATATCACCAAGATATTTGATGTCTTGGAATGCTCAGAGGAGCAAAAAGTTCTATTTGCCACCTTTATGTTGCGTGAAGAAGCAGATCATTGGTGGGAATCTGTAAAATGTACCCAGCTTGACGCACTGAAGATGACTTGGGAGAAGTTCCAAGAATTTTTCAACGACAAGTACTTTCCTGAAAGTATTCGTCACATGAAAGAGGTAAAGTTTATCAAGCTGGAGCAAAACAACATGATCGTGTCGCAGTACGAAGCCAAGTTTGCCGAGTTGTCCTGGTTTGCGTCCCATTTAGTTGATAATGAGGAACGAATGACGCGAATATTTCTAAGAGGTTTGAAACCCAATATACGTCAATACCTCATTTCTCACAAACTTTGTTTATATTCAGATGTTGTGAATAGGGCTCAGTTATTGGAGCGCGGTAATGAGTCAAAGACAACCAAAAGGTAACGACCAATTAACACGATGATAATCGTCATCGGTGGCAACGATCATCTAATAATGATAACCATCGTGGAAATTATCATGCCATGAATGGTAACCACTTCGGTGGTAATCATGGCCAAGATAATAGAAGTGGAAATTTTAAGAAGAAGGTTCAATAATGATGGAAAGACAAAGCAGACCAAAGACCCGTTTCAAAGGAAGAAGAACGACCACCGGTCAGATGTTTCAAATGCTAACAGGAGGACATATCCTTCCAAACCAGACGCAAAGAATCCAAAGCGTGTTTTAATTGCGGAAGAGAAGGTCACCTAGCTCTATTTTGTCATATGGTGAAGTCAAGTCCAGCTGGGATGGTGATGCCAAAGGATGTCCCAGACAAGCCAAAGCCGGTAGTTTAAGAGAGAGCATTTTTTTTTTCGTGACGAGGAACCTGAATAAAATTATCACGGGTAAGTTAATCAAAAACTCTTGCGAAGTCTATTCCGTGTTAGATACCGATTCTACCCACTCTTTCATTTCACCTAGTTGTGTTCAATGTTTGAATTTAACTCCGGAGAAGTTAGACTTTGATTTATCTGTTGAAACTCAGTTTGGAGAAACCTTCGTTACGTCCACTATTTATAAATCTTGTTTGATTTAAATCAACACTTTCACGTTACCTGCCGATCTTATCTCTTTGAAAAATACTTGCCTTTGATGTGATTTTAGGAATCGATTGGTTAACTACTCATCATACTTTTAGTAAGGTTGTTAGCTTTCATATTCCTAACCAACCTGTTATGCGAATTCAAGCACCCAAACCACTAAAGTCAATCATTGTCATATCAAGCCATAAGTAAAGAGCCCCATTCTTTCGTTATTGATTTCCTTGTGTGGAATGCACCGCCGGACTTTCCGTAGGGGCGTTGTGAATAACGATGGCAAGTTGATAGGTATCAAGGTGACGTGTTATCCAAGTCTTGGATGAGAGTCATAGCAGTTGTGAATGATATTTCTATTGTTAATAAATTTCCTGACGTATTCTTGAAGACTTCTTAGCCTAGCGTGAAATTGAATTTTGTATTGACCCCAGTACAAAACCCATTTTTTAAACCCTCAAATATTTTCTTCACCCAAAACAAACGTAACATGCGCCAAAGATGTTGGCTCGAGCTGTTGAAGATTACGATCGTACCATTCAATATCATTGTGGAAGAGCGCGAACGTGGTAAATGACGCGTTGAGTGGAAGATTATATGTTTATTTAAAAGTGCGATGTTGTTAACACAAAGACCCATTTCGTATAAATGATGAAGATAGAGTTAAAAACTCTAGGGACCTATGTGAAGATAATGAATATACGATTAGAATCGACTTTAGTCGATAAAGTTAAAACCGTGCAAGCTACATACTCAGAGCTGATGAATGTGAAGAAGAAGGTTCAAGAGGGCGTTATTCTAGAAGCAAGAATCGACGAAGAGAGGAAATCTCAACCCTCGATTTAATTGGCCCATTTAAAATTCTCGATCAAGTAGGTACTGTGGCTTATAGACTCATTTTACCACCAAGTATGTCGCGTGTTCATAACGTTTTTCACGTATCGATGTTACGTAAATATGTGGACGACCCAAACCACATTATTGATTTAGAACCGGACGAGATAGCGAATAATTTAACATATGAAGATGTACCTATTAAAATCCTGGAATATATTCTACGCTTAAAGGTTATACCTCAAGAGTTAGAATCGTGAAGTGTCCTCATCATTTCTAAGCATACAGTGCGTCTACATAAATTTTGAGGCGAAATTTCATAAGGAGGAGATTGTAAAATCCCAAATTTTACTGAAAAAGATTTAATTTTCTCAAATATTTTTTTAATATTATGGTATGGATTTGAAATAATGTTATAGTTGTGGGTAGTATTTATAAATTTTACAAAGTATGCAAGATGTTGTATTATATTCAATTGGTCGGGGAATATTCGCTTTAGTAGAGAATATTCGTGATAATGGCATAATCATTAGTGGACCCCACAATGTAATTATTATTTTAATGAGAAAACGACAAAAATATATTTATGAAAATAACAATGGAAGTTTTACTGTTAAAACTGTTGAACTACCCGGTAGTAAAAGTACAATAATACGCGTGGTTGCATAGTTGTACACGGTATTGATTATTGATGCTTACGTGAGAAGTCACTCGGTTTTGTTCAATTATTGCTACAATGAGTTCTTTGCATAGTATCTCACGTTATTGGATTCAATTATTATCGATTGTTATATATATATATATATATATATATATATATATATATATATATGAGTTTTGTTTTATTAGTATTATTAATGTAATAAAATGGAAAAGCTTTTTATATAAAATGTAATACTTTTATAAAATTATTCGTTTTATTAGGCTAATAATAAAATCTTTTATATAAAACATAATACTTTTATAAAATTATTTTTTTTATTAGACAATAATTAGAATATATAATATTTTATTATGTATAGTGTTTGCATAGTGCATGCATAGTGTTTGCATAGTAAAATCTTTTTATATAAAATAGAATACTTTTATAAAGTTATTCGTTTTATTAGATAATAAATAGAATATATTATATTTTAATTGTAAAACAATCTGGACCGTCCGTTTAAAAGTAAATCAATCTGGATCGTTCATGGATTGGTTACTATTCAGTCCATTCTTCTATAAATAGAAGCTCATTCCTTCATTATTTCTTACGAATTCACTGAAACTCTAAGAGAGAGAAAATGTAGAGAGAATTCTTCTTCTATAATCTTGAGCGTATTTCTTTAGCGCTTAAGAAAGCTTTGAGCGTAGTGCAAGTTTCTTTAAGTATATCCCCGCCCTACCGTCGGAGTACTCTTCTTTATAAGGTAAGGGGTATTATTTCTTTCGTATTCATGAAGAGAACTTCTGTTATTCCATTTTTTAATATTCTGTTGGAATAACCTGTATACATGGTATACTTGGTAAAATTCTTCTGTTATTCCATTATTTATTATTCTCGCTGGAATAACTCAGATACGCTGCTACCCTATACTTGGTGAAATTCTTACATTATTCCATTCTTTATTATTACATTAGAATATCCTCGTCTGTATGGCTTTTACGTCGGACCGGTTTAGTTATTTATTATTATATTGAAATAACCTGTCTATGCAAAGTACCGCATGCATGGTAATTTCTGTTGTTATTCCATTCTATATTATTCTGTTGGAACATCATGTCGATGCTAATTTACACCGACCGGTTCCGTTATTTATTATTCTCATTGGAATAACACATGTCTGGCGAAGTACCGCATGCATGGTGATTTCGCTTGTTATTCCATTTTTATTATTACATTTGGAATATCCCATCGATTGTATATTACGCCGACCGGTTCCGTTATTTATTATTCTATTAGAATAACTCGCTCTATCTGAAGTATCGCATGCATGGTGATTTCTTTTGTTATTCCATTCTTTATTATACTCAGTTGGTTAAAGTTTTGACTTCTATACTCCATGAAATTAGTGGAATATCCTTGATATTTGCGCTTCATCCAGTATCTTTTCATGGAAATATTCTTCTGAGCATTATTGAATTTTACTCTACAAAGAAGTATCATGTTGACAATTTGGACGTTATTAGTTCCTGGATAATTTAATTCTTGAACTTGTTTTTATGGAATTCTTATATCATTGTCATCATCCTCATGTTTATATTTTGTTGAAAGTCATCTGTGGCCTGTAATACATAGATGGATTTGGTATGATTATGACCAGGGATTATTCGGTATAATCATGACCGTAATGTTACAAATGATGTGGAAAAAGTCCTCATTGGCTCGTAGTGCATTGATGGACGCTTTTGGTATGATTATGGCTATGGATTCTCTTGACCAAGGAGCAAAAGATGAATTGTTTTATGGCATGATCGGAATCATTGATGAAAATACAATTATCTTTGGCCCATAGTGCATGGATAATTCGTGGTCGTGATACTAAATAATATCCTTGGCCTGTAGTGCAAGGATGAATTCATGATGTGGATTATTTATTAAGTTGAGTCCCAGCAATAAAAGTGATGAAAAACTTTTTAAATCATATAAGATAGTAGATTTTATTCTTTACTTGACTCTTCTAATGGATTGCTTGTTCCGCTTCAGTTAAACTTGATGTCTATTGTATTTTATCAGTTTAATATTGTTGGAGACTAATGATAATTTATTCTGCATTATCTTAGTCATAATATTTCTTACTAGGCTAGTTGAGCTCACCCTTTCTTTCACTGTTCTCTTCAGGAAATGAGAATATTTTATACCATGTATTTGGCGACTCAAGATGGGTGATGTATACCTATTTTGGGGGCGTCACAAATGATCCTTCGTATTCATTCCTTATTAAATTGTGAAAATGATCTGCTTCGTGTGGATTACTGCATGTATCGAGTTAAAATCCATTTGCGCTTTAAATAATTTTAAAATTCAAAAATTCAGGAAAAAAATTTGGGAGGATATTATGATAAGTTTTCTAACATCTCCAAGTGGAATCACTGAAAGAGGAGTTGTAGATTTTTGTATGGACTATTTTTAACAAAGCATGAAAAAGTGAAAAAAGAGAGAAAAAGCTACTGCCCACAATTTTGTAAGGGTTGTTTCGGCCACTTAATTTGTGAGAAAAATTCTAGCCTTTTGGGACATGAAAATATATGGTATAAAGTACCTCCTGTCCAAAAATGAGCTCATTCTGACTTAAAATGAGCAAGTTATGACTATTTCAATATTTAGGTTTTTCCGACGAAAAACGCTATAACTGGAGTTCTATAACTCCGATGACCATGAAATTTAAACTGGAAGCTCACGTTAACATGTGTAAGATCCTGCCAAGATTTGGGAATTTCTGGAGTTAAACTTGAGGTAGCTAATTTCTTAAGGAATTAATTAGAAATTGATTTTTGAAAAATACTTAAGGGAGTTGAAAAATTATAAAAAAATACTTGTTGTGTATGAAATATATGTATATATGTTTGGAAAAAGGATGTAACATTCCAAAATTTTTAATTGTTATATTAAATATTTATTGAATTGTTTAAGTATTTAATAGATGTGTTTATTGTTGAATAAATAATTGTTCAAATTTGATTCAATTTGGTTAACTATTTGTTAAATAAATAATTAAGGAAATTAATTATTTTATGCTAATTTAATTTAATTATTAAGTTAGAGAGTTTTGATTAATTGAATTGTTATTCTTTTTATTTGAATTTGTACTTAAAAAGGATGTGTTAGTTGATTAAATAAAGTTATAATTATATAGAAAATTATAATTTTGTGGTATTGATTTATGTGATGAAGTAATTTAATAAATTGTTATTAGAATTAATTTAATTTAATAAAAGTATAACAAATAATCTTTTATAAGTAGTTACTAAAATAACTTAAAGGAGTTTTAATTCAGTTTTGCCAAACAAGGCCTAATGTCTATTAAGTCTTTAATCTAATTGTGTTTAACCAAACAAGGCATAAGGATTAATTAATTATTTTTAGTAGTTAGTCAAACAAACCTTATGACTTTTGGTTTTCAAAATAAAAATAACTGATGTCAGTTAAGTTAGTATTATATTATATAATTAATATATATTATATCTTATATGCGTTATATTCTAAGACGAAAGAATAGAAGAGAGAGGTAAGAGAGAAGAAAAGAAAAACTCAGAGGAAGAAGAAGAAGAGAAGAAGAAGAAATGTGAGAGAATCCTAGAGAATTGGGAGTGAAGAGGAGAAAAGCTTTACAATCAAAGAGATAGTATCATCATCTTCTTCAAGGTATTATCCTATTTTTTTTAGTTTTAAAAGTTTAGTTTTTCTCTTCCCTAATTCTCTGTAGAATCCTTGTGTAAGGATAAATTGTTGTTGTTATATGGCTTTATATGATATACTAATGATGTTAAAACTAATTTCATAAGTTATAGTCAATGAATTGATGATATGTATGTAATTTGTAAAGAAAAATATTTTTACAGAAAGTTTTTGTGAATATATATTGTTTGGTTTAAGGTAGAAATTAAGGGTTAATTAGTCGTTTAGTTGATAAATTGATTATTGAATGTGGTAGAGTATGTATAAACATTGATAAAGTGCTTTAAATTAACTATTTTGGTTGGAAAACAGAATCACAGTGTTTATTTTCATTTAAAATATCAAAAGTGAGTTTTTATCAAAAACAGTGAAATTGGATGTTTTAAATTTGTTGTTTATGTTGTTGTATGGGTAGAAACATGTTAGGAGTTCTTGAATTATGTTTACATGAAGTCTTTATATGAATTACATGTGAATTAGATCATTGAGAAAGGAGCTTGTAGACCAAAATTGGCTTTTGTTCATCTTTTGTCGGTTGCCGCAAGATCGAAGCTTTGATTTTCTTGTAACGCAACTTAAGCGATAATAATCTTGTCTTGAATGGCCTTGACTCTCTGTGCAAAGACGACTGGTAGTATTATTATCATGTGCCATGTATTTCATCTCCATCCATGTGAATACCGCACTACAAAGATATATCGCTGTGGCCCATGACGAAGTTAGTAGAATAGTCCGACGATTGTACTTTTGTACTCGAAATTTGAAGGAATTGTTATGGGATAATTGTAAGACGTAAAATGTTAATTTCAAAGATTTCTATACTATGAATAAGCATGTTATCAACGATTAACTTGTGTTATAACTTGATTATGTGATTAAATAATCAAACCTACATGATGAATGTAGTTAGTTAAGTTTGTAAAGTGGTAGTGACTAATTATGTCATGATGACATATGTTTATAGGATATTGTGATTTGAATTATTTGGTTTAGCCCACGAGCAATGCACGTTCTCTAATCTATTTTCTTATTGAAGCAATTATTGTTTCCAATTCGATTACCTTATAAATGATGCAACTTTTCTAATCCATTATCTTGTTGAATCAATTATTATTTCCAATATAATAATGCAAGCTTTCTAAACTTTGATTTTTATATTGAACAAGTTATTCTTGTATTTAACTTGTTGTTTAACATGCACAATTATACATACTAATGTTGAACAGTTTTATCGTTCAAATTGATACGCATGCTTAGTATTCGATTTTAAATAACCTTAGCTTAACATTGTTCAAGCAAGGTGTGTTATAGTTATTTAAGTTGTATGCTATTAGATTGTTCCTAAAGCATGACTTTAATTTACCATGTTGATTCAATTACGATTATTCTATAGTATGATGTTATTAATTTTATTCAACTAATCCTTAGTTGATGTTCGTTGAATTCCAAATTACCTTGAAATATATCCAAACCAAACTCACTTTGGTGCGGACTTGTACTCTAAATACTGAGATGAACAACCCTATTATTAGGGGTAACTTACGCTTAGCGTTGAAATATTTATGCACAATACATTGTACGAAGGTGATCCCCTAAGTACGAGGAGTCCCTATAGTCTTATATTTGTTAAAAGTTTAAGTTGAAAATTACTTATAACTATGGACATAGTTAAGTGGTCTTAGGACCCTCGGTTATTTATTTCAGAATGTTGAAAAATTATATTGTTTAATTCTATCGAGCCTCGTATTTGGCAATTGCTGTAAAGATTTTTCATTCAGTGTTGTTCCAAGTGAGCTTTGTTTGCTCACTCTTGCTTATATAACTATTATAGTTAAGGATGAGAAGGTTGATGTACCTAGCACCAGTAAGGGAAAAAGGAAAGATGAACAAGTTTTGAAGACTTGTAATATGATATTTGATTTTCAGATTTTAATTGAATGGTTGTAATAAAGTTGATTTAATTTCCGCATTTGAATGATTGTATTTAAAGGTTAGACAACCTGGGAGATTTTTATTATGTAACCCTTTAATGGGAAAGGTTTTATTTATCCAGTTTTATTGTGATTGGGTAGTTAGATATGAATGTTTGATTAAGTGAACACCAAATCCTGTGGGAATGAAGTACCTGGGTTTGGGGGTGTCACAGGTTGGTATCAAAGCCTTAGGTTATGGACCTTAGGTGGGGAAAAGCCTTAAGAAGTAAGCTTCGAAAAGATAGTGATGATAAACTCTTATCGAGTTTTAAGGAAGAAGTAATAAAACAGTTATGTGCTTATGTGTTTACAACTTATGTGCTCGTGAGCGTCGAGTAGTAATGATTAGTAATTAAAACTTAAACTTTGGTTGACAGGATGTCTAATATAGGAGGATCCAGTCAAGCTAGGGAGGAGGAGCCTCGAGATATTCAGGTAGTTTGGGAACAATTACTGCCACGGGAAACAGTTCCGTTGGTCACAGTAGTTGAGCAGGAGAGAGTACCTGATGAGGATGATGAGATAGAGACGGATGAGGAAGATTCCTTGGAGCCGCCATGCATTTAATGAAGAGGACGAGGAGGAAATGATTCCACTTAACTTCGATGGGTGAATCAGTATATACGATGAGGTGCATGACCACAACGTGGAACTTCAAGATACCGTCCGAGGAATTGCAAGAGATAGTAGGCGAGCAAACAGCCCTCGATTGCACAGAAGGACGACAAAATTCAGGACCGAGAGGAACGTGTGAACAATGTTGAAGATAAGCTGATTCACACTGAAGAAGAGAACGAGCAAATGAGAGCAGGGATTACAGAGTTGAAGAGCAAGTTGAGAGAAGAAACTGCAAAAAGGGCAAGAGCTGAAGACGCGTACGAGGAAGCTAATCAACAAGCCGAAATAGCAGAGGGAGATGCACAAGCAAAGAGAATGAAGATGCAGGAAATGGATAACGTGTTCAAAATCGCGTTCAATCAAGCTCAGGATCGGGTCATGGGTTACCCAATTCAGTTCGAGACACTAACCTCGTACATACTAGATCGTTGAACCATGTTCCGAATTATGGAAGAAGAGCGTCGTAAGGCTTTGCAGTATCTTAATAGGACATCGTAGGGAGTGTACTTGATTTATGATTTATGTTGTGATAAATAATATGTAAATCCCAAGTGTTATGCAACCTATGGGATATGATGATGATGTCCTGAAACTTTAGTAGTTCAGGAAAATAATGTAAATAGCAGTGATGCTATTGATATGATGTTTTCAAAGAATTAAGAATGAATAAAAGTTATTATCTTCTTTTATCCAAAGTGTTATGTGTTATGTGGTGATTATTTTGGGGGCAAGTTAAGTAGAAATTACTTGAAAAGAGTTGAGTAATAATCTAATGAGTGTATTTTTAATAGAAAATGCCTCCAAGACATCAACCACCCAGACAGAGAACCACTGAAGGAACCAACAATAATAATGCCGAAGCTAACCCCGTTCAGCAGTTGGTGACGTTACTGACAGGTGCACTGCAGAATCAACCGCAGAACCAACAACAAAATCAAGCTACAACGTTTAAGGACTTCAAGGCGGTTGGAACACCAGAATTCTGTGGGTCTATGAACCCGATTGAGGCACAAACCTGGGTCATGGAGATAGAGAAAGTGTTCGATGTTGCAGGAGTAGGGGAAGATCAGAAAAGTGCTTTTGCAACATTCATGTTGAAAGCAGAGGCTAGTTATTGTTGGCAGGACAATAAAACTCGAGGAGGACCAGGGGTTATGGCTTGGGATAGGTTCAAGGAGATGTTCTTCAAGACCTATTTCCCAGAGAGTTTGAAGAGTCAACTAGAAGTGCAGTTTTTAGAACTAAAGCAGGGAACAATGACGGTGTCGGAGTATGCCGCGAAATTCAACGAGTTGGAGAGGTTTGCGCCATACCAACTCAGCACAGATGAACGCAAGGCGAAGAGGTTTGAACAGGGACTGAAGCCCTGGTTGTTTAGTAGGGTTTCCTTGTTCCAGTTGAAGACGTTTGCAGCTGTGATGGAAAAGGAAATTCCGCTAAAGGTGGAGACGAGGCTATAACCAAGTTCAATCAGGAAAAGAAAAAGAAGAAGAATGAAGTGGAGGTGAAGAATGGAGGAGGTGGTAGTGGAAATGGTAACAATAATCTAAAAAGAAAGTGGAATGGGAATATGGGTGCTGGGAATCAGCAGGGTAACCAGCAGGGTAAGAAGTCTGAAGCATGTGCTACATGCGGAAAGTTTCACAAGGGTGTATGCTTAATGGGGAAACAAGTATGCTTTAACTGTGGCCAAGAGGGTCATATCGCCCCAAATTGCAATCAACACAAGAAGAATGTTTGCTACACTTGCGGGTCCAAGGATCACTTTTCTCGTGAGTGCCCTATGAAGAAAGCTTGGAGAAACAACAGAAGCAAGGGAGGTAGTAGCAGTGGAGGTACTTGGGCCATTATCGGGCCAACTAAGATCAAACAAAACCCACAACCGTAACATTTAACATGACTGTGCAAGATGTTGTGCAATTAAAGGATGTGGTGTCAGGTATTATCCCAATCAATGATATTGATGCTTATGTATTATTTGATTCGGGTGCTATTTGCTCATTTATATCTGATGAATTTGCTATGAGATTAGGATTGCCTAGTGAAGAATTGAATTTCCCTTTAAACATAGAAATTACGAATAAGGAAGTAATTCCTGTTAGGTTCGTATACAAGAACTGTAGAGTGAATATTAAGGGAAATATTTTGATGGTAGATTTAATTCTGATTAGGCTTGGAGAGTTTGATGTTATTTTGGGAATGGATTGGTTGTTTAATTGTGGAGCGATAATTGACTGCCAAAAGAAATGTGTAAACCTTATGACACCGTCAAAGGTAGTTTTCAATGGTAGCAAATCGCCTAGACAAATGAAATGTCTGACGATTATGCAGGCCAAAAAGTTGTTGAGTCAAGGCCGTGTGGGTTATTTAGCTTACATAGTCAATACTCAGAAGAAGGGTGTGAAACTGGAAGAAATACCAGTAGTTAGGAAATTTGTGGACGTGTTTCCGGAGGATTTTCCAGGACTTCCGGCTGACAGAGAAATTGAGTTCGTGATCGACTTAATGCCAGGAACCGCTCCGATATCGAAAGCTCCGTACTGAATAGCTCTAGTAGAGATGAAGGAACTGATGGTACAACTGCAGGAGCTGTTGGATAAGAAATACATTCAGCCGAGTGTGTCACCATGGGGAGCATCAGTGTTATTCGTAAAGAAGAAGGATGGGTCAATGCGTCTTTGCATTGATTATAGGGAGTTAAATAAAGTCACTATTAAGAATAAATATCCATTTCCGAGAATAGATGACTTGTTTGATCAATTAAAGGGTGCCAGATATTTCTCTAAAATAGATTTGAGAAGTGGGTATCACCAACTGAAAGTAAGGAAGGAGGATGTACCGAAGACGGCATTCCGAACTCGGTATGGACATTACGAGTTTTTGGTGATGTCTTTTGGTTTGACAAACGCCCCTGCAGTGTTCATGGATTTGATGAACATGGTGTTTAAACCATTTTTAGACAAGTTTGTGGTGGTGTTTATCGACGATATTCTGGTGTATTCTAGAACTCAAGAAGAACACGTGGAACACTTACGTCTAACGCTGGAGACGCTAAGAAAGGAAAAGTTGTATGCAAAATTCTCTAAATGTGAATTCTGGTTAGAACGTGTACAATTTCTTGGGCACGTAATCGACAAGGATGAAATTTCAGTGGATCCATCAAAGGTCGAAGTTGTGATAAATTGGGAACAACCAAGAACTCCATCAGGAGTAAGAAGTTTCTTGGGATTGGCGGTATTATTACACGGCTTTATTCAGATTTCTCCAAGATAGCCATTCTGCTAACAAATTTGACGAGGAAATCTGTAAAATTTGTTTAGACAGAGAAGTGTGAAGGAAGTTTCCAGGAATTGAAAAAGAAGCTAAGTATGGCACCTGTGTTGTCATTACCAGATAATATAGGAAATTTTGTGGTGTACAGTGATGCTTCACACAAGGGATAAGGATGTGTCCTTATGCAGAATGGAAAAGTCATCGCGTATGCATCAAGGCAATTAAAGGACTACGAAAAAGGGTATCCAACTCATGATTTAGAGTTGGCGGCAATTGTGTTCGCACTAAAGATATGGAGACATTATATCTACGGAGAGAAATGTGAGATTTACATAGACCATAAAAGTCTAAAGTATATTTCACTCAAAAAGACTTGAACATGCGTCAAAGGAGATGGATGGAATTGATAAAGGATTACGATTGTGAGATGTTTTACCATCCAGGCAAAGTAAACGTGGTTGTAGATGCCTTGAGTAGGAAAGGCAGAGAGAAGTTGATGCTGTTAACTGATAAGGAGGAGCTTATTACAGCAATGTCAAGGTTAGAGTTGGAAATCAAATTTCCAAAAGAATCCGATGAGAAATTGTACCAGATGGAAGCCAGTCAAACTTTGGTGGACAAAGTGAAGAACGCTCAACTGCAGGATGAGGAATGCAGAAAAATAAGAGAAAGTGTGGTCGAGGGAAAGGAATTGAAATACAAAGTTGATACTGATGGAATGCTGAGATTCGAGGGATGAATCTGGGTTCCAGCAGTACCAGATATTAAAGAGGACATCTTGACAGAAGCTCATAGCTCGAGATATTCGATTCATCTAGGAAGTACGAAAATGTATCAATATTTGAGGCAACATTTTTGGTGGCCAAACATGAAAAGAGACGTTGCAGAATGCGTTGCAAAGTGCTTAACATGTCAGAGAGTCAAGGCCGAGCATCAAAGACCAAGCGGGTTACTTCGACCGTTGGAGATACCGGAATGGAAATGGGAACATATCACAATGGATTTTTTGGTAGGTCTCCCAACGACTCAGAAAGGATACGATGCAATTTGGGTGATAGTGGACAAATTAAAAAAATCTGCACACTTTTTGCCAATAAAGATTAGATTCAATCTTGATCAGTTGGCAAAATTATATGTTAAAGAGATCGTTGCAAGACATGGAGTTCCAGTGTCAATTGTGTCAGATAGAGATCCGAGATTCACATCAAACTTCTGGAAGAGACTACAAGAATGTATGGGAACACAGTTGCGAATGAGTACGTCATATAATTCGCAAACAGATAGCCAAAACGAATGAACGATTCAAACATTAAAAGATATGTTGAGAGCATGCGTCATGGATTTCAAAGGAAGCTGGGATAAAAAATTACCGTTGGTGGAATTTTCCTACAATAACAGTTACCACGCAAGCATCGGCATGCCGCCTTACAAAGCATTGTATGGCAGGAGGTGCAGAACTCCACTGTGCTGGGATGAAGTCAGTGAACGTCAACTGTTAGGACTAGAATTGGTACAACAAACTGCTGAGGTTGTCAAACTCATCGAATAAAAGATTGATAAATTTGCTCAAGATGCACAAAAGAAATATCTTTGATCCACACGCATAAGATCGTGCATTTGACGTGAAAATTACGTTTTCCTAAAAGTTTCACCTTGGAAGGGAAAAATTCGATTTGGTAAAAATGGGAAACTAAGCCCGAGGTTTATTGGACCCTTCGAAGTGCATTGAAAAGTTGGAGAGGTGGCTTACGAGGTAGCTCTACCTCTAGAATTGTAAAACATTTATAATGTTTTTCACGTTTCGGTGTTACGACCATATAAGTCCGATTACAAGCATGTGATCGAGTACGAACCATTACAATTTGAAAAAGACTTGGCCTATGAAGAGGTTCCTATCCAGATAGTCGACGGGAAAGAACAAGTGCTCAGAAATAAAGTGATACCTTCTGTGAAGGTAATATGGAGGAACCACAATGTCGAAGAGGCTACGTGGCAACTCGAATCTGAAATGATGAAGAATTACCCTGAGTTATTTGTTTAATCTATGTCTTCGATTCTGGGGACAGAATCTTTATAAGTAGGGGAGAATGTGACGAATGAATTGTTTGAATTGTGATTCTGAGGACGGAATCCTTGTAAGGAGGGAATGATGTAACACATTCCAGAATTTTTAATTGTTATATTAAATATTTATTGAATTATTTAAGTATTTAATGGATGTGTTTATTGTTGAATAAATAATTGTTCAAATTTGATTCAATTTGGTTGTTAAATAAATAATTAAGGAAATTAATTATTTTATACTAATTTAATTTAATTATTAAGTTAGAGAGTTTTGACTAATTGAATTGTTATTCTTTTATTTGAATTTGTACTTAAAAAAGGATGTGTTAGTTGATTAAATAAAGTTATAATTATATAGAAAATTATAATTTTGTGGTATTGATTTATGTGATGAAGTAATTTAATAAATTGTTATTAGAATTAATTTAATTTAATAAAAGTATGACAAATAATCTTTTATAAGTAGTTATTAAAATAACTTAAAGGAGTTTTAATTCAGTTTTGTCAAACAAGGCCTAATGCCTATTAAGTCTTTAATCTAATTGTGTTTTACCAAACAAGGCATAAGGATTAATTGATTATTTTTAGTGGTTAGCCAAACAAACCTTATGGCTTTTAATTTTCAAAATAAAAATAACTGATGTCAGTTAAGTTAGTATTATATTATATAATTAATATATATTATATCTTATATGCGTTATATTCTAAGACGAAAGAATAGAAGAGAGAGGTAAGAGAAAAGAAAAGAAAAACTCAGAGGAAGAAGAAGAGGAGAAGAAAAAAAGTGAGAGAATCCTAGAGAATTGGGAGTGAAGAGGAGAAAAGCTTGACAATCAAAGAGATAGTATCATCATCTTCTTCAAGGTATTATCCTATTTTTTTTAGTTTTAAAAGTTTAGTTTTTCTCTTCCCTAATTCTCTCAGTAGAATCCTTGTGTAAGGATAAATTGTTGTTGTTATATGGCTTTATATGATATACTAATGATGTTAAAACTAATTTCATAAGTTATAGTCAATGAATTGATGATATGTATGTAATTTGTGAAGAAAAATATTTTTACAGAAAGTTTTTGTGAATATATATTGTTTGGTTTAAGGTAAAAATTAAGGGTTAATTAGTTGTTTAGTTGATAAATTGATTATTGAATGTGGTAGAGTATGTATAAACATTGATAAAGTGCTTTGAATTAACTATTTTGGTTGGAAAACAGAATCACAGTGTTTATTTTCATTTAAAATATCAAAAGTGAGTTTTTATCAAAAATAGTGAAATTGGATGTTTTAAATTTGTTGTTTATGTTGTTGTATGGGTAGAAACATGTTAGGAGTTCTTGAATTATGTTTACATGAAGTCTTTGTATGAATTACATGTGAATTAGACTGTTAGAAAGGAGCTTGTAGGCCAAAATTTGCTTTTGTTCATACTGCTGTCAAGTCATCAATCTAAGATCGATTTATATGCAGCATGTGTGACTTGAAGTATTAATCTCGTACCAATACGCCGGCTCCATGCCGCAGCACTGACTGGTAGTATTATTGTCGCTATAGCAACGCTTTCTTTTATACAATACAAATACCTGATACAAGATAAATTGTGGCGCCACAAATATGAAAGTTAGCGAATGGTCCGACAATGTACTTTTGTACTTTCGAAATTTGAAGGAATTGTTATGGGATAATAGTAGGGATGTAAAATATTAATTTCAAAGATTTCTATACTATGAATAAGCATGTTATCATCGATTAACTTGTGTTATAACTTGATTATGTGATTAAATAATCAAACCTACATGATGAATGTAGTTAGTTAAGTTTGTAAAGTGGTAGTGACTAATTATGTCATGATGACATATGTTTATAGGATATTGTGATTTGAATTGTTCGGTTTAGCCCACGAGCAAGGCAAGTTCTCTAATCTATTTTCTTATTGAAGCAATTATTGTTTCCAATTCGATTACCTTATAAATGATGCAAGTTTTCTAATCCATTATCTTGTTGAATCAATTATTGTTTCCAATATAATAATGCAAGCTTTCTAAGCTTTGATTTTTATATTGAACAAGTTATTCTTGTATTTAACTTGTTGTTTAGCATGCATAATTTAATATACTAATGTTGAATAGTTTTATCGTTCAAATTGATACGCAAGGTGTGTTATAGTTATTCAAGTTGTATGCTATTAGATTATTCTTAAAGCATGACTTTAATTTACCATGTTGATTCAATTACGATTATTCTATAGTATGATGTTATTGATTTTATTCAACTGATCCTTAGTTGATGTTCGTTGAATTCCAAATTACCCTGAAATGTATCCAAACCAAACTCACTTTGGTGCGGACTTGTACTCTAAATACTGAGATGAACAACCCTATTATTAGGGGTAACTTACGCTTAGCGTTGAAATGTTTGTGCACAATACATTGTACGAAGGGATGATCCCCCTAAGTACGAGGAGTCCCTATAGTCTTATGACTGTTAAAGTTTAAGTTGAAAAATTACTTATAACTATGGACATAGTTCGTGATCTTAGGACCCTCAGTTATTTATTTCAGAATGTTGAAAAATCATATTGTTTAATTCTATCGAGCCTCGTATTTGGCAATTGTTGTAAAGATTTTTCATTCATTGTTATTCCAAGTGAGCTTTGTTTGCTCACTCTTGCTTATATAACTATTACAGTTAAGGATGAGAAGGTTGATGTACCTAGCACCAGTAAGGGAAAAGGAAAGATGAACAAGTTTTGAAGACTTGTAATATGATATTTGATTTTCAGATTTTAATTGAATGGTTGTAATAAAGTTTATTTAATTTTCGCATTTGAAGGATTGTATTTAAAGGTTAGACAACCTGAGAGATTTTTATTATGTAACCCTTTAATGGAAAAGGTTTTAGTTATCCAGTTTTATTGTGATTGGGTAGTTAGATATGAATGTTTGATTAAGTGAACACCAAATCCTGTGGGAATGAAGTACCTGGGTTTGGGGGTTCACAAAGGATAGAAAAATAATAAGTTGATTTGGTAATTTTTCATGAAAATAGTTTAGTTACAAACATATGAGTTAAATATGTTATGTGAAGTTGAAGAATTGGTAAATAGGATTTTAGGGCTTGAAAATCCTATATAAGGTATATACAGATTTTTGATGAGTGATTTGATCATTGGTGATGAAATCTTATGAGTATGGCATTTTTGAATGATTAAATGCATTATTTGGTAAAGTATAAACAATTAAATTAAATTGTTTATAAGTTTAAGAAGTGATTAAAATATTGTTATAATATTAACAATATTAGATTATGAGTTATTTAAGTGATGAATAATATTTGGCTAAATTTAAAGTCTTAAATATTTATCCTTGTTTTCGTTTGATTAATGCTTATATTATTGTCATCATCCTCATGCTTATATTGTGATGAAAGTCATCTTTGGCTTACGTGCGCAGAGATGGACTTGGTATGATTATGAAACAGGATCATTCGGTATAATCATGACACAGTAATGTTATAAATGATGTGGTAAAAGTCCTCGGTGGCACTCGTAGTGCATTGATGGACAATTTTTGGTATGATTATGACCGAGGATTATTCGGTATAGTCATGACCATTGATGATTTAATGAATATCCTTGGCCGTGAGTGCGGGGATGATTCGATGATGTGGTTTATATCTTAAGTCGAGTCTCAAATGATAAAATTGATGAAAACATTTTAAAACATAGAAGATAGTAGATATCATGCTCTACTTGACTCTTCTAATGGATTGCTTATTCCACTGCAGTTAAACTTGATGTCTATTGTATTTTATCAGTTTAACATTGTTGAAGACTAATGATAATTTATTCTGCATTATCTTAGTCATAATATTTCTTACTGGGCTAGTTGAGCTCACCCTTTCTTTCACTGTTCTCTTCAGGAAATGAGAATATAGCTGGGACGAGTTAGGGAACGAAGTGACGGTCCAGATGATAGCATTAGTAGTCCTCACCATTCTGTTAAATAGTGTGACAATAAATGTAATGAGGACTCCATTGAGTGTGAATATTTTTTAGATGACAATATTCTTATTAAAACTCTTAGATTATGTTTTATCGTATTTTACACGACTATTGTATAATTAAGTTGTATTTGAATTTTGTACTATGTAAGTGGCGACCCAAGATGGGTGATGTATACCTGTTTTGGGGGCGTCACAGCTTCACTAGCTCCTTCCATCTAAATAAACGGACATCCGACGGATGCTCGTCATTGCATATGCCCCGAGTTTTGAATGTCGGAATGGTTTCAAACATAAACACTTGGAATACATAAGGAAGCCCATTCAACTTGTATAATTTGGTATAATGATCCTTGTAGAAATTATATATCGACTCACCATTCCTTCCCTTCTTCAAACGCCCCTTCAAAGCATTTGACAAAGTGTACTTTGTCATCTCGAACGCGACTTTCCCCCAAGGAAAACTACTAACATCACCATAACATAAAAAATTAACCATTGCCCTATCCACATAATTTTCAGAAACTGTGGATAGAATGAAATTAAACACCAACAAAATAATTGACATCTTAATAGCCTCATCATCGTCAGCAAAAACTGCCTTCCGATATACCCTACCTATGCTACTACGCGTCACAACTTCATCCCCAAAAAACTTTTCAATAAGCATATTCTCCATACCTTTATATATAGTTATATCATCCTCACCCTGCCATCTCAACCCAGAAATTAGACAGAACTTAGGCAAACCAAACTTGACCCTTTTCGCCCCAAACAAAAGCCACATTTCACCGTCATCCCTCTGGTGAACCTCCCTTATAAAAGCATGGTGAATAATCTGGGAATACATTTGGTGCTCACCAAACTCCGGAAAATTCCCAAAACATGTTGCCTTAAACTTCTTCAAGTGACTTTCGTTCAGTTTCTTGGCAATAATGCTGGGGACTTCTACGTCGCACCAATATATAACTTTTCCAGTGAATTTTCTATTGCATTCCTCATAATACAGATCCCATAACTGCAAATAAACAAAATTAGATTTGCAAAATTATTAGTAACCAATATAAATATTATTTATATCATAAACAGTTACATAGTAACCAATAAATAATATCATACTAGCAAAAACATAATATAACAATTACATAGTAGCTAAAAATAGACAAAATTTAAATTAATAAACCTTTGAAATTCTTTTTGTTGGAATTATATTCTGGCTAAGCACTTGTCCTTCGGACTTAACTACATGGACATCAAAATCAGAATCTAACTGCACTTCAGAATGCTTGATATCACTATGTATCACCAATCTATTCTCACTCTTACTCGATTTCTGACCTACATTCTTCCCCTTCCCCTTCCTCTCCACAACAAACTTCTTCAATCCCTTTACAGAATCACCCTCCGTGATTCTCTTCCTCTTTCCGTCCTTCTTCCTTGTATCAGACATTCTATATAACAACACAACATAAAAACAACACATTAATATACTACTTTGATAGTACATTAAACTATTTAAAAATTACTTATGTGAACAAATAACCAACAGAATCGAACAACTAATCGAACGAACAGAACAACGAAAAATGGCGACCAACGAACAAGAGTTGTCTGTGCTGACGGAGTAACAACGATAACAAGTAACAACGATAACTATACAACTAGAAGAAGATGGCGATCACGAAAATAACACTCAGACACGATCAACAGAGAAGAATAACACACGAACAGAGAGAGAAGAAAGGGTTTCAGCATGCAAACAACGGTTTAAAACCGAAGAGTCCTAATGGCGGTTATCACATCTTTCAAAAAAAATAAAACCCATTTTAAGTTGGACACTAATTTGTCATGTCAGCCATTAATATTAATCCCTTCAATTAAGGACTTATAATTGTATTAATATTGTAAATAAAAATGAAAAAATGTAATATTTTTTGTAATTATTTAGAGGTATGATTTTGTAATTATTTTCAAAAATGTACTAATATATGTAATTAATCCTTTACTTTTTTAGTTTATCAAAATTTGGGCCATTTTGGCCCGGTTTGTTTGGGCCAAGGCTAGGGATGTGTCAAAATATGTCCAGAAATCAATCTAGGCCCGCGGGCCAATCCAGCTCGGCCATCAAAAAGCGGGCTTTGAGTTTCATTTTTTTAGCCTATCAAAACCTGTGTCATTTTGACTCGGCCCGTTTGCCAGGTTTATATATAATAATGTATACTCCTTTTTTCTTAGTAAACGAAGGAAACTATATTTTTTTAAGTAGTTTCTTGTTATGTATTGCGATAAATTTACGTCGAATTATAATTGTTAAATTTATCGATAATAAAATTATTGTGAATTATAAGAACGCCCCATTTATTATATTATCTCTCCAAAAATATTATTACGTAAACATTCAAAACACCTATCATTTTTTTAATAGTTTTTACTATTTGAGCTCAAGTGATAAATTAAAACATTGCATTGATAAATTGGGATAATTTTCTTAAAAAGTTTATATCATCCCAAATGAAGGGGGGTGTATTCAATTAAGATTTGTAAAGACTTTTTTTAAGTGACATACTTTTGTAGAATTTGTGATATTTTTATGACTTTCAAAGACTTTTTTAAAATGACTTTTATAGACTCTATGAAATAAGTAACAGACTTTTATAAACTTTTTATCAAGATTGTGATAGACTTTTGTATACTTCTAATATATCTTACAATTTATATTAATTGTTAATTAGCCCATGTGTACAACATCTCCCTCTTTTTTCATGAACTAGAGTAAATCTCATTATATTATTGTGGCATGAGATTTTATATATGTTGAAAGCGTTCATATTATTCTACTCATTTTATAATACATTTGGATACTCTTGGATACCAATAAAACTTTAGAAACTACGAATTTAATATAAAAAAATTAAGCTCACTTTTCATTGAGCTATATATACTTTACGATATCGTCGCGCTTTTTTAGTAGGAATACCAAACTGCTTTTTCACAAAATAATATGACAATGAAAATCTGTATGATCAAAAGTTGCAAAACTTCATACATGTGAGTAAACTACTAACAAGTAACATTAGCATACTAGTCCTCTATTCATTAGCATTCTCTCGTTACCGGCCATTGTTATTATTATTGTCCGTGAATCATACAGTAATTTCATATATTATACATACATAATCATATATTAACTGTAACACATAATCATAATTATACATAATCATAATCATACATAATCATATATTTTCGTACATAATCATATATTTTCATATATTATACATACATAATCATAATCATATATTTTCAAAAATTAACAGTAATTTCATATATTATACATACATAATCATATATTAATAGTAACACATACACATCATATATTTTCTATTTTCATATATTATACATACATAATCTTTACAATTGATATGAGAGTTTCATGATTTTATCTCACCTTTGTTGAACAAATCTCTTTCCTCTTTCTATTGAAAGCTTTCGAACGACTGTTTTTTCCCTCACCAATTTAGATTAGGTCTTTAGTTATTTGTTTACTTATTAATATATCTTGTTATTTCTATTATTATAATAAATCTTATGGCCCAAATTTTACCAAATTATTTATCTATCACATATTAATATTTATTAGCCCATATAAAATAAATAATTAGTTTGACCCAATAAAAGACAAAGTCCAATTAATAACTAGTTTTATCCACTTTTGTGTTTATTTGGAAGTCTTTAGAAATCTTTAGAGATGAGGTCAAACTTTGGATATGGGTTGATAGTTATAATTCTTCTTCTAAAGTCTGTTAAACTTTACCATTTAATAGAAATCTGAAAAGTCTATGACTTTTTGAATACCAAAATACTTTTATAGACTTTATAAAAATTTTAATTCAATACCATCTAACTTTTAAAGACATTAACAAAGTTGTAATTAAATACCACTAAACTTTTATAAACTCTTTAAATGTCTTGATAGAATACAACTAAATTTTTAAAATCTTTAAAAGTCTTTAAAAATTTTAATTGAATACACCCCAAAATGTACATAAATAACTTTCAGGGACAATATTCTAAGAATATCCAGCACAAAAAAAAATGAAGAATAGTACAACTAAACCTATATTAAGATATGCTTAACTTTTTAGGATCTAATTATTGGTTTTCAAAATTATAAAGCAGATATTTTAAAAACCTTAGATCCCTTAATTGACACAAATAATTAGATTTTGGTAGAGGGGGGAATATATATATATATATATATATATATATATATATAGATTTAATCAAGTCCGGACTTTCAGACCTGATCAAATTCGCACATTTTTTTTTGTTTTTTTTAAAACAACTAAAAATAAAAATAAAAATTATAGAACTTGAATTTTTACACAATACAATATTTTGGGTGTGATTTGAATACATATAATAAAACATGTCTGTACAGACTGTTTTTTTTTAAAAAGCCTCTATATATATATATGTGTGTGTATTTCAACGTATTGCAGGAGAGGGAAGTTTTTGTCCCTATCGAATCACGAGAATACCACGACCGGCGAAATCGGGGGGTGTCGGGGGGCACTGCCTTGAGTGAGGTTGGTACTAAGATTAAGGTTTGGAGAGAAAAAAAATGATATTTACATATATTTTATTTCTTTTCTGTATTTTTTTTATAGGTCCTGCAACTCAATGTGAGTGAGAAACGTAAATTTGAATTGTCTAAATAATGACAAAATGTTTGCAAAAAAATAAAATAAAGAGGCTATTTTGTTTTGTTCAATATAAAATTATTATGAACTTTTTAAAATCAAATTAAGATATTTTTAAACTCTAAATTAATATAATTTTTCTAATTTTAAAATTTTCGAGGCACACGCCTCAATAGTCAAAATCTATTAAAAGTTGCATGAAAACACAATTTATTTCTTATTTGATGCATTAGAAACTCCAAAGTAGCCTTTAATTTAATTAATGGGTGATATAATAAGCATCTCAATTTTTAAATGCATTCTTTTCCGGAAAAACTCCAAATTAACCTTTAGTTAATATGTAATCAAGAAATCTTTGTGAAGAGATTCAATCAAATATGCTCATTTTTATATTCCTACAATTTTTACAAACACATTGAATTATTATATTTTTCAATAATTGAAAACGAAAGAAATTTTGAGACGCTTTTTAAATTATACAGATTCATGTAATACGCTTACCTCCTCTTAATCGTAAAATCGAAAGAAGACTTCAAGTGTCAATAAATAAAATTTTTTTACTGATGTATTTTGCCCCCTATGAAAATCTTCTGTTCAGCCAACCACGAGTCATGACCCAATTCAGTACTACTGAAAAGAGAGAAAAAGAAACATCACCAATTTCACTAATTTGCACCTTTACCAGCCATTACAATGATGAATAACCTCTCTTGATTACTTTTTGTATCAAGAACTTCAAAAAATCTTGCATAAACCCTTTTTCTTTGAGATTTTGAAAATTCCTTAACAATGGCAGAAAACCCTCTTGATGACACCATATTTGAAGAGAGAGAAAACCTCATGATATCACCCAATGGTAGAACCCCAACTCTAAGAACTGCCCATTTCCTAAAACCCTCTGTAAACTCCATTAATGGACAAAGCTTGAAGCTCCTTCACTTCCCTCTGCTCTGAATCCGAGTGGCCCATCAAGGTTTGCTTCAATGGGTGGCACAATAGCCCTTTAACGAAATGGCAAACATGGGTTTATAGCATGCATTCAAAATATGAATCTATTTGGAAGAAATCTGGGATTTATGAAGCTATTATGGCTTCTACTTACCAAATTCGAAGAAATCCTGAGGTGATTTTTGGGCTTGCAGAAAGATGGTGCCCTGAAACTAGCACATTTTTGTTTTCTTGGGCTGAAGCAACAATTACTTTGGAAGATATGATGATTTTGGGGGGATTTTCTGTTGTGGGTAGCCCTGCTTCAATGCCTCTTGAATCTAAAGAATTGAGGGAAATTGAAGAGAATTTGAATAAAGCAAGGAAATCAGTCTTCAAGTCAAAACCCCAAAAGGGTGATCACTATGAATGGTTGAAATACTTTATGGAAAGTGGGAATGAAATGGAGCATGAAGCATTTCTTTCTCTGTGGTTATCAAGGTTTGTTTTCCCTGGAAATGTGTTTGATACTATAAATAGAGATAATTTTTCGATTGCGATTTACCTTGCTAGCGGGATTAAGATTGCACTTGCACCTACTGTTCTTGCTACCCTCTATCGAGATTTAAGTTTGTTAAAAGAAACCATTATTGCTTCTGCTAATTTGAAGGTTGATGAGTGCAAAGGAAACTATTTAGCCCTTACTTTGTGGTCACCATTGCAATTTGTTCAAATATGGGCTTGGGAGAGATTACCTCCATTGCAGCCAAAACCCAATTTGCTCCATTCATGGGAGCCGAGATCGGCTCGATGGCATGGCCTAAATCGGTTAAAACGAGAAAATGTCAGGTGGGTTATAGACTCTGCTGGTGACAGTTTTCTGTGGAGGCCATATGCCATTGCTGTGGATAATTGGTCATTCCCAAAGTTCTACAAAGAAAAAGAACAATGGGTATTTTCTGGTTGTGGTTTGAATGAAGAATTTGAGTCGTTTGCTCGTTGCTTGAGGGTATCTGAACTTGTTGGGATAGATAGCATAGAGCCTTATTTACCACATCGAGTTGCAATGCAATTTGGAATGGATCAAGATCTTCCCGGATGGATTCCTCGTGTCAATGCAACTCCAGAAATTGTTTGGGAAAACTACAGCAGACCGGTTAGGGATGCCAAACTATACTTTCCTTCTAGGCTTTTTGAGGCTGATGTTACTACACGGTACTTGGAATGGTGGGAGAAATCAGTGTTAGACCCACAAGGTAAAATCACGGATCGTGTCAGAAGAAAAAGAAGTTTGAGGAGAAGATCAAATGCTGATGTTCCTCTTAGTTTACCAGCAAAATGTAGTTGGGGGAAAGAAATGTTGCAGACATGTAACAAGCCTAGCATTCAGGACAGACTGGATATTAATGATAAGCCCTTTTTGGCTGTTGAAAAACATTGCTTTCCATCTTTGATTGATGGAAAATATGATGATGTTCCTCCTGGTTTTCCTCGAAAATTTGATTGGGGGAAAGAAATGGTTCAAACATGTAACAAACACAGCATTCAGGACAGACGAGATGCTGATGATAAACTCTTTCTGGCTGCTAAAAAACATTGTCTGTCATCTTCAGCTGAAGGCAATGATGATGATGTCCCTCCTGGTTTTCCTCCTAAATTTAATTGGGGGAAAGAAATGGTTCAAACATATAACAAGGGCAGCATTCAGGACAAACTTGCTGTTGATGATAAGCCCTTTCTGGCTGCTAAAAAGCATTGTTTGTTGTCTTCAACTGAAGGCAATGATGATGATGTCCCTCCTGGTTTTCCTCCAAAATGTAACGGGGGGGAAGAAATGGTTCAAACCAGCAACAAGGGTAGGATTCAGGAGAGAGTGGCCGATAATGAATATACCTTTTTGAATGTTAAAAAACATTGTTTTCCGTCTTCAACTGAAGGCAATGATGATGATGTCCCTCCTCCTGGTTTTTCTCCAAAACGTAATTGGGGGAAAGAAATGGTTCAAACCTGCAACAAGCATAGGATTCAGGACCAAGTGGCTGATAATGAATACCCCTTTTTGGCTGATAAAAAACATTGTTTGCCGTCTTCAACTGAAGGTAGTGATGCTGATGTTCCTCCTGGTTTTTCTCCAAAATGTAATTGGGGGAAAGAAATGGTTCGAACCAGCGACAAGTGTAGGATTAAGGACCGAGTGGCTGATAATGAATACCCCTTTTTTGCTGTTAAAAAGCATTGTTTGCCGTCTTCAACTGAAGGTAATGGGGTTCCTAGAATTAAGGTAATGAACATGAAACCAATGGTAATGAATAGGCAGAGTGAAGCTATGATAAGAAGATCAGAAACAGATAGTGAAATTGCTAGTAGTCATGAGATTAAAGCTGGAAGTTTAATCCAGAACCTAGTTGGCATCAGTCACGAAGAAGAAGGGAGCAGTTTTTTCACAACTAAATTACCAGATTTGGAAATTGAAGCTCGAATTAGCAAGGTTGAGAGAGTGGTAGCTGGGCTAAAAGCAGCAAGATTTGGATGCAGGTTTGTAAAATAAGAACCAGAAATCTCTATTTGACTTGAAGTAGTTTTTATGGCGCTAGATTTTTTTGATTTAGATACCTCTGAGGATCTAAGTAATGATACATGTAGATTTAGTTCTCCAACGACTAATTAAACATTTTGTTCAGCATTAATACCTCCATAACCAGATAATATTTTGACTATTGAAATGTGAATGACACTCTTGTTCTTGCGGTTGCATGCGAGTACAACCATATGAAATGTCTTATACATATTTGTATTTCAACATTGTTGGCATGTTAATTGTATGGTACTGTCAAGACTTTTGCCTTACCTTTGATGCCTATGCTGCTCTTTGGCTATATCTGCTGGTTTGGCATTGACCTAGGAAATGAAGTTGATACAGAATGTTAGATGCCATATTCTGTTACCTTTTTTTTCTTCTTGTTCTTCTGCTTCTTTCAACCCCCCAAAAAAAACAAAAAATTAAAAATCAGGCAAGGTCCTAATTAAGGTTTTGGGTTTTGAGCTTCAGTAGCAATTTTTTTCATGCCATATGCATGCTTGAATACATGTGATAGAAAAGTTGTGCAAGAACCTTTATTTCTTCTAAAAGATGTTGGGACTTCATGAACCATAATAACAATGGTGGAATATCTGATATTACTGGAAGTGAAACTATGTCTATTTGTGAATATAGTTTGAGAAGGCCCCCCTCTCACATAAATAGCAAATAGCAAGTAGACGGTAGACCTTACACTCATGTGAAAATAATTTGAGAAAAAAGTCATCACACACATGTATGGGTGGGTTGGCTGGGTTTGGTGGGGGGTTCAGGTCTTACCACCTACAAAGGAATTGAGTTTGGTGGTGGGGATATTAATAGATGACAGTGATGAATGAAACTACTGTTCTCATAATATTTCGAAAAATAAAACACTCAGTACCTCTATTCTAAGTATTAGTATGGTCGTATTACAAGGTTTTTGTTAGACAATAAGGTTTCTGCAGAATATTTTCGAATGAATATTCTTCTCTCAAACAGAGGTAATATATAGGGTAAAATTACATCTTAAAAATTAGGTCCTAAAACTAAGGAAACAGATTATTTCTATAATTATATACATGATTGCTCAACTAACCAGATTTCTAGGATTAATTATAGACAATTAGAATCAATCTAATATTACAGTTCATGCACACACTCCCCCTCAAGTTGGTGCATAGATATCCATCATGTCCAACTTGTCAATAGTACTATAAAACACCTTCCCTGAAACTTCCTTTGTGAGCATATCAGCCAGCTGACTCTCGGATTGAATAAATGGGAATTGTATAACCTTTCCATCGAGGTTCTTCTTGATAAAATGGGATTCGGATCCTCTATGAGGATTTCTCTGTGAGGATCTTGTGAGGGTTTTGTTGTGGGGTTGATAATACATTAAAAAGGAGATCCAATGACTCACGATTTTTGTTTTGTCTGTGTATCAAAACGACGTCGTTTTGATAGAATTTTTTTTTTACAAGTTGACAAAAAATTGAAATCCACCAAATGCTGTTTACTTTTACCAAACAAACGAAGTAAAGTAAAAAGAGTACATTTAAAATAGTATTTGAGTTGTGATGGTGATTGTCTCCGTTGAGCAGTGAATTAAAAGAGGTAAAGTAAAACGATTATTAATAATAAAAAAAAGATATAAAAGAATATGTAAATAATAATAATTGATAGGTCTAGAATATTTTCTTGGTTGACCCAGATGGCCCAATGGTTAGAGTAAATAATAATAATATTTTCAATGGTGAGAGTAAACTCTTTTTATGGAACAGATAAATACAAATAATAATAATAATAAATAATAATAATATAAATAAACAAACAAAAACAATAATAAACGAAAAATAACTGAAGCCACATTGAAAACATTAACAATAATTATAACCGATATATTTATTCATTTTTTGAGCCAAGTTTGTAGTTATCTTAATATTAATAGCAAGCTAAGTTATTAAATATAAAAAAAATCATATACAGAATAATCAAGAAATTTAAAATAATTATATGTAAAAATAAACGGCGTTTGGTGGCTACTAATTTTCTGTCAACTTGTAAAAAAAAATTCTTATCAAAACGACGCTGCTTTTGATACACGTACAAAAAAAAGAGTTGTGAGCCATTGGATCTCCTTTTTAATGTGTTATCAACCCCACAACAAAACCCTCGTAAGATCCTTACAAAGAAATCCTCATAGAGGATCCTGATTCGATAAAATGATGATCAACTTCAACATGTTTAGTACGATCATGTTGAACAGGATTTTGTGCAATTTCGATAGCTGCTTTATTATCACAGTGGAGATTCATAGGTTTAGCATATTCAATCCCTAAGTCCCTCAGTATATTCCTTATTCATAACAATTCGCAAACACCATGAGTCATACCTCGAAATTCAGCTTTCACACTTGATCTCGCCACTACCTTCTGCTTCTTGCTTTTCCAAGTGACTAGATTACCTTCCACAAAAGTAAAGTAGCTAGATGTGGGCCTTCTGGTTGTCTGATCACCTGCCCAATCAGAATATGTGTATCCTTCAATGTTAGAGATACTATTTTTTGAGAACAACAACCCTTTTCCTGGAGCACTCTTTAAGTACCTTAGAATCCGATAGACCGCATCCACATGCTCTTCACTTGGTGTATGCATGAACTGGCTCACAACGCTCACCGCATATGCTATATCTGACTTTGTGTGTGATAAGTAGATTAATCTTCCCACTAATTGTTGATAACGACCCTTGTCTGTTGGGGTTTAATCTGAAATAATCTCGAGCTTATGATTCATCTCTATGGGTGTCTCTACTGGTTTACACCCAAACATTTCGGTTTCGGTTAAAAGATCTAGCACATATTTTCATTGTGAAAGAAAGACTCCGTGTTTTGACCTGGCTACCTCAATTCTCAAAAAATATTTAAGTTGTCCGAGATCCTCCATTTCAAATTTAGTGGCTAAATACTTTTGTAAAGCTTTTATATCGCATGGGTCATCTCCTTTCAAGACCATATCATCAACGTACACGATTAAAGTTGTTACTTTTCCTTCTTTGTGTTTTATAAACAAAGTATGATTTGAGTTACTTTGCTTATAGCCAAACTCCTTCATTGTAGTCGAGAATCTCCCAAATCAAGTTCTAGGTGACTGTTTGAGCCCGTACAAAGACTTCTTCAATTTACAGACTTCACCTTTACATGAAGAACTACTTTTAACTCCAGGTGGTAGCTCCATGTAGTCCTCTTTTTCCAAGTCTCCATTGAGGAAAGCATTTTTAACATCAAATTATTTTAGAGGCCAGTCTCGATTTGCTGCTATAGATATAAGAATGCGAATTGTATTGATCTTGGCTACTGGTGCAAAAGTATCCTGATAGTCAACTCCATACCTTTGCGTATATATATCCCTTCGCAACTAGCCGAGCCTTATATATATCAATACCTCTATTTGGTTTGAGTTTCACCGTGAATACCCATCTACACCCAATTGTCTTCATTCCTTTAAGCAGTGGAACAAGTTCCCAAGTGGCATTCTTTTGTAGGGCCTCCATTTCTTCGTTTATCGCCTTTCTCCACTTTGGATCAACCAATACATCCTGCACACTACTAGGAACAGAAATCGTGGATAGTTAATTAACAGTAAATGCATACGATTCCGTCAACCTATGAGAGGACACATATTTTTTAATGGAGTATTTGGTCTTCGCTGCAAGGTCAGGTTCATATTATTTTTTTTGAACTCCCCTATTCAATCTTTGTGGGTATCTAGGAGCTATATTTTCTGCAGGAGCATAAGTTTCATTAGACTCAATAAACACAGGATTTGTAGTTACGTGAGGAGAAGGAGAAGGAACATTCTGGGTTGACTCTTCAGTTAATGGCGTAGAGGGGAGCAACTCTGAGGATATCAGTGATGATTCTAACACAGCTTCTTCGGGAGGAATTGATGGTTCAATCTCAGTTTCATTGTTGCACGTCATTACGACCTTGTTGCTTAAACTATTCACTCACCTCTTCTAACCCAATAAACTCATCTCCTCCATTCTCTTGTTGAACATTCTCATCATTTAATGAGCTCTCCCCCTGAAGAGAATTTTTAACAATTCTGTCAGGAATAAGCACGTGAATGATATTCCTATTTACATATGATTTGATTATGATATATATATGAATGAATATGCAAGTATGCTTGCATTAAGGAAAGCTGTAAAGTCCTTTGATAGATGAAAGAAACATATGTACAAGGACTTAGAATGAATTGATCAAATGTGTTAGGTTGATCCTACATAAACAAAGCAGCTTTGTAAAGTCCTTAAAAAGAAATGATGTACAAGGACTATAAATATAGAAAGATTAAGCATGTTAGGTTGAACTTATGATGTAATAGATAGGCTTATCTGATCGTCGAGCACTGCAACAGAAATCGTAGTCTGCCACGAGAGTCAAGGAAAACTCGAGAGTTATCAAGGTAGAATCGTAGTCTGCAAGATAGTAGATCTCGGAGTTCGTAGACTGCCAGGAGAGATGAGGAAGGATAGTAGTGTGTCGAGTAGAGCTTCCTCAGAGCCGTAGTCTGTTGAAGAAGTCATGTTCAGAATCGTAGAGACAGCCTGCCTATGAGCTGACCGAGCATCTGCCGAAGCCAAGTCAAGAATCGTAGACTACTCTCTGAGTCGTAGAGTCTACTGATGTCGAAGCCAAGTAAAGAATTGTAGACTACACTCAGAGTCGTAGAGTCTACTGATCATATCAGAGGTAGAGATTGTAGTCGAGCAAGATCAGATGAAGACAACGAACACAAAGTCAGAAATCGTAGAGTGTCAAGATCTGATCTCGGAGTCGTAGTTTCTACACAGCCGAAGTTGAATCGTAGAGTGTAGAACTAAGACTTCAACAGATGTGCTCACAATGCCAAGGCAGAATCGTAGAGCAAATATGATTCTCAACAAATGAGCTCTCCCAGAATATCCAAAGGAATGAAGTCTCTAGTTGGTACTGCAAAGATACATCCCACCTGAAAGAAACCAGAGAGCATTCAACGAATGACATGCAAGCTAACAGAAGATCTAAGCATCAACCCAATCAAAGATCCGATTGAGTCAGAAGTCATTCAAGATGAAGTCTTCCACAAGTTGATCAAAGAAGACTTCAAAGAATCGACCGAGGAAAAGTCAAAGAAAAGGCGCGAGTCATTCAAAAGCAATGTAAGACAACGATCTTGGAAGAAACCAGGATCGTAGTGTTTGCCGAACAAAGAAAGAACTGATGGAGTGCACACAGAGATACTGGTCAGCTTCTGAAGAACAAGGCTAAAGTGATTAAACATTGGGTCAGTCCATTGATGATAAGTGAACGGGAGATCACAAGGAGAAAGCGAGCTGGACACGTCACAAATCTGAAGTATCTTGCTATTCAGAAGGGGTCAGAGCAAGGAGTCAAGCCATTAGTATCTGAGAGTAGTCGAAGCAAACAAGAAGTGTTGAAGCACTGCACAATAGAAGGAAGATGTGTTCTACACTGAAGATCAAATGAACACTCTTCAAAGATCGTAGTGTTGACTCTACACGTCAATAAGCAACAGTCAACGAGACACTACGATCAGGTTCAAGAAAGCATGCATCAGAATCGTAGAGTTCGGTCATTCAAAAATTAAATCATCGCAATGGTTCAATCAATCTGAAAGTTGGTATTCTGGACAAGAGCTTATTAAGAGCATCGATGCAAAAGAACAACCTCTCGATCGAGAAATCGGAAGGGAAATAAAGTCGCCGACCGTCTCGAGACATCAAAGTAACATCTCTCGACGGGGTAGGTGAAATAAGAGAGATCAAAGTGTCGAAAAGTCGTAAAAAATGGGATGTCTTGTCACATCTCGCAATTCGCACAAAACAACTCGAGATCTGCAAAGCATTTCAAAGAACTTCCAACGGCTACTTTCCAACGGGAAGATTGGGAAGGAGTATAAATCAGCAAGAGTTTCAAAGATTAAGGGTTGCTAGAGTTGTTGAGTTTGAAGAAATGGTGGGCTGATCTAACCAACGTAAAATAGTGAGTGACCAATGAATGTCCGAAGTCTCACTCTACGATCCACCAAGAACACTTAGAGACAGACAAAGAAAGAAGTAGAAGTGAGAGTTCTACAATGTAGAAGTGAGAGTTCTACTACAAGAAAAGTGTTCTGAACTGCCAAGAGAAAGAAGAGTATCAATGTCATCTTGATGTACATCATGGGAAGACTCTAAGTACCAGAGAAAAGAGCTTACAGTCATCTTAACAAGTCTATCAGGAGAAGGCATCAAGTATCAAGAAAGAAGATCACCAACGCCATCATGGTGTCAAGCATGAGAAAGTTTCTAAGTTCCTAGCAGAAGAGCTTACAGTCATCTTAGAAACCCATCATGTGCAGCCATCAAGTATCAAGAAGAATGATCTTCAAGGCAGTTCATCAAGGGATCATTATAAGTGGTTGAGTAACTGAAGAAGCTGAGCATCATGCAACACTCAACTGCACTTCAAGGATGATCACGCCAAGTCGCTAAGCATAGAAGATGTTCGAGCTTAAAGACATCTTAGCAAAGAAACAACAACAACAACAACAAACAAATAACTCAACAACAAGAAGCCGTGGCCCGAGGGGTCCTCGTCCTGAGGGACTAAATGAAGTTCCAAGCCCTCATTGGGCTTGAAGAGTTCCTAGGGAACTAGAGAAGTTCCAAGGTCACGGCCTTGAAGAGTTCTTAGTGAATCAAGTCCCAAGGTCACCGGCCTCAAGGAATCTTAGTGATTCGGTGGTCCCTTCCTTCCTTAGGGAAATTCTCGCTAGTTAAAAGCGTAAGAGTGGATTAGAGCTTGAGTCTCTTAACCACTTAAAATCCTTGTCATTTACTTTATGTCATTTACATTATGTACTTAATCTACTATAACTCACTTTGTATGTATTAATCGCTACAACTTAACTAACTCTCTAAGAACAATATATATATGATTATGAATATATCAATGAAGGGGATCTTTTACTTATTCCGCTGTGCTTGAAAAGATTCATATGTTTGTCATATGTTAATTCATTAGCAATACAAAATAAAAAGGAAAAGTATTTGAAAATTAAAAGGATCTATTCAACCTCTATTTCTAGATCTATTGTGTGCCTACTAGGAACTAACAATTGGTATCAGAGCAGGTTCTCATGCTATGTTCAAAAGCTAATCGCTTTGAGTCTGATCTTAGGCACAAACATAGTTCTAAACTTGGTTTAGTAGTAAGTCACTTGTTATATGTAGATGAGCTCACACGTTGGAAATACTGTGTACATGTAAATGTGTATATACCACTGAAGCTGCTCAGATTGGTCCATGCTCTTAATTGCCATATCTACAAGACCAATTCTTGCTCATGCATTCAATCTTGTAGTCCAAGACCAAAGCTAGAAGCTCAAGAGACATCAATAGAAAAGAGCCAAACATCCACCAGCCTGAAAAGATGAAAAGGCCATACATGCTAAGAAATGCCTATCCGGAGAAGAAATAAGAACTTTTCAAACATGTATCTGGCCAACCAGTAGCTGGATGTAAACCTTGTGAACTCAAGGATGTCGAAAAACTAAAGATGTTGAGATTCTCTTAGCTTGCATCTTCAAGACCACGACTGATTGATTGAAGGTCAACTGGAGCAACAAGTTGTCAGGAGCAAATGAGAAACTATGCACATCAATGCCTAATCTCAAGAGTCAAAGTTAAATGACCATTAAGAAACCGACAAAGAGAAAGGTACGGTTTCTCACTAGTATAACTGTGTACATCATGTTGCACCTCCTTATGAACTATAACAGTATCCTATCAAGAAATCATAATCTACCTAAAAAGGTGAAGAGAGAAAGTACACTGAGGTTGGAAACTCAAATGCTTACAAACTTTCTCTCCATCCAAGTTTTAGGTTGAAGATGACATCTTGAAAGAAATCTGAAATAGGTCATAAGCATATCAAAGGTTAAAATAATCTTATGTGGAGTAATCTTTGCTGATGGGTAAGTATGCATGTACAAGCCTATGTTCTAAGTGCTTGATAACACAGAGTATGATCAGCCTACAAGAGTATCTTGAAGATTCAGTAAACCGATCACCTCCATGAATCAACCAGATATACATAAAGTCACAAGAGTTGATTCTTACTCGTGAACATTTAAACCTCGTGAGCATAACCAAGCAAATGATGAAACCATCAAAGAAAAAGAGTGTTTTATTAAAATAGCAAATCTTACACACACTCACCATCATGCATCTCAAAATATATTATCTAAATTAGTTATATGCATGAATATAACTGATGGTGATCAATATGTTGATTATCCAAATATATGAGGAACAGGGATTTAGAAAACTAACCTAGCAGTACCCATGTAATTATGGGTACCAAAATAGAAATGTATCTAACCTGCAGGTACCTAGTCTATCTAGCCACACTCAAGGAATGTCAAGCGTAAGACTTCAAAAAGAAGATTCAACCAAAGAAGGCTTAAGACTGCTCGAAATGACTCGATAAAACTCCTATATGTCAAAGCATCGTTCTTAAGACCATTGAGCTAATCTAAATAAAGCTCACATGGTCTACCGATCTTTATATGGAAGCAGCCATTCAACCAAAGATAAAAAGGGTCATATATGCTCAATCATGAAAAGAATGTCATATAAGAAGAATCCTCAAGGAAGTTGACATCGAGGATCATCGAGCATCAATCATGAGGAACTCATTATGGAAGCGTAACTCAAAGAAGCACAAATCACAAAGAAGACTACGTCAGAAGGCTCAGCCAAATGATCATAGAATGATCACCCCCGAGATTTCCATGTTCACGGTAAATAGATTTATTTGACAATGGTGATTCCAAATGTAAGGAGATATTCAAGGATGCCTCCTAATGCACATGAAGAAAAGGAAATTACACCTCATCGAGAAGACAAGATAAAATGGGGAAGCAAAGATGATCATTAAGAAACAACAACACCGAGATATACTATGAAGCAATGTACCAAATACATGAGTCCCAAAACTTTGTGGTCAATGAACCAAATGAAGAACCATAGTCAAGTAGGAACGCCTCAAAATGTACTATCGATAACCAATCAACCACCCAACTCAAAAATCGTGGAGTGCCTACAATCAAACATCCGATCGTAGTGTAAGAAAGGGAGGATACCACGATTACAAAGAAAGGCAATTGTCTAAAGTTGGTAGATGACCTCCCAAGCAGAAAAGGCCAAATGAGATATCGGCAATTCACTTCTAAAGTTTTTCATCCGAAAAAGCGCCTCAGTGGACAAACCCCGACCCTTAGCTCACTCTAAGAGGTTGGCCTTCCCGAGCTACCTTAACCTGTATGATTGCTTAGTCAAGTTCATCTCAAGGACCAAGACAGTTAACGATCGTAGAGTAGAGTTTGAAGAGAACTCAACGATCGTGGTGCAATCTCAACGATCGTAGAAGCAGACTCGATGATCGCAGTCCTACCAGAACACACTAGCTCATGGTGAGCTCTAAGAACCAAACAATTGCTCAACCATTCGTAGTATGAGGAAATAAGGTCTAATGTCGATTGAAAGATGTCCTCGCACAAGAAAAAAAGTGCCCAAGACTTCATAAAGTACATCGCTGGTCGAGCTATGCATTTTCAACAAGGACTAGTGTCAAAACCAACCACTACAACATCTCTCAGAAAAAGATTGTTGAGTCAACAAAGGAACGTAGAGTCATTAGCTACCTCACCAAGATACTCTACGAACCAAAAAGGCCAACAGTCAATCCACGTCAGTAATGCTTATTCTCTTAAAAGGAATATAAAACTAAAAGGTTATGGGGAGTTACAAACTCATTATCGGGCATCGTGCAACCAATGGCTAGTTAACACATCATAAGTTTGCAGAGTCGTAAGGAACTCGCCATATAAAGACAAATTCAAAATCTACAAACAAAGCTATCAAAACTATCGAACCTCTCTCCTCCCATTTTCAAACCCTAGAATCCTCTTCAAGCCAAAATCAATTAAACCCCCGTAGCCTCGATCACAATCACCATCTCTCATAAATCTTTCTCAATCAAATACCCATATTCCTCGAACTATTCAAATGGAAGATCACGAGTAATCACCGGCATTCAAATTTCGGAACCAAGTCGCTTTGAGAAATCAAAAGAAGTTCGTAGACATTCTTGAACTTGTGAAGAAAGTCGGATTTTCGTAATGTCTTGAGGCAAGCACTTGAGTATATACTGAACTGGTTAAGGAGTTTTACTCAAATGCATCCATAAATGCCGGAACCCTTTCTACCAAGGTTAAAGGTCAATCTCCAAAGCTGAAATCATCCGATATCAATCAATGCTTAGGTTTTCCTGACCTAGGACTGAAAAAGCTTAATGAGATTGACACTGAGCAAGCGAAGGAGATTATGGGGTACCAAAGGAACCCTAGTTTGAAGGACATGAAGAAAAAGGAGTTTCATGAGGAATTCGAGTTCCTTGTCGAGATAGTGGGAAAATGTATACTATGCAAGGATACCGCATACATTACATCGCGGCTTGATCAATAGTTGAAGATTATGTCCGCAATAGTTCTGAAGAAGCGAATCAACTTTGGAGCTATCTTGTTCGATCAGATCTCCAAATGGATAGAAAAGGCTGAGATAAAGAAGTCTACTGATAGACCCCTGACTAAGGTCTTTCATGGAAGATTGCTGAGTATTGTGATGAAGAAGAAGCTGGGAGGCAAAATCAAGGATGATGAAGGAGAGCCTCTAAATGTTCATAAAGTAATGTCTGCACAGCTGTTCGTGAACTGGAAGAAGAACCCAAAGGAAAACAGGAAGCTAACAACAACTGGGAGCAGAAGAAAAGTCTCTATAAAGAAGAGAAAGGCGAAAGAGGTGGAAAGTTCAGTCCGGTGACTCAAGCACAAAGAAGTGACCACACCAAGAAGGAAGAGATCCAGGGGTGTGAAGAAAACTGAGGCTCTACCAAGAAGTCTCTCCACCGAAGACAAGGATGAAGAAGAAAAAGTCCCGACTGCAGTAAACCACCAAGAGAAGAAGAAGTAATGTATCGCTTCAAGGGCCATCAAGAAAGAAAGCTAAGGTAGTAAAACAAAGCAACACTAGCTTCCCAAGAAAGTACATCCGACGAAGAAGAGGACGTGAGAGTCGTAAGAAGAGAAAGGAACCGATGATGTCAAGATCGAAGTCCCCAAAAGAACAAATCCAAATGATGAAGGTGGAACCGGATTCATGAAGAAAAAATGCAAACTTTGACGATGAAGAAGAATGCACAAGCCCCATGGCTAACTCTCGAGCATTCACTCAAAATGAAGAAAGGCTACAAGATGACAAAACCAGCATCTCCAAATGAAAATGCTCCAACAAGCCCACATGATGGGTCAAATGATGTTGATTCTAAAGAAAAGGACATGCCCGCCAATAATGCCGAAAGTCAAGGAAGTTTGCTCGATGATTCAAAGGCCTCGAGTCCAAGAGGAAGAAGAGTCTGACTCTCCCATAGCTGAACCCCCAAGGAGAAGAAAGAGCTACAAACTACTAGCTAAATTTGCCTCCAAAAAGAAAAGTGATCACTCTACTGCAGTCATTAAAGTAAGTGATGATGAATCTGAATCAAAGGAAGAAAGTGCTGAAGATGGGACTAGTAATGAAGAAGATGAATCCAAGGAAGATTTTGCTGAAGAAGGTTCTGGAAATGAAATTCAGGAAGAAGGATTCACTAATGAATCTGATCAGAATGTTTCAGGCTCAGAAAGAGAAGAAATAGAGAAAGATTCTCGATTCTCGCACATCGTGAATCGAGAGGAACCGTAATACTACTACCATGTTCTCTCTCCAACAAGGATTAACGTAAGAATAGTGGTGGAAGTCTCGAATGAACCACCGTAAGTACCTCCGTAAAGATGGTTTTTCCAATGGATGCCTCGTTAAAGGCACATACTAAAAAGGATGAAAGTTACCTCACCGGTGCTTCTCTCAGTTTCCAAGCCTGGAACTAGTGTCTTAGAAATTCCCCAGGGTGAAGAAGTTTGCAACAATGATGATCAAAGACCAAATTTCATTACAAAGTCTACCATGCATGCCAACAATCACTATATTTTCTACGATCGTAGAGTGGACTCTGAAGGCAGAAGGATTATGGCCAAGGAGATAATCGTAGAGTTTGTTCACTCTACCACTGATGGTGTTCAAGTCCAAAATAAGGAGCCTTCGTCCGTCCAAGCACAACTATCTAACATTCCTTCATTCTCCAATAACGATTGGTATCCAACGATTTTTCAGGTTCTCACTACTTTTGAAAATCACAAAAGGTTGAAAATCGCAGAGTCCAACTGTGTTCAACAAGAGGCTGCCCAATCAAATGACCAAATTCCTATGGAGCAGAACTATTGAAGAATTCTGATGAGCTAGTTGAGAAGATATCTCAAATTAATGAAGAGTCAAAGATGGTAGCAGAAGGAGATAATTCAATTCAGAACAGACTTCAAGCTACTATGGCTGATGTATCTCTCAAAATCAAAGAGAGAGATCACATTTATCTGAAGGCCATACATGATCGAAGATGTAAGCTTCACGAGCACGTATACCAATGAAGAGCAAATTCAAGTCCTCTCTCGACAAGATTGACAACATGAATCAAGATTTTCTCTATGAAACTTGAGTTAAGTCAACAAGAATTCAAGATTGAAGTTGGTAACTCCTCTTATCTGATGGAACAACTTATGTCCAACATGGAACAGCTCTCTCAAGTGATTAATGACAAAAAGGGGGAGAAAAAGAGGCATAGAAAAGAGGCACAGTAAGAGGCATTCAAGAAAGGGCAAGGAGAGCGAAAGAAAGAAGAAAAGAGAAGAAAGAAGAAGACAACAGAAGAAGAAGGGTCATCATCATCCGAGGGGGAGCCAAAGGATGATGAGCCTGTGTTTGCAAAGGCTAAGGGGGAGCCAGAAGAAGAAGAAGAGAAGCATACATCTGAGGGGGAGCAAACAAAAGAAATGAAGTCAACATCCTGTGGTGAGCAGTGCAAAGAAGAAGATCAAATGATGAATAGTCGATCAATGACATCCTCAAACACACATGGAGCCAAAGAGGTATATCTCTAACCATTAGGGTATGTTCGGATCCGAGGATATAAAATGTCATAGTGTATTAAATTCCATATTATATAATGACATTAATGATTATCTACTTTAGAAAATACAATTTTCTCACTCATATATAAGATTCATTCATAACATGCATATGCACTTATTATTTTGTCATAATCAAATAGGGGAGATTGTCAGAATAAACACGTGAATGATATTCCTATTTACATATGATTTGATTATGATATATATATGAATGAATATGCAAGTATGCTTGCATTAAGAAAAGTCAGAAAGTCCTTTGATAGATGAAAGAAACATATGTACAAGGACTTAGAATGAATTGATCAAATGTGTTAGGTTAATCCTACATAAGCAAAATAGCTTTGTAAAGTCCTTAAAAAGAAATGATGTACAAGGACTATAAATATAGAAAGATCAAACATGTTAGGTTGATCTTATAGATAGGCTTGTCTGATTGTCGAGCACTGCACCAGAAATCATAGTCTGCCAGGAAAGTCAAGGAAAACTTAAGAGCTATCAAGGCAGAATTGTAGTCTGCAAGATAGTAGATCTCGGAGTTCGTAGATTGCCAGGAGAGACGAGGAAGGATAGTAGTGTGTCGAGTAGAGCTTCCTCAGAGCCGTAGTCTGTTGAAGAAGTCACGTTAAGAATCGTAGAAACAGCATGCCTACAAGCCGACCGAGCATCTGCCGAAGCCAAGTCAAGAATCGTAGACTACTCTCTGAGTCGTAGAGTTTACTGATGTCGAAGCCAAGTCAAGAATCGTAGACTACACTCAGAGTCGTAGAGTCTACTGATCATATCAGAGGTAGAGATCGTAGTCGAGCAAGATCAGATGAAGACAACGAACACAAAGTCAGAAATCATAGAGTGTCAAGATCTGATCTCGGAGTCGTAGTGTCTACACAGCCGAAGTTTAATCGTAGAGTGTAGAACTAAGACTTCAACAGATGTGCTCACAATGCCAAGGCAGAATCGTAGAGCAAATACGATTCTCAACAAATGAGCTCTCCCAGAATATCCAAAGGAATGAAGTCTCTAGTTGGTACTGCAAAGATACATCCCACCTGAAAGAAACCAGAGAGCACTCAACGAATGACATGCAAGCTAACAGAAGATCTAAGCATCAACCTAATCAGCATCCAGATTGAGTTGTGAAGTCATTCAAGATGAAGTCTTCCACAAGTTAATCAGAAGAAGACTTCAAAGAATCGACTTAAGGAAAAGTCAAAGCAAGGCAGAGTCGTCAAAAAACAAAAAGGCAACGATCTTGGAAGAAACCAGGATCATAGTATTTGCCAAACAAAGAAAGAACTGATGGAGTGCACACAGAGATACTGGTCAGCTTTTGAAGAACAAGGCTAAAGTGATTAAGCATTGGGTCAGTCCATTGATGATCAGTGAACGGGAGATTACATGGAGAAAGCGAGTTGGACACGTCATAAATCTGAAGTGTCTTGCTATTCAGAAGGGGCCAGAGCAAGGAGTCAAGCCATCAGTATCTGAGAGCAGTCGAAGCAAACAAGAAGTGTTGAAGCACTGCACAATAGAAGAAAGAGGTGTTCTACACTGAAGATCAAATGAACACTCTTCAAAGATCGTAGTGTTGACTCTACACATCAATGAACAACAGTCAACGAGACACTACGATCAGGTTCAAGAAAGCATGCATCAGAATCGTAGAGTTCGATCATCTGAAAATTGAAGCATCGACAACGGTTCAATCTGAAGGTTGGTATTCAGACAAGAGCTTATTGAGAGCATCGATGCAAAAGAACAACCTCTGATCGAGAAATCAGAAGGGGGAAATAAAGTCGTCGACTTCCCGAGAGACATCAAAGTAACATCTCGACGACGGGTAGGTGAAATAAGAGATCGCAAAGGTCGAAAGTCGAAAAGGGGATGTCTTGTCACATCTGCAGTCTACACCAAACAACTCGAGATCTGCGAAGCATTTCAAAGAACTTACAACGGCTACTTTCCAACGAGAAGATTGGGAAAGAGTATAAATCATCAAGAGTTTCAAAGATCAAGGGTTGTTGGAGTTGCTGAGTTTGAAGAAATGGTGGGCTGATCTAACCAACGTAAAATAATGAGTGACCAATAAAGGTCCGAAGGCTCACTTTACGATCCACCAAGAACACTTAGAGACAGACAAAGAAAGAAGTAGAAATGAGAGTTCTACAATGTAGAAGTGAGAGTTCTACTACAAGAAAAGTGTTCTGAAATGCCGAGAGAAAGAAGAGCATCAATGTCATCTTGATGTCCATCATGGGAAGACTTTAAGTACCAGAGAGAAGAGCATACAGTCATCTTAGAAAGTCTATCAGGAAAAGACATCAAGTATCAAGAAAGAAGATCACCAACGCCATCATAGTGTCAAGCATGAGAAAGTTTTTAAGTACCTAGCAGAAGAGCTTACAGTCATCTTAGAAACCCATCATGTGCATCCATCAAGTATCAAGAAGAATGATCTTCAAGGCAGTTCATCAAGGGATCATCAGAAGTGGTTGAGTAACTGAAGAAGCTGAGCATCATGCAACACTCAACTGCACTTCAAGGATGATCACGCCAATCTTCTAAGTACAGAAGATGTTCAGAGCTTAAAGACATTTTAGCATCTCAACACCACCAACAACAACAAACAAATAACTCAATAACAAGAAGTCAGGGCCTGAGGGGTCCTTGTCCGGAGGGACTAAATGAAGTTCCAAGCCTGCTGGGCTTGAAGAGTTCCTAGGGAACTAGAGAAGTTCCAAGGCTACTGGCTTTGAAGAGTTCTTAGTGAATCAAGTCCCAAGGTCACGGCCTCAAGGAATCTTAGTGATTCGTGGTGCCGCCTTTCCTTAGTGGAAATCCTGCTAGTTGAAAGCAGAAGAGTGGATTAGGAGCTTGAGTCTCTGAACCACTTAAAATCCCTTGTGTTATTTACTTTATGTCATTTACATTATGTACTTAACTGCTATAACTGCTATGTATGTATTAACTGCTTACAACTTAACTAACTCTAAGAACAATGTATATATGATTATGAATATATCAATAAAGGGGATCTTTTACTTATTCCGCTGTGCTTGAAAAGATTCTTATGTTTGTCATATGCTAATTCATTAACAATACAAAATAAAAAGGAAAAATATTTGAAAATTAAAAGGATCTATTCAACCCCCCCCTTCTAGATATATTGTGTGCCTACTGGGAACTAACAAATTCCCCCGGAGTAATAAGGTTCTACTTCACGAAAAGAGACATCTAGAGTCACATGTAGCTTTCGGGTTTGTGGATCATAGCACCTATATCATTTCTGAAATTCAGAATAGCCAACAAAGACACATCGTTTTGCACATGGATAAGTTTATTTTGCAAGACCTTTAGGATGTGAACGTATACGGTACATCCAAAAACTCGGGGTTCAAGATTTGGACGATGGGGAACTAAAAATAAGGATTGCAATTTTTGTTGAGGAGTTTGAAAGTTTATTACTCGAGAGGGTGTGCGATTGATGAGATATGCAGCAGATTTCACAGCCTCACCCCAATAAAATCGAGGCATGTTCATGCCAAAGAGGGAGGAACGCACTATTTCCAAAAGTTATCTATTCTTCCTCTCCGCCAATCCATTTTGTTGCGGAGTATAGGTGCATGAGGTTTGATGACGAATTCCATGGTCGCTCAGAAAAATACGGAGAGGGGCGTCTACAAACTCAATGCCATTGTCTGTTTGAAAAACGCGGATTTGCTTTTGGTACTGAGTGTGTATCATTTTGTGGAATTTCTGAAATGTTAGACACACGTCACTCTTTTTTTCAAGCAAGGACAACCAAGTCATTCTAGTGCATTCATCAATAAATGTTACAAAGTACTGAGCTCTAGAAATAGAGGGAACTTTTGCAGGACCCCAAACATCAGAGTGAATAACTTTAAAAGGTTCAAAACTTTTATTCAAACTTGGTACATAAGAAGTACGGTGGTTCTTAGCTAGTTCACAAGTGTCACAATGAAAATCCAAATCATTCAACCTTGAAAACAATTGTGGTTGCAATTTCTTAAGATAACCACAAGAAAGATGTCCTAATCTACGGTGCCATAACCATATAGTTGCTCTAGCTTTGTCTTCACTGCTAGCTTGATTTGCCTGACTGATTTTCGATCCCCCATTCTCTGTCAATTCCAAGTAGCAGAGTTTGCCCCGTCTAACACCATAACCAAGAGTCTTCCAGGTTAGAATGTCCTGAAAGACACAAAATGAGGGCCAAAAAGTTACAGTACAAGCAAGAGTTAAAGTAATCTGGCTAACAGACAAAAGATTGTATTCAAGAGATGGAACAACAACAACATAATCTAATGTGAGGGTATTAGACAAGATTACAGATCCTTCCCCAGTGATAGGGGAGGTACTACCATTGGCGGTGGAAATGAATGATTGAGAAGAAGGAAAAAGCGATTTTAACAAATTAGAATCCCTCGTCATGTGATTGGATGCACCTGTATCAATAATCCAAGTTCTATTCTTAGAAGTTGCAGAGAATACACATACTTTACCAATAATACCTGGATGAGCAACATTTGTCGTAGGCATCAACTAATTTTCTTCCGTGGATGTCATCATAGCTTTCCTTGCAATCTTTTTACGAGGTTTCTTTGAGAAGTCCCACCACTTCGGATAGCCAATAATTTCATAGCAACGCTGTTTCTTATGACCATTTTCCCCACAGTGAGTGCATTCCAGGTTATTAGCCTTTCCATATGATTGATTGTTTCGATTATTTAATGATGCAAACGACGATCCTCGTTGAGTTTGGTTGGTCAACATAGCCGAGTTCTCAAATATTGGACGATAGCTCTCGCTCCCCATTGTATGTCTCTGCTGATATTCTCTCTTGACACATGCATATGTGCTATCCAGATCCAGTTTTGGGTCTTTCCGCAAGATTTCTCCACGAACCTGATGAAATTCAGAGTTGAGTCCACTTAGAAAAATATGAACTCGAAGCCTTGCCATCGTAGAGAGTAACTGGATTACCCCTTCAATTGTTCCTTCTTGAGAGGTAGTTCTATGATCAATTTCCTGAAAAATACCAACAAGTTCATTATAGTATGTTGCCAATGGTCAACCATTCTGCTTGGTAGAAAATGATCTCTGGCTCAACTAAAAAATACAGGTTTCGTCTGATCCATCATAGAACGTTTTTGATACAGCCTCCCATATCTCCTTAGCGGTGGGAAGGCGAATAAATCGTTGCATTAGTGACAGACTCATTGAATCAATTAGCCAACTTTTCACTTTGTGATTTTCAGTAATCCATGCTCCAAGATTAGGATCTCCAGATTCTGGTTTCTTCGTTTCTCCGGTGAGATATCCAGCTTTGTTGCGAGCGCCGATACGCATCTCCATGAGTTGTGACCATAATGGGTAATTAGTCTCATCGAGGGTAATTCCAGTTGGAAAAGGGGAGTTGTCTTGGTGTACGATAATCTGCTGTGTTGGTGCTGGGATAAGTTCGATTGGTACGCATGTAGTGGTCGCCATCAAATTCGCAGTAGCTTTCACGAGGGTGATGAACTTCAAAAGAAATACGAATACGATTGTTTGTTGCAGACTTCTTTGGAATCAGACTTGCTTTGATACCATGTTAGACAATAAGGTTTCTATAGAATATTTTCGAATGAATATTCTTCTCTCAAACAAAGGCAATATATAGGGTACAATTACATTCTAAAAATTAGGTCCAAAAAATAAGGAAACAGATTGTTTCTATAATTATATGCTCAACTAACCAGATTTCTAGAATTAATTATAGACAATTAAAATTAGTCTAATATTGTATACAGCTCATGCACACAGTTTTCCCTATTATTATTGTATTAATATTGAGTTCGGCTATGTATTATAGTAATAAATTTATGCAGAATTACAATTGCAAAATTTATCAGATTGATTGGTAAGAAATTATAGGAGGGACATTAATACTTATTCATGTAATTGATAATTAAAAAATTTATATAAACATTCACAATATATATCATTTTTCAATAAATAATAAATATGTCCTACACATGTGAGGAGGACTTCGTAGAATTAAACAAATAGTTTTTGAAAATGGTCTTCCCCTATATACATATTGTACGTCAGCGTTTTTGATCAATTTAGGTTTAAGGCTTAAGCCTCATAATTGTTGTTTTTCTAAAAGGAGCATAAACTTGTTGTTTCTTGATTTTTGTCCATTAATGTAAGTCGTTTTAGAATTTTAAATAAACATTAATTGTTTAATTTGTAATATTACCTCAAGTATTAAATATAATTTTGGTTTTCTCACTATTTTTTATCCAATAAACAACACTCTTTTTTCAATACAAGAATAATATAAATAATTGATATTATATTTAATGTTATATAATTATTTTTTTAATATTTATGCATAATTCTAAAATAACTTATATTAAGGCTGTATTTGTGAGTTTGGAGGGATGTGATGGAAGGGGAAGCATAATAGGGGGAGGGAGAAGGAAGGGAAGAGATTATAATTTTCCCTTGTCCTGTTCTGAGTTTTAAAAAAGAATGGAAGGGATGAGATTTTTATTATATTTTCCTTGTTTGTAAGTTTAGAAGGAATGAAGGGAAGGGAATGGAAAATAATTTTATTTTTAAACAATACTATTACTATATTATTCTTATATATAAATATAATAAATGTATAATTTAACAATGTCTAAGTACTGAATTATTTTGTTCAATCTTTTTTATTGTCATATATATATATATATATATATATATATATATATATATATATATATTAACATAATATATGGACACCTTGGGAACATAAAAATCCTCAAAAATTGATTCCAATTATATATTACATAATACATTGTATATGTTACATAACCTCTGTAATATATTACATAATAATATATTATTATATTACTATATTACATAATATATTACTTCAGCATAGAAATCAAGGTATATATATACTCAATATGTAATTTATGTAGTAAGGGCGTGTAACTGTGTTGTAGTAATGGCATTACATTGATAGTAAGGACGTGTCTTGGGGTGGGGGGTGGGGGTGGGGGGGGGGGGGGGGTTTAGAGAAAAGAGAAAATTGTATTTTAAAAAATTGAGAATTATAATATTTAGGGATAAGATTGTCATATTATTTATTTTGAAAGGTTATTATTGATAATATAAAATATTTTATTTTTCCATCCTTTTAAATCCTAGGAAGTATAAAATATTTCATTTTTATATTAATTATTTATTTATTACTCCGTCTACTTCATAAAATGTATCATTTGCATAAATTAATTAATTATATTGCAAAAGTAATCATATTTTTTTTGTGTGTGAAAGGGTTGTAGTATTTTGGATACGAGGATTAACATGTATTGCCTTTCAAGTTCATCATAATTGGTTTCAATAAATATTTTCAAATTCTAATTTTTAATTGTTTGACAAATTCCTTTCCTAATTATATTTCGGCTTGTGCCCTACCCTACATATCCTACCCTACCTATATATAAGAATTTGTGTGCGTCTTCCAATCCCATAATCTCTGCATGTTTCTCATTTCCTGTTCTTCATCTTCCGTTCTTCATTCATCCTCTCTCTGTTCTCAAAATAATCATGCAAACTCAATCAACAGAAGAAGAAGACTTGCTCATTCCCATCTTGAATTTCCACCGCCGGAACAATAATTCTTCTTCCCTCAAACCCACAATCGAATTCGTCAACAAGATTCACAGCCGTTTTGCCAAAAATGACAAGGTTTTTATCGACTTCTGTGAGCTTATGAGCATGTACCAGAACAAGCAAGTTACGATCAATGAGGTTGATAGTTTGTTAATGGAATTATACCAGAACGATCCGGATTTGTACGTGGACTTCACTAGATTTATTCCAGAATCAGAACCATCCGGATCATCCGGATTTGTAAGCCAAGATACCGGAAATTTTATTCCAGAACCAGAACCATCCGGATCATCCGGATTTGTAAGCCAAGATACCGGAAATTTTGTGTTTACTAGTAGCGGAAACAAGGGGAGGAGTAGAAGCAAAGAGGAAAGTTTGGTGATGGTGATATGGGAAACTTATAAATATGAACTGGACTTGGTTTATCTGCGGATCAAATCAACAGCCAAGAAATTGGAAGGGGAGCATGTTAAAATCGAACAACTCCAATCTCAAGATTTCAAGTGCATTAAGTTATTATATGGCCGTGTTTATGAGGAATATGGTGAGGCTGTTGTGCAACTACTGCTTAGTAAACCGGATCATAATGCGCCGATTATAAAGTTCCGGATGGAGAAAAAGTGCGAGGAAATTGAACAACACAATTTTTATGGACAGGATTTGGGGTGAGATTTTGGAGGATATCCGTGAGGGGAGAAAACAAGTCAGGCATAGTTGTTTCTTGGAGAAGATAACGAAGGAATGGGTTAATAATTGTGTTTATTAGTAGTTGATTTTGTATGTATGTTGTTTGATAGGAGTACAAGAATGATATGATTTTAGATAAAAAAATGTAATTGCAAAATAATTACCCTTCTAAATTATTATGTAATGATTGGTTGCTTGATTTTAATTAAAATAAATATTTTTTTTCTGAATCTCGTGAGTTTGTGGCTGCTTTTGAATGTTGTCAAATGGATGCTATTGCGGCAGCTAGAATTATAAGGCTGTAAATCGAACCAAACAGTTCATTCGCTAATAATATGATCCAAATCTGAGCATAAAAAATTATTCAAATAAACATACGAATAGAATATGAATAAGTTTATACTCAACTCATTTAAAATTCATACATATTCCCTCAATTTCTAGTAAATAATGCACTCCATGAGAACACTTGGTATCCATTTCTGCTGAAGCAAAAAACAACTAATAAACAAACTGCCACTCAGAAAATCATGCATACTGGATAATTCCATTCAAGGACTGGCTATTACAAAACAACAAATGCTCAAATTCAATGGTGGGTTATGATAATCACCGGAACCCAAACTGAAAGAATGCAGGAATCAATCGTCAAACGATACCAACAAGGATCCCAAATTCAAAACATATTTTTTTAACAACAAACAATACACAATGAAAATATATAATGATCTAAAGTCTACAAAAGAAAATATATAGCTTTCTCTCTCGCCCATAAGATCCTTAACCGCAGTTGGAAGTGCCTTCACCTATAAACCCACAAATATACATGTTAACGCTAAGTTTCGTCATCGCGTTCAATCACAGAATTCACGCGCTAGAACCTGCACAATAACAGATCACACAGAAGTTTGACGGCTTGTGCCGCCGGGGGATAGCTCCGGTGTGAGAATAAGTACAGGCCGTTCACAAGGTTTAACAATGGAGACTAAGTGTTTAGTGCTCAAAAGTAGGTATTACCTGTTAATCGTAACCTTGGCCTTGTATTTATAGTGCTCACCACCTTTAGAATCCTTCTCTGAGTCGGATTAGGACTCCTAGTCATGGTAGTTACCATAACTTGGGTCCAACACAATCTCCTTAAAAGGTGCAAGTGAAATCCAATCCAATCACTACCTTTGAAGTTACCTTATTCAACAATAATTAGGTCTCCAAGCTCTGTGCGCAAGAAACCCCACTGCACAGGCCCAACCCAACCGAACTCCCTCATTAGGTCTAGGCCTCGGCCCAAAGGACTCGAAGACCCGACCCCGAACTTCTTACACCGAGGTAAGGTTCCGGCCCAAAGGACTCGGATATCCGAACCCGACCACTATATCTCGAACAGGACTCCAGTCCAGAAGACCGGGATGTCCGAACTCTTCCCTTGGCTTCTGCCCAATGGGTTCATTAACTCCTCCCGGCGCCAGGCTTTCGGAACACCTATAGGTCGGCAAAATGCTCCCGAACATTGCCCCCCAGTCTCTTGTTATAATATATTTATAATTGGTGACTTGAAAGGTCAGGTATTCGAAATATCACGACAGCTAATGATGAGTTATCTGGGGAAGCCAAACGGTCTATCCTCATTTCTTGAAATGTTGCACGCCTTCCCATGCCTGGTCCCACCTTGGGCATTTAATAGCCGCCCTTGGGTAGCGTGTGGACACACCTATAAAAACCCCCTTCCCCCCATCACTGTCACTTTTCCAGATTTCTCGATTTCAAACTCTCTGTCTAACTTTTCCGGCCAGGCGATTTCCGGTGAGTACTCCGTTCTTAATTTCTCTTTGATTATAAGCTCATTCCTGCTAGCACTTCCTATAATGGCTGATTTTGTTGCTGAACAAACTCCAAACACCCTTGATTCTCCCATTCCTAACTCCATACTGTCCACCGATCTTGTTCCGGTGGACCTCCCGGTACCACCACCTGAATCTACCACTCTTACTGTTTCCCCCACTCCAATAAGTGTTGAGGCCCGAATCCGAAATGCCTACCACTCCGAGACGGAGTTTTGCAGCTCCTAGATTAGAGCTACTTTTCAGGATGGGTCATATCTCGGGCGATTAACTTCCCCTAAAATAGGTATACAACACCCATTCTGAGTCGCCAAATACATGGTACAGAAAGCAAACTACAACTTCAATAATACAATTATCGTGCAAAATACGACAACACATACTGTGAGTTTAATTACAAATATTATCTTCTGGACAATATCAACACTCAAATAAGTCCTCATTACAATTATTCAAACACTATTTTACAGAAATAGTGAGGACTGCTAAAACATCTTTCTAGAACCATCACTCCATACCCCGACTAGATCCTGCTATGTTCTCACCTTTCGAGAAGAAAAATGGAACAAAAAGGAAAAATGTGAGCTCAACTAGCCCAGTAAAGAATATTATGACTAAGATAATATACAACAAATTATCATTAGTCTTCAACAGGGAATAATTTGATAAAATATAATCGACAACAAGTTTTAGATCAACAACTACAGCGGAAATAACAATTCATTAGAAGAGTTAAGTAGAGAATGAAATCTACTATCATCTATGAATTTAAAAGTCCATCATCAATATTTTATCCCTGTAACATCAATCAATATACATCTTTAATCGAATATTCATCTTTGCACTACATGCCAAAGATATTCATTTAGATCACCAAATGGGTCATGTTCATCTCAACACTGCTCATCTTCAGCACTACTGGCCAAAGATATTCATCGCTTAATCATTCATCTTTGCACTACAAAGCCAAAAGATATTCAATAATATCATCATTAAGGACCGAGGATGATGAAAAATATTTTAGAGAACGAATCCAAAGGAGATGTAAGGACAAATATTAGGGATTCGTGTTACAGTTTATCCAAGATCACTAATACTTCATAATAACCGATTTTGAAGTAGAATTCAAAAATAAAGATCAAAACATAGATACAATCAAAGATAGTAACCATAATAAACATCTTGGACAAAATGGAAAATTTTCATTTTTCGATGAATAGTACCGTATTCGTGAATAATGCCGTGAACGTTAATAGTGTCGTATACGTGAATAGTAACCCCGACACAAAAAGTTCCAAATTTGATTAAATAGTTCAAACCAATATTTCGGCATAATAATATTGAAGAAAATAATATCATTTAAGAAGAAAATAACATCCCTTACCTCAAAGAAATAGTACTTCGGAATGAAAGGTCGGAAGTGATGATGAATGAAACTTGTACTGAACAGCAACTCTCAAAGTATCCAAATACTCACAAAATACGCTCGATAATATAGAGAGAGAAAGAGAGAAAACTTATGTTTATGGTGTGATTTTCAATTCTAACTTAGCCCTCTATTTATAGAAAAATGTTAGCACTCTGAAGCAGACTTGACCTGCTACCTGATGGCTTTACCTACTACTATTGCCACCCACCACATTTGAAATAAAATTTGAGTACATTTCTCACCAACTACAAGTGGAGCCCACTCAATTCTAGAATTTTCCACCAAAATCATTTATAACCCTAATTTCCGAATCAGCCACCTCTTAAAATTCATAACAAATCATACGTTCATTTTTAACGGTTCAAAATTTGTGGACATATACTCAACTTATATATGTTTAACATATCCAAAAATCACAACGATCCAACTATTCGGATTAAAAATTATAACTCATGCAATATATCACAAGAACAATCGGTTTGATTTTTATACCTCCATTCCGGCAAAAAATACCGATAAAAGACCTCAACATTAATTCCTTCATTTATAACCACATAAATAATTCCATCATTTATATCCACATCAAATAAATATTTCCTTATCATATAAATCAATAATTAATTATTCACAAATAATATTACGTAATCACAATTATGACAACCAGTCGCTCCTGTGAAAGGGGGCTTTCGATAAGGATTTCTCCTTCTTTGGCGCCGTAATTAGGTGACCAAACATCTCCTCGATGTAACTTTTCGTACATTGCCAATAATGCTATCTAATAATATTATTCAAATAATATGAATTATTGATATGATAATGAGAAATATCATGCGTGTGACAATTATTGAAACAACAATAATATAAAATATCAACGCAACAATTATTGAATCAATAAAATAAAATATTGAACAGTAATTACTGTAACAATTATTGAGTAATGCCTTCTTATGTAAGGATTAATAATTCAAAAATACTGTGCAATACCTTGTGCTACTGTGCAACCTCATATATTACTGTATTTTTAACCACCGGGTATTCCAACAGTGTTAACGGTAACAACTACGTCGTTATTTATAAAAACTACTTCTAGAATAACGCCTTCTTATACCTTCTTCTTTATATTCATTAGCTCCAGGTCTGTAGCTTGAGCGGCTTTAACGTTATCGATTAAAGTCGATTCTACTCGTATATCATCATGTGGGTCCCTATAGTCTTTAACTCTATCTCTATCGTTTGTAAATTATACAAAATAGGTCTTTGTGTTCAACAATATCGCACTCGTACTCGCGTACGATCTTCTACTCAACGCGTCAGCTACCACGTTCGCTTTTCCAGGATGGTATGGTAAGAACAAGTACCGAAATGAGTCGCCTCTTGAACTCTTGGAAAATCTTCTCGCATTTCTCGCTCCATACGAATTTTGTATCTTTCTGAGTCAGCTAAGTTAACAGAGTAGTGATTCGAGAAAGTCATTCCACGAATCTCCGATAGTAACCAATTAAGCCTAGAAAGCTAGATATTTCGATTACTGACTTAAGTTGCTCTCATATGTGATTCATATCCCAATCTTGGATAGCACGTTACAATGGCACCTATCGTTTTACCACCACACAAATATAGAGTTCCCTACAGAGAGTCTGGCTTTGGTGCATTCCACAGAGGAAGTCACCAGATAGAGGCTTGAGTACCAACTCTTGTACTTGGGTTTTTAACTCCTGAAGTTCAATAGGAGTCATTCGATAAAAGATTTTAGAAATGAGTTTTGTACCGGGTTCAAAGTCGATACAAAATTCAATATCACACTTTGGGGGTAGGCCAAGAAATTCTTTAGGAAATACGTCAGGAAATTCACTAACAACAAAAATTATATTCAAATCTGATGTGTCTTTATTCAAATCCATAACATGGGCTAAGAAAGCTTGACATCCGTTTTTCAATAAACGAATGGCTTTATGGCTTGATATGAAAGTGTCTGACTTCAATGGTTTGGTTGCTTGAGTTCGTATAACAGGTTGGTTAGGAATATAAAAACTAACAACCTTACGAAAACAATCAATTTTGGCATGAAGAGTGGTTAACCAATCAATCCCTAAAATCACATCAAAAGCAAGTATCTTTAAAGAGATAAGATCAACAGGTAATGTCATTGTGCCAACTTGGATTAAGCAAGATTTATAAACAGTGGATATGATAAAAGTTTCTCCTAACGGAGTCTCCACAGAGAAGTCAAAGTCTAATTTCTCTTGAGTCAAGTTTAAACGTTGAACACAAGCAGGAGAGATAAAAGAATGGGTAGAACCGGTATCTAATAAGGTATATATTTTGCAAGAATTTATAATTAACTAACCCGTGATACCTTCGTTCAAGTTCCTCGCGTTTTGGGCAGTCACGACAAACGCTCTTCCAAAAATCGCTGACTTTGTTTTGTCCGTATCCGCCTTTGGTGCCACCATCCCAGCTGGACTTGATTTTGCTACAGAACACTCTCAGGCTATATGACCCTCCTTTCCATAGTTATAACATACGTTGGATTGTTGTGGGTAGTTTGGACTTATATGTCCCTCCTCTCCGCATCTGTAGCATCTAACTGGCAGTCGTTCACCTCCCCTAGAATTTGTTGTTGGTGTTGGTGCTGCTGGAGACGTCTTCCTGTCATCGTTAAATCTTCTCTTCTTGAAATTTCCACTTGAATCATTTCTTCTATTATCTTGGCCATGATTACCACCAGAGTGGTTACCATTTTTGTCCGTATTTTTTCCTCCTCGCTGGTTATCATCGCTCCGATGACTGCTGTCACCGATATGACCCTGGTTGTGGTCCCTCGGTTGAACATACTCACTATCTCGCTCTAATAATTGAGCCCAGTTGACAACATCTAAATACATAGAAAATTTATGAGAGATAAGGTGTAAGACCCCAACTTTTATGAATAAAAATAAAATTTTTTTCTATAAATATCATTTTTGAATATTATGGAATGAATTTGATATAATGTTATAGTTGTGGGTTATATTTAAAAATTTTGCAAAGTACGCAAGTTGTTATATAATATTCGATTGGTTGGAGAATATTCGTTATAACAGGGAATATTCGTACGACGGCACAATCATTGGTGGACCCCACAACGAAATTATTGTCGGATTGAGAAAATGACAAAAATATTTTATGAAAATAACGACAGAAGGTTTATCGTTAACTGTTGAAACACCCGGTGTTAAAAGTACAGGAATACGCGTGGTTGCATAGTAGCACACGATATTGATTATTGATGCTTACGTGAGAAGTCACCATTTTTGTTCAATTATTGCTACAAGATTTCTTTGCATAAGTATCTCACGTTATTTGATTCAATTATTGTCAATATTTTATATATTATTAAATCAATAATTGAGACAACAAAGTTATTAATATTATTATTTGTAATATTAACGATGCTCTAGAAGTTCACAAGGAGAGGTTTGGTCACCTAATTGTGCGCCAATAGGAGAAATCCTTATTGGAAATCCTCTCTTTCTTGGGAACGACACATTGTCGATTAATATTGTGAATTATAATAATGATGATAAATATTGTTAAAAATATTGAGGGAGTTTTTATGAAGTATTATAAATATTGGCATATTATTCGGACCCCCTACTTACCCATTTTTTAAAAATAATATGATATATATATATATATATATGTTGAAAAGGACATGTTTGGGTGGGGGTTGGGGAATACCACTAATTGGTAAGACAAAAAAAAGAAGGAAACCTGAAATGGTAGAATATATATATATATATATATATATATATATATATATATATATATATATATATATATATATATATATATATATATATATATATATTGTTGATGTTGATAGGGGGGGTTAATTATTTTCAAAGAATGACAATTGCTAGCTTTATTTGGCAGGTTGTTGGTGGATTTTTCAAAGCTTGAACTTTATTTGGCCAAACTTTTGCATCATGCCATATTATTAATTAAGGGTGCATTCTAATTGGTTTAAGTTTCTAATTGGCATGTGTTAGATTTTCTTATTGGTCAGCACTTTGAAAAGAAAGTATTGTTATGTTGAAACCGTGAACTTCGTCCAAATAATTACTGTTGCATCCGTGATTTTCCAAATAGTATCCTTTTTATTCTCCTATAAATAGAATGCTTAGTTAGAATTGAAATCACACCAGAAATTTCAGAGAATTCTCTTCTATAATCTTGAGCGTATTTCTTTAGAGTTTTAAGAAGTTTTGAGCATAGTGCATGTTTTCTTCAAGAACATCCTTTCCCTACCAGTCGGAATACTCTTCTTTTACGGTAAGGGGTATTATTTCTTGTGTATTCATGAAGAGAACTTTTGTTATTCCATTATTTATTATTCTGTTGGAATAACCTGTATACGCGGGCTGCCCTATATTTGGTAAAATTCTTCTGTTATTCCATTCTTTATTATCCTGTTGGAATATCTTGTTTCACATGCGTTTTACGCCGGACTGGTTCCGCTTTTATTATTCTCATTGGAATATCATGTCTGCATGCATTTTACTACCGGACCTAGTTCTGTCTTTATTATTTTGTTGGAATAACCTGCATGTACGGTCTATCGCAGGCCTAGTGATTTCTTTTATTATTCCATTCTTTATTATACTCAGTTGGTTAAAGTTTTGACTTCTATACTCCATGAAATTAGTGGAATATCCTTGATATTTGTGCTTCATCCAGTATCTTTTCATGGAAATATTCTTCCGAGTATTCTTAAATTTCACACTACAAAGAAGTATCATGTTGACAATTTGGACGTTATTAGTTCCTGAATAAATTAATTCTTGAACTTGTTTTATTGAATTCATATATCATTGTCATCATCCTCATGTTTATATTTTGTTGAAAGTCATCTGTGGCCTGTAGTGCATAGATGGACTTGGTATGATTATGACTAGGGATTATTCGGTGTAATCATGACCGTAATGTTACAAATGATGTAGTAAAAGTCCTCATTGGCCCGTATTGCATTGATGGACAATTGTTGACATGATCATGACCATTGATGAATACACGAATATCTTTGGCCCATAGTGCATGGATAATTTGTGGTTGTGATACTAATGAATATATATTTGGTAGTAGTGCGGGGATGATGTGGATTATTTATTGTCGAGTCTCAAATATAAAAGTGATGAAAAACCTTTTAAATCATAAAAGATAGTAGATTTTATTCTCTACTTGACTCTTTTAATGGATTGCTTATTCCAATCGCAGCTAAACTTGATGTCCATTTGTATTTTATCGCTTTAACATTGTTGAAGACTAATGATAATTTATTCTCGCATTATCTTAGTCATAATATTTCTTCTTCGGCTAGTTGAGCTCACCCTTTCTTTCACCGTTCTCTTGAGAAATGAGAACGTAAATTTTAACTAGTCGTGGAACGGAGAGTGACTACCAGATGATAAGTATTAGTAGTCCTCACTATTCATTAAATAGTGTGACAATAAATGTAATGAGGACTTATTCTCGAGAGTGGATATTGTCTAGAAGATGATTGTATTAAAACTCACAAACTTCTCTTGTTATTATTAAAGATTGTATTTGTATTCGTACCATGTATTTGGCGACTCGTAATAGGTGATGTATACCTATTTTGGGGGCTTCACAGTTAGTATCAAAGTGAGGGATATAATCCCTGGCTGAGATGTGAGACAAGAACTAGGAGGGGAGAAACGGGGAATTCCTTCGCTAGTATGACCTACCTAAAATTTATTTGATATTTAATTGGTCGGTCAGAGTATATGGATAATATATGATATGTTAATTAACCCTTGTTTTGTGGCAGTATTTGAAAATGGCATCCGAGAATGTTGAGATTAACAATGGAACACAGGAGACCGTTGAGTCTCAACAGATCAATAATCAGGATAATGTGCATCAGGAAGGCGACAATCCTCAGGCAAACAACAACACTGACCAGATGATGAACGATGGAATGTTCAAAGGCTTTATGCAATTCATGCAACATCAGGCAAGAGTGGCTCCTGTATAAAATGCAGGTGGAAACATTGGCAACTCTCGGACGGTCACCGCTAAGCAGTTCAAGGAACTAGGACCACTGGAGTTTTTTGGAGAGCCAAAACCTCTTAAGGCGGAGACGTGGATAAAGCAGATCTGCAAGATATTTGATGTCTTGGGATGCTCCGAGTAGCAAAAGGTTCCCTTTGCCACCTTCATGTTGTGAGCAGAGGCAGATTACTGGTGGGAATCTATAAAGCGTACTCAACCTGCCGCACTGAAGATGACTTGGGAGAAGTTTCAAGAATTGTTCAACGACAAGTACTTTCCCGAAAGTATTCGTCACATGAAAGAGGTAGAGTTCATCAAGCTGGAGCAAAATAACATGACCAGACCGTGTCGCAACACGGCCAAGTTTGCCGAAGGTTGTCCCGGGCTTTGTGTCCCATTTGGTTGATAATGAGGAGAGAATGACGCAAATGTTTCTAAGAGTTTTGAAACCTGAGATACGTCAATATCTTATCTCTCATAAACTGTGTTTGTATTCAGATATTGTTAATAGGGCTCAGTTATTGGAGCGCGATAATGAGTCAACCCAACCAAATGAGAGCAGCCGACAAAATAATAATACCAGTGATAACAGTCATCGAAGCGGTGACAATAAGTGTGGAGGGAATCAACATGCTAGAAATGGTAACCACTTCAGTGGTAATCATGGCCAAAACAATAAGAATGGACATTTCAAGAAGAGGAGATTAAACAATGATGGAAAGACGTCAGCATCAGCACCTGTCGTCAAGGAAGGAGAACGACCACCTATCATATGCTTCAAATGTGGAGGAGAGGGACACATCAGTCCAAACTGCGCGATGCCATCCAAAGAATGTTATAATTGTAGAAGAGAAGGTCACCTAGCCTAATTTTGTCATTCATTGAAGACAAGTTTAGCTAGGATGGAGGCACCAAAGGACGTCTAGAAAAGTCAAAGCCAGTAGTGCAAGGGAGAGCGTTTGTCGTGACCTCCCAGAAAGCAAGGAACCCAAATGAGGTCATCACGGGTAAGCTTATCATAAACTCTAGCGAAGTATACACCTTATTTGATACCGGTTCTACACATTCTTTTATTTCTCCTACTTGCGCTCAACGTTTCCGGAATTAGACTTTGACTTATCTGTTGAAACTCTGTTGGGAGAAACCTTCATTACATCCACTGTTTATAAGTCTTGTTTGGTTCAAATCGGTACCCTCACATTACCTGTCGATCTTATTTCATTGAAAATACTTGCATTTGACGTATTTCTAGGGATTGATTGGTTAACTACTCATCATGCGAAAATTGATTGTTTTTGTAAGGTTGTTAGCTTTCATATTCCTAATCAACCTATTATGCAAATTCAAGCAACCAAACTATTAAAATCAATCACTGTCATCTCAAGCCATAAAGCTATTCGTTTATTGAAAAACAGATGTCAAGATTTCTTAGCTCATGTTACGGATCTAAACAAAAATACGTTAGTTTTGAATGATATTTCTATTATTAATGAATTTCTTGACGATTCCACTAAGAACTTCCCGGCCTACCCCCCAGCGTGAAATTGAATTTTGTATCGACCTTGAACCCCAGACAAAACCCATTTCCAAGGCCCCATATCGAATGGCTCTATTGAACTTCGTGGAGTTAAAACCAAACTACGAGAATTTTTAGACATCGGGCTTTATTCGCCCCAGCACTTCTCCCAGGGGTGCTCTGTCCCCTGTCGTGAAGAAGAAAGATGGGAGTATGCGACTTTGTATTGATTATCCAGAGTTGAATCATGTCACCATCAAAAATAGGTACCCATTGCCACGTATTGATGACCTGTTTGACCAATTACAAGGCGCCAAATTCTTTTCAAAGATTGATCTTCGTTCCGGATATCACCAATTGAAGATTAGAACTGATGACTACAGAAAAGATTTAAATGATCCGACAACGTATAAAAACCTCGCAATATCGGCAAAAGAGTTATGCTGATCTTCATTGAAAGGATGTGGAATTCGATATTGGAGATCATGTGTTGTTACGTGTTTCTCCATGGAAAGGAGTTACGAGATTTGGAAAGAGAGGAAAGCTCAATCCTCGATTCATTGGCCCATTTTTAATCCTCGATCGAGTAGGGACTGTAGCCTATATACTCGCTTTACCGCCAAATATGTCTCGTGTTCATAACGTTTTTCACATATTCATGTTACGTAAATATGTGGAAGACCCGAACCACATTATTGAGTTAGAACCGGACGAAATAGCGGAAGATTTAACGTATGAAGAGGTTCCTGTTAAAATCTTGGATAAGAAGGAACATATTCTACGCTCCAAGGTTATACCTCAAGTTAAAGTTTTATGGAGGAACCACGATGTTGAGGAAATGACCTGGGAGTTAGAATCTGAAATGAAATCAAGGTATCCTTACCTCTTCGACATACCAGATACGTACCCTAATTTCGAGGGTGAAATTTCATAAGAAGGGGAGATTGTAAGACCCCAACTTTTATGAATAAAAATGAATTTTTTTCTATAAATATCATTTTTGAATATTATGGAATGAATTTGATATAATGTTATAGTTGTGGGTTATATTTAAAAATTTTGCAAAGTACGCAAGTTGTTATATAATATTTGATTGGTTGGGGAATATTCGTTTTAACAGGGAATATTGGTACGACGGCACAATCATTGGTGGACCCCACAACGGAATTATTGTTGGATTGAGAAAACGACAAAAATATTTTATGAAAATAACGGCGGAAGTTTTATCGTTAACTGTTGAAACACCCGGTGTTAAAAGTACAGGAATACGTGTGGTTGCATAGTAGCACACGGTATTAATTATTGAAGCTTACGTGAGAAGTCACTCAGTTTTGTTCAGTTATTGCTACAGTATTTGCTGCATAGTATCTCACGTTATTTGATTCAATTATTGTCAATATTTTATATATTATTAAATCAATAATTGAGACGACAAAGTTATTAATATTATTATTTACAATATTAACGATGTCAGAAGTTACATCAAGGAGAGGTTTGGTCACCTAATTGCTACGCCAATAGGGAGAAATCCTTATTGAAAGCCCCTCTTCCTCGGAATGACTCAGTCGATTAATATTGTGAATTATAATAATGATGATAAATGTTGTTAAAAATATTGATGGGATTTTTATGAAGTATTATAAATATTGGTATTATTCTGGACCCCGCTTACCCATTTTTTTCAAAATAATATGAGATATGTATATGATATATATAAATATATATATATATATATATATATATATATATATATATATATATATGTTGAAAAGGACATGTTTTGGTGGGGGGTTGGGGGAATACCACGAGTGGTAAGACAAAAAAAAGAAGGGAATTGAAATGGTAGGAATAGATATATATATATATATATATATATATATATATATATTTATTGATGTTGATAAGGCGGGGGACCTTAATTATTTTCAAAGAATGATAATTGCTAGCTTTATTTGCCAGGATGTTGGTGGATTTTTCAAAGCTTGAACTTTATATGGCCAAACTTTTCCATCATGCCATATTATTGATTAAGGGTGCATTCTAATTGGTTTAAATTTCTAATTGGCATGTGTTGGATTTTCTTATTGGTCAGCACTTTAAAAAGAAAGTATTATTATGTTAAAACCGTGAACTTCGTCCGAATAATTACTGTTGCATTCGTGATTTTCCAAATAGTATCCTTTTTATTCTCCTATAAATAGAATGCTTAGTTAGAATTGAAATCACACCAGAAATTTTAGAGAATTCTCTTCTATAATCTTGAGCGTATTTCTTTAGAGTTTTAACAAGTTTTGAGCGTAGTGCAAGTTTTCTTCAAGAACATCCTTGCCCTACCAGTCGGAATACTCTTCTTTTACGGTAAGGGGTATTATTTCTTTTGTATTCATGAAGAGAACTTCTGTTATTCCATTATTTATTATTCATTGGAATAACTCAGATATCTGCCAAGTTACCCTATACTTGGTGAAATTCTTTTGTTATTCCATTCTTTATTATTCTCATTGGAATATCCTCGTTCATCGCTTTTACGCCGGACCTAGTTTCGCCTTTATTATTATTCGCTTGAATATCATGTCTCATGCATTTTACTACCGGACTAGTTCTCTTTATTATTCTCATTGAATAACTCGTCTGTATGCGTCTATCGCAGTTCGGTGATTTCTTTTGTTATTCCATTCTTTATTATACTCGCTAGTTAAAGTTTTGACTTTCTATACTCCATGAAATTAGTGGAATATCCTTGATATTTGCGCTTCAACCAAAGATCTTTTCATGGAAATATTCTTCCGAGCATTCTTAAATTTTACTCTACAAAGAAGTATCATGTTGACAATTTGGACGTTATTAGTTCTTGGATAAATTAATTTTTGAACTTGTTTTATTGAATTCATATATCATTGTCATCATTCTCATGTTTATATTTTGTTGAAAGTCATCTGTGGCCTGTAGTGCATATATGGACTTGGTATGATTATGACCAGAGATTATTCTAAGTAATCATGGTAGTAATATTACAAATGATGTGGTAAAAGTCCTCATTGGCCCAGTAGTGCATTGATGGACAGTTGTTGGCATGATCATGACCATTGATGAATACATAAATATCATTGGCCCGTAGTGCATGGATAATTTGTGGTTGTGATACTAATGAATATCCTTGGCCGTAATACAGGGATGATGTGGATTATGTATTAAGTCGAGTCTCAAATATAAAAAGTGATGAAAAACCTTTAAATCATAAAAGATAGTAGATTTTATTCTCTACTTGACTCTTTTAATGGATTGCTTATTTTGGTCAGCAGCTTAAACTTGATGTCTATTGTATTTTATCGCTTTAACATTGTTGAAGACTAATGATAATTTATTCGCATTATCTTAGTCATAATATTTTTTATCGGGCTAGTTGAGCTCACCCTTTCTTTAACTGCGTTCTTCTGTGAAATGAACGTAGTCTGACTAGTCGGGAACCAGAGTGACGGTCCGTATGATAGTATTAGTAGTCCTCACTATTCTGTTAAATAGTGTGACAATAAATATAATGAGGACTTATTCGAGAGTGGATATTGTCTAGAAGATGATTTTGTATTAAAACTCACAACTATCTTGTTGTATATTAAAGATTGTATTTGTATTCTACATGTATGTATTTGGCGACTTCGGAATAGGTGATGTATACCTATTTTGGGTGTATCACATAAGGTATTGACGAATCTCGGGTTTAGACCTCTCGTAAACATCCGCGTCATCGTTCCTCATTTTCTACCAAATTAGGTGCAAACTCGATAACTCCACGAACTTCGCCTTCGTCTTCGACAACCGCCATGTTGTTCTGTTCGCCTAATAAACTCTACGTCCTTCATATGATTTAATACTTTCGTGAAAGTACTTTTCATTGAACAGCTTACAAATCTTTCCCAAGACATGTTGAGTGTAGTTGGTCAGTGCGATTCACGATTCCCACCAAGAATCTGCCTTTCACCACGGAACATAAAGGTGGCGAATGGAACCTTATGTTCCTCCGTGCATCCCAAGACATCGAATATCTTGGTAATTTGCTTGACCCATGTTTTCGCCTTAATCGGATCCGGCTTTCCAAAGAATTCTGGTGGTCCCAACTCCTTGAATCGCTTGGTCAGTGATAAACCAAGGCTGCTATCATTTCCACCCGTATTTTGTACACGAGTCTCCCTCGTCTGATTTTGCATGAACTGCAAAAAGTTTCTAAACATCCCATCATTCATCGTTTGCTCGTTAGTGTTGTTTACAAGAGGAATATTGCCTTCCTGTTGCACATTCTCCTGATTGGTGACTAAAGGTGTTTCCACAGTCTCATACACTCCATTGTTAACGTTCTCAGCAGCCATTCTTAAATACTGTCATAAAATAAGGGTTAATTAAACAAATTAACATATCACATAATATTCCTATATTATGACCGACCAACAAATAAGCTTAGATAGGACACACTAACGAAGGATTTACTCATCTCTCCCTCCTAGTTCTATTCCCCATCTCCGCCAAAGACCATATCCCTAAGCTTTGATACCAACCGTGGCGCCCCCAAAAATAGTATATACACACCCATTCGAGTCGCCAAATACATGGTACGTAAGGCAAACTACAACTTCAATAATACAATTATCGTGCAAAATACGACAACACATACTGTGAGTTTAATTACAAATATTGTCTTCTAGACAATATCAACACTCAAATAAGTCATCATTACAATTATTCAAACACTATTTTACGTAAATAGTGAGGACCTAAAAAACATCTTTGTAGAACCATCACTCCATACCCCGACTAGATCCTGGCTATGTTTCACCTCCTGAGAAGAAAAATGGAACAAAAAGGAAAAGGGTGAGCTCAACTAGCCCAGTAAAGAATATTATGACTAAGATAATATACAACAAATTATCATTAGTCTTCAACAGGTCAAAATCAGATAGAATATAATCGACAACAAGTTTTAGATCAACAACTGCAGCGGAAACAACAATTCATTAGAAGAGTTAAGTTGAGAATGAAATCTACTATCATCTATTAATTTAAAATTCCATCATCAATAATTTATCCCTGTAACATCAATCAATATACATCTTTAATCGAATATTCATCTTTGCACTACAGGCCAAAGATATTCATTTGTATCACCAGTTGGTCATGTTCATCTCAACACATGTTCATCTTTGCACTACGGGCCAAAGATATTCATCAGTTAATCAATCATCTTTGCACTACATGCCAAAGATATTCAATAATATCATCATTAAGGACTAAGGATGATGAAAAATATTTTAGAGAACGAATCCAGTGAGACAGAAGGATAAATATTAGGGATTCGTGTTACAGTTTATCAAAGATCACTAATACTTCATAACAACCAATTTTGAAGCAGAATTCAAAAATAAAGATGAAAACATGGATACAATTAAAGATAGTAACCATAATAGACATCTTGGACAAAAAGAAAAAATTTCATTTTTTGGTGAATAGTGCCGTATTAGTGAATAGTCTCAGATACGTGAATAAGGTCGATATCGTGAATAGTAACCCCAACACAAAAAGTTCCAAATTTGATTAAAAAGTTCAAACCAATATTTTGGCATAATGTATTGAAGAAAATAATATCATTTAAGAAGAAAATAGCATCCCTTACCTCAAAGAAACAGTACTTCAGTATGAAAATGCTGAATGCAACTTGTACTGAATAACAACTCTCAAAGTATCCAAATACTCACAAAATACACTCGATAATATAGAGAGAGAAAGAGAGAAAGCTTATGTTTCTGGTGTGATTTTCAATTCTAACTTAGCCCTCTATTTATAGAAAAATGTTAAGACGTCAAGCGAGACTTGACTTCACTACACTGGCTTTTACCTCTACTATTGCCACCCACCACATTTGAAATAAAATTTGAGCACATTTCTCACCAACCACAAGTGGGGCCCACTCAATTCTATAATTTTCCACCAAAATCATTTATAACCCTAATTTCTGAATCAGCCACCTCTTAAAATTCATAACAAATCATACGCTCATTTTTAACGGTTCAAAGTTTGTGGACATATACTCAACTTATATATGTATAATATATCCAAAAATCACAACGATCCAACGGTCGGATTAAAAATTATAACTCACGCAATATATCACAAGAACACTGGTTTGATTTTTAATACCTCCATTCCGATAAAAATACTGATAAAACACCTCAACATTAATTCCTTCATTTATAACCACATAAATAATTCCATCATTTATATCCACATCAAATAAATATTTCCTTATCATATAAATCAATAATTAATTATTCACAAATAATATTACAGAATCACAATTATGACAACCAGTAGCTCCTGGGAAAGAAGGGCTTTCCGATAAGGATTTCTCCTTCTTCATGCCAATTAGATGACCAAACCTCTCCTCGATGTAACTTTTAGACATTTTCAATAATGCTATCTAATAATATTATTCAAATAATATGAACTATTGATATGATAATGAGAAATAATGTGCAGTGACAACTATTGAAACAACAATAATATAAAATATCAACGCAGCAATTATTGAATCAATAAAATAAAATATTGAACAATAATTACTGTAACAGTTATTGAGTAGTGCCTTCTTACGTAAAGATCAATAATTCAAAAATATTGTGCAATACCGTGTGCTACTGTGCAACCACGCATATTACTGTATTTTTAACCACCGGGTATTCCAACAGTGTTAACGGTAACAACTACGCCGTTATTTATAAAAACTAAAACTTATCGTTTTCTTCATCCGACAGTTATTCCGTTATTGGGCCCATAAATGGTTACGCCGTCATATGAATATTCCCCGACAATAAGAATATTCCACGACCAAACGAATATTCCCCGACAGAAATGAATATTCTATAACCACTTGCTTATTTTGCAAAATTTGCACATTTCACCCATAACCAAAAAATTATATCAAATTAACTCCTTATTATTTCAAGATAATGATAGAGAAAATTCAATTTTATTTATAAAAAGTTGGGGTCTTACATCCGACATCCGAACCATCTTCAATATCCCCAAAGAATACAAGCTTCGGGTACCCACCTCCGGAGAGAAAATTTTCTGGAGACCCAAAGGCGAGTGGGTGGCCGTTCCCCTATACGTTCTGAAGTATGGAGTTCGGTTTCATCTCCATGACTTCATCTCTTCCTTTCTTTGTTTCGTGGGAATCGAGTTCACACAGCTCGTGCCAAACTCGTACATCCACCTGGTTTCCTTCATCGCTTTGTGCCAGGAGCTCAGGATCACTCCTGGCCTCGACTTCTTCTTTGCCCTATTCACTGTAATCGGGTTGAAAGATCCTGGCTTGAAGCAATTAAACAAAAGACCCACCCGAACCATTCCTGTCAAGACCCCTTCGAGCAAAAAAGGGTTGCATAACCAGTGGATCTTCATGAAGGGGACCGATCTCCAACTCCTGCCTAGTTGGGCACATCTAGATGATTCCATTGCCAAGGTGACTAAGTTCCCTAAGGACCGGGCCGACGCCTTCAAATCCTTTTACAAGAAGTGGAGTAAGACCAAATGGAGTTTGGGAGTTCTGACAAGTTCGGTCTGGCTATACCGACACGGGTGTAAGTTTATCATCCTAAAGTTCTACCGAAATCTTTTAAATTTTTTTCAGTGACAATTTTCAAGCCTGAGGGGGCAGATTCCTCTCTGGTACCGTTTCCAAACACTGTTGGACCCATCCGTCTCCCCCTTTGCAACGATGATGCTGAAGGAGAGACAGTTCCGATCGCGGAGCTCTCCACCGGCTCCACATCGGACCCACCTCCTTCTGCTGTCGGCGCCGAACCATCTACCAAGGTTGCCCTAAAGAGGAGCAGAACCGAGAAGATGGCTTTACTGAAGAAGAGCAAGAAGTCTTTCAAATCCCTCCCCAAAGTTCCTGCCAAGGCCATTCCTAAAGCGGTGCCAAAGCCGACTCCTCCATCCCTACTCAAGTTGTGGTGATTGAGGATTCAAAGGACACCAAAGAGGTTCCTCTGGAACCCCGACCCAAGCAGCCACGACTCACTGAAGACCTCGAGCCACAACATCCCCAACAATAAATCGTTGTTACCGATCTCGTTGCCTCCTCCACACCTTTTTCTAAGCCGAGCTCTTCTCATGGATCGCCAACCACCTGTTGGCCGAAGAGCCCTTCGGAAGTGTTTCCCTTCACCCTGTTCAATCACTTCAAGCTTTCGGGCGATGACGAATGATTCAAGGGATTCTCTTCCGAAGAGTATCTGGTGGCTTACGTCCGGGCTCAGTGCCAGGTAATTCAGAGATTGTTTTATCTTGTTGTTGTAAACTTATCCTTTTACTTCGATAGCTGATATATGTGTCTGTTGCATGCCAATGCCATTCTTTCTCTAGCCATTCCTCCCCTCGCTCGAACCACTAAAAAGGAAGTTCAGCTGAGGTCGAACGTGATGCTGGTTGAAGCTGAGGTTCGGGGCCTGAACTCGGACCTGAAGAAGGAACGGGATCTCCATGCTGAGACCCGAAATAAGGCCACCCAAGCCAAATGCTTGGCCGATGAACTCAAGGAACAATACTCTCTTCTTCAACATGAATTCATCGGCCTCGAAGGCCATAATAAGAAGTTGATTGAGGATAAGGAATGCCTGGCCGCCGAAGTCAAAGGACGGGAGCAAGCGCTTGAGAATCTCGGGGAGAAGTTTTCTGAAGCTCATGAGAAACAGAAATACCTTATTCAGGAAAATAACTCCCTGAAGGAAGACCAAGTCGGGGCCAAGCAGCGGATAATAACCGAGTATGAAGAGTCTGATGTCTTTAGTGATAAGGTCATGGCCCAATTTGCTAAAGGGTATGAGGCTTATCGGGAAAAGGCTCGGGCGAGGCTGACAACTGCTGGACTCGATGCCTCCCTCCTTGACTCGTCGGATGAAGAATCCGAGGCTGGGGATGATCCTCCTATTGATTAGCTTCTTTTGGGACTTGTAATTTTTGTACTTCTTCATTTTTCCTTTGTATTAGTACTTTACCCGAATCTTAAGCGATCGAGTTTTGTAAGAATTTTAAAGTATGAATGAAATAGAGTATTTTTGTTTATAAATTTTTGTAATCAGTTATACCCGTGACTTATCTCGATCAGTTGTGTCTTTTTGAACCGTCTGATCGGATTAGGCTCGATGTTTATCTGATTCTAGAACTGCAGTCTCGATCAGTTATACCCGCGAATTTAATCGACCAGTTATATCGTGTTCGACTTTTTGATCGGTTTAATCCCGATGTGTGTCTGACCGGACACCAAAAACCGTATGAATATATATGAAGTTAAGCATCTCCAGAGAAAACTTTCATTTATTTCATTTAAAACCGAAATGATTACATGAATAAAGAAAAGAATGACATAACTATTACTGGTAAAATTTTCTAAGTCTTCCAGCATGACATGTATTCTTTACTTCTGAACCATCTATTGCTCGAAGCCGGTATGTACCTGGCTTCGGCACCTCTACTACTTTGTAGGGTCCCTCCTAGTTAGGCATCAGTTTGTCGGTGTTCTGGGGATTTGATGCCTCCGACTCCCGGAGGGCCAAATCACCCACTTCAAACCTCCTCTATTTCACCTTCCGATTATAGTGTTGGGCTGTTCGCTACTGATAGATATCCAACCTCATCATAGCTGAATCCTGAACCTCTTCAAGCAGATCCAAGTTTGTTTTCAAACCATCATCATTGTATAGTTCTTTGTACTGACTGACTCGAAGAGTAGGGGACCCAATCTCAACTGGTATGAGTGCATCGGTCTCGTATGCCAATCAGAAAGGAGAGTCCCCAATTGTTGTCCTTGGAGTAGTCCGATATGCCCACAAAACACTGAGTAGCTCTTCGGGCCACCGACCCTTTAACTCATCCAACCTTCTTTTAATCCCGTTGATCAGGGTTCAGTTGGTCACTTCTAATTGACCATTCGATTGAGGATGAGCGACTAAAGTCTTGCGATGTTGAATTCCCAACTCTTTTAGAAAGCCTTCGAACTTTGACCCCATAAACTGTCTGCCATCGGAATACCGAAACGATAAACGACTCCTTCTTTGAAAAATTTTAGGCATTCTTGTTCGGTGATCTTCTGCAGTGGTTTGGCTTTGACCCATTTCGTCATATAATAGATAGCCACGATCACAAAACTAACTTTCCCCTTGGCCTTCGGCAGAGGCCCTAGGATGTTGATTCCCCATACAGCAAAGGGGATCGGGGATAAGACCGAATATAGCTCTTCAGGGGGTTAATGTGGGATAATATTGTTCAGCTGACACTTGGGACACCTTCTGACGAATTCCTGGGCCTCCGTGTAGATAGTTGGCCAATAATATCCCTGCCTCAAAATCTTATGTGCCAATGACTTGGCTCCCATGTGATCCCCACATATCCCTTCATGTACTACCCGAAGAGTGTAATCCGCCTCTGATGGGGTTAAGCATTTGAGCAGTGGGGAGCTAAAGGCCCTTCGGTATAGGTCTCCATCTATGAGGACAAAGTTTAAACTCCTGTGTTTAATTTTTCTTACAAGGATTCGGTCTGAAGATAGAACCCCATTTGCCAAATACGTGATGTAAGGTGTGAGCCAAAGAATGAGTCGATCCAAAGCCAAAGACCTCATGCTCAAAACACTTGGTCATTCTAAAACCTCCAGGTATACCGACCCATTAAAGGAGCTTGCTTCGGTAGTTGCCAACCTGGCTAGGGCATCTGCTACTGTATTATTTAATCGGTCCACCCCTGACAACTGTGTGATGTGAAGTACGTAAGCTTATCTTTCACCTCGGCCAGATATTTTGTCATTCTTGCCCCTCGAGCCTCATACTCTCCCGACAACTGCTTGACCACCAGCTTCGAATCACTGTAGATGACCAACTTCTGTACTTCCAAGCTCCGGGCCAACCGTATCCCTGCTAGGATGGCCTCATACTCTGCTTCGTTGTTCGTGGCCTTAAACTAAAATCGAATCACCTGTTGGACTTTGAACCCTTTGGGACTTGTCAGGATGACCCCTGCCCCACTGACATCCGATGTCGACGATTCCGTGAAAGAGCATTCCAAGATGAAGTCTACCCTTATTGGGTTTCAGTCACGCGGTCAGCCCTTATTGGGTTTCAGTCACTGTATTCACGTCTGGTTTTGTGAAAGAGCATTCCAAGATGAAGTCTGCCAACGCCTGACCCTTGATTGCCGTTCAGGGATGATACTCTATAGCAAATTGCATTAGCTCCATCGCCTATGCTGCAAGCCAACCGGACACATCCGGCTTATGCAATATTTTCTTTAACAGCTGATCCGTATATACCACCACCATCCGACCTTGGAAATAATGCCGAAGCTTCCTACTTGCAATGATTAGGGCATACGCGAATTTCTCTAGGTTCAGATATCTTGTCTCTGTGTCTCGAAGAACGTGGCTGACATAGTATACCAGGAACTGCTTTCCTCCTTTGTTCCTCACTAATGCTGCCCCTACTGCCATCGGGCTTGCAGCCAAGTATAAATATAAAGGTTTCGAAGGGATCGGTTTCATCAACAACGGTCTTTAACTCGAGATATTTCTTGATCCTTGAATGCATCTTCGCACTCGAGTTCCACTCGAAACTCTTATCGCTCTTCTATCCCCTTAAGAGTGTCAAAAAGGGTAAACATCTTTCTACCGATTTCGACACGAATCTCAAGAAGGCGCCTATCCAAATTTCCCATCAACCTCTGTACATCTTTGTATGTCTTTGGAGATTTCATGCTTAAGATCGCCGCAATTTTTTCTGGGTTCGCCTCGATTTCGCTCTTGCTTACTAAATATCCCAGAAACTTTCCTGAGCCCAAGCCGAAGGTACATTTGGTTGGGTTCAGTCTCAGTTTGTGTGTCCTTACTGTTTCGAAGCAGTCTTCTAGGTCCTCCAGGTGATCCCGGACTAACATGATTTTTACGATCATGTCGTCCACGTACACTTCTATACTTCGGCCCAGTTGCTTTCTGAATACACAGTTCATCATCCGTTGATAAGTTTCCCCTGCGTTCCGCAATCCGAAGGTCATCTTCCGATACACATATATGGCCCGATGAGTGATGAAGCTTGTCTTCAGGATGTCATCCTTATTCATCAAAATTTGGTGGTATCCCGAGAAAGTGTCCATGAAACTTAACATGCCATACCCCGAAGTGGCATCAATCAGTTGGTCTATATTGGGTAGAGGATAGAAATCTTTTGGGCATGCCTTATTAAAATCTGTGTAGTCGATGCATAACCTCCACTTCCCATTTTGCTTCTAAACCAATACCACATTCGCCAGCCATTCGGGGTAGTCGATCTCAAAAATGAATCTTGCCTCCATCAGTTTAATGATCTCTTCATCTATGATCATCTGCCTTTCCGGGGCAAAAATCCTTTTTTTCTCAGATTACCGGTTTTTCTTTGGGTCTGCAGATGCACGACCTAATTTCTATGTAAGCCCACCGATTCACTTACCCCTGGCATGTCGCTAGGCTCCCAAGCAAAGATATCGGCATACACTTGAAGCAAGTCCACCAGGCCTTTCCGTAGTGGTTCTATCAATCCTGGCCCAATATTGATCAATTTTTCTGTGTTCCCCGGTATCAACTCAACATCTTATGTCTCTTCTGCCGGCAGTGCCATCGGTTCGGTACTACTCTTAGTGAATGGCTCTATCTCGATGGACATCGTCTGTTTCTGTTTGCTGGCCCCAACCCCTGAGGAGATCAGAGTGTTCCGATAACACCTTCGGGCAATATCAAGGTCGCCTTTTACCTCCCCAATCCCGTTCGGTGTTGGAAATTTAATCTTGAAGTGTGTAATGAATGTTACTGCTTGTAAGGCTGCTAGGGTCGGCCTTCCCATAATAGCATTATAGGCCGAATCCACTTGTACCACAAAAAATCTAACCATGATTTCTCACTTTCTTTGGGGTCTTTGTCTTGATCGAACTCGACGGGGAGCTCTATCGTTCCTGACACAAGCACCGGGTCCCCGCTGAACCCATATAATGGACCCTCTCCTCCCAACTCCATCTTATTTCCTTCCAAGTCCATCCTCTGATAGACGTGCGTGTACAGTATATCGACCGAGGATCCGTTGTCGATCATCATCCTTTTTATATCCACCGGCTCGACCTGTGTCGTTATCACCAATGCCCCGTCATGTGGTTCGATGTGATCAGTAGGGTAATCTTCATCCGAGAAGGAGATGGAGACTCCTGAGTAGACCCTATACTTTCGGGGTGATGAATTTGCTACTGATAATACTCACTTTCGAGGTGCCCACTCCTCTTCCTTCGTTACACGCCCCTCCGAATTCGCCTTAAAATTACATCAATCACCCCTCGGGCTTGTGGGTGCAGTTCATGATCGTGTTTCCCCGAGTTGGCTCCTGTTTCTCTTCCCGGGGTGCCTCGGAACCTTCCCGACCAACCACATACTGCACCAGTTGCCCATTCTGGACATTCTTCTCTATCAAGTCTTTCAAGTCGTTACACATCTCTGTCGTATGCCCCCGACATTGATGGTATGCACAGTATTTGTCCCGTCCTCTCTTTCCAGGCTTCGGGATCGGGCGTCTTGGCTCGAAGAAAGGTTTGTTCCGCATCTCTACCAATATTTTAGCCCGGACAGTGTTAAGTGCGGTATAGACTTTGTTGACATTCTTATTTGGGAAAGGCGGTCGTCCGTTGCCCGAACCTCCCCCATTGTAGTTTTTCTTTCCATAATTATCAGACTTCCCCTGATTATCGGACCTTTGGTAACTCTGCTTGTCCTGATCTTTAGATTTCTCGTAAGATTGGATATGGGGTTTAAAATTTCCCATTGCTTCCTCTATTGCTATATGACCCTCAGCTCGGTGGAAGGCTTTTGTCAAATCTGCCCCTCGAATTGATCACTAGATCCTTCATCAACTTCTTCGACTTCCCTATGTCTAGACCAGTAGTGAAGAATCCCAAGGCTTGTGGGGAGTTTAACTCTGCTACTGACCTCACAGCCTCTCTGAACCTTTTGATGTACTAACCCAGGCTTTCATCCGACTTTTGTCTGACCTGCATGAGGGAAGCTGTGATCTTTCCTCGCCTTTTGTTGCTTCCGAACCTGGCATGGAATTTTTCCTAAAGATCACTCCACGAATTGATCGATCATGCTGCCAAAGTTCCCATCCATTCTCGGGCGCTCTTTTTCAAAGTCATTGCGAACATGTGACACTTGGCAGCATCAGAATGGCCATAGTATGTCATCAGCCTATCATACCCGTCTGAGTGGTCATATGGATCCCCCAGTCCATCATAGGTCTCTATCGGAGGCATCTTCTTTTTGGGGTCGGCCGTCACATGATTGATTTCAGGGGAGAAAGGTGACCCTATGCAAGCCGAAGGCGTCCCCATCGATTTCTTCACCAACAGCAACTTCTCCAGTTCAGCCACCCTTCGAGTGAGGGGGTCGGTCTCCTCATTACGAGGGGACGATCTGTGTCTGTCCCTCTCGTATTCGGGAGACGCATCCCGCCTCCTCTGTCCCGTTTGGCCTTGATGCTCAGACACTCGTTCTACCGAACGACTCCTTCTTCTGCTTCGGTCGTCCCGCGAATGACTTCTGTACCGACTCCTTTCCCTTCCGGTCTCTCCCTGTCGAGGTGACCGGGATCGGCTCCGATGCCTGCGCCTTTTTGAAGAGGCTTCCTGCTCACCAGCCACCTTCGCCATCTTCTGTTCGAGCTCCTCTTGTTGAAGACGTAAGGCCATCATGGCATCTTTGTTCTGTTTCATCTTCTTCTGCAACATAAACTCCCTCTGATCTCGGTTGTCCTCTCATTGGGTCTTTCCACGTACCTCCAGTGCCCGAGAATGGTTTTCATCCGCATGACTAGCCTGATTGGGGGTATGATGGCTGTCATAGAAGAGCTTCCGCCAGAGGGAGGCAGTCGGTTCCCCTTGACCCTCCTGGATTCGTGAGCCCAATATATCCTTCACCGACCCCCTCACCAGTGTGGTTTGGTGGGTCTTTGCCTTTTCCTGGTTAGAAGCACTGTTCTCCTTACTCGTCATAGCCTGCTATCGGAAAAGATGGTTGTGATTGTAAGAACACTAACGGCCCTCCTTCTAGCGCCAATGTTAACACCAAGTTTCACTGGCGCGTCTAATCACAGAATCCACGTACTAGAACCTACACAATAACAGATCACATAGAAGCTTGACGGCTTGTGCCGCCGGGGGATAGCTCCGGTGTGAGAATAAGTACAGGTCGTTCATAAGTTTTAACAATGGAGGCTAAGTGTTTAATGCTCAAAAGTGGGTATTACCTGTTAATCGTAACCTTGGCCTTGTATTTACAGTGCTCACCACCTTTAGAATCCTTCTCCGATTCGGATTAGGACTCCTAGTCATGGTAGTTACCATAACTTGGGTCCAACATAATCTCCTTAAAAGGTGCAAGTGGAATCCAATCCAATCACTACCTTTGGAGTTACCTTATTCAACCATAATTAGGTCTCCAAGCTCTGTGCGGAGGAAACCCCACTACACAGGGCCAACCCAACCGAACTCCCTCATTAGGTCTAGGCCTCAGCCCAAAGGACTCGAAGACCCGACCCCGAACCTCTTACACCGAGGTAAGGTTCCAGCCCAAAGGACTCGGATATCCAAACCCGACCACTATATCTCGAACAGGACTCCGGTCTAGAATACCCGGATGTCCGAACTCTTCCCTTGGCTTCAGCCCAATGGGCTCATTAACTCCTCCCGGCGCCAGGCCTTCAGAACACCTAAAGGTCAGCAAAATGCTCCAAAACAATACACTGAACTGAGATTCATAAACTCATCTTCTCATACAGATTCTTACAAGTTGCCGGAAAGAATCATCAAAGTGGATAGCATTAATGTAAAAAAGATGCAAGTAAAATAGTGGAGAGAAAGTGGATAGCATTTTCTCACTCTTGGATTGGTTCTTTTTAATATGACCTTTGGATCAAGGAAAAAAATGGTTAAACTAATTTTAGCTTCCATATGATCCAACTTTCTTCGATCCACAGAAAATAGACTTTGACTAGGTTGGGTACTTGCACAAACTCCGTCACTTGAATTCCATGTCATCTTTAGATCAAGAAGCTGATCAACTAATTGGTCAAATCTCTCTCTACTGTCATATGACATGTCTGCAACATCATGAAAAACATCACACATCTTATATCATACCGCTACCCTTGTTCTGTGTCTTTTCAATTACTATAAGTTACCTTAGTTTTAGTGTAACGTCTCTTTATGTCCTTCCTCCACCTCCTCAAAATGTACTTAACTGGAAGGGTAAATTTGAACCTTTCACAAAGAAGAACTTTAACTATATGCTTGCATAAAATTCCTCGAAACTCAAACAATCTACAATTACATTTGACATCAAATTTCGTTTCCCATTCCTCTTCAATAAAGCACACTTTGAAGTTTACAAGTTTTGGGATCTCTTGATTCTCTCCAAAATAACAAAGCACTTTCACTTCATAAAGAAATATTCTACCTTGTGATTCTAAAAATCTACATTCGCAAAACATTCCATTCGCCACCTCCCTTTGAAACTCTTGAAACTTTAAGTCAGTGTAAACATTTTGGATCTGTTTTTCCATAGCATGAGGTGTAATACAAGGAGCAAGTTGTTGAGAAACGGATGGAATATGAATGGGAAAATTGATGGCTGGCTTTATGAAGGCTTAATGGACATCAATGATAGAATTAATCCCATTTATTGATGATTAATTCTTTGCTAGTATATGGCCGTTTGGAACTCAACTCTTTATAAGATTATCCTTCTCCTAGGAAGAAGATGGGAAAATAGTGGGGAAAAAATAGTTTAGGCCTTCTTCTTTGTTCTTTCTTCCTGCTCGGTGATAATCTTTCTACACACGGTAGAGTTTGCTTCAGAGCATTGATGTATCCTGGGAGACAATTTGTCCTGCCACGTCCAAATATTGTCTTAAAGAAACTGTTCCTACAGTCCTCAAAGCTACAATCTACTAGTCTGTTCAACGTCCATTGTATTAAGGTTAAATTTGTTTTATTTTTATTTTGGGTTTTACTTTAATATCAATATAGAATTCTTTTCCGAATTTTATTGTATTTCTGCTTCTGCAAAAAGATTATTACTAACGTGGCTAACAATCTTAAGACAATATTTTTTTTTTGGTTAATCTTTTATTAAGTTGTTGATTATACCTTTTCTTTGGAATACCTTGACTTGGTTTTCTTATTTGGATTGTTCTTGGTTAATACTCACTTGGACCATTCTGGAATAATTAAATAATAATATGTTTCAAAACAGTTGTTGTTTGTTGTTTTTTTATTAGACTAACTTAGTCTGGTTGTATTTTCAGAATAAATATTCCTGAGAATGAAATTGTTCCAACTGGTCCACAGAACAATCTAGGTTCTGGTTCACAGAATGGCATCGATGGACATAACGTATCTGGTTCACAGAACATTGGTTCTGGTCCTATATACGGGTCTGGTTTCCAGATTACGACTTCATGAAACCATACACCGTCGATCACAATGAAAACTAGAAAAAATTCAACTGGTGTGAATTTTAAGACGTAACAACGAAAGATGTTGTTTTACCTTACTATGCTAAATTTGGCTAATTGCTTGAAGGATGATCCTCTTGTTATCAGAGATGATGAGGTGGATAATGTCACCGCCTACAATGCAATTGAGATATGGAAACAATCTGATTTCCTTTGCCGTAATTACATTTTGAACGGTCTAACTGATGCACTTTATAGTGTATACAATATTAAGACAATGGCAAAGGAACTTTGGGAATCCTTGGACTGAAAATACAGATCAGAAGATGTTGGTGCTAAGAAATTTTTAGTGAGCCAATTCCTGAATTTCCAAATGGTTGATTCCAAAACTATTGTGAATCAAGTTCAAGAACTCCAGCTGATTATCCATGGGATTCATGCTGAACGTATGGTAATTAGTGAATCTTTCCAAGTGTCTTGTATTATTGAAAAGTTACCACCTGGTTGGAAAGACTTCAAAAATTACCTTAAGCATAAGCGAAAGGAGATGACAGTTGAAGAGCTAATTGTTAGACTTCGTATTGAGGAAGACAACAAAGGCTCGGAGAAGAAATTCTCCAACGTTTCCCACCAGTCTGAGGCTAAGGTGAATGTGGTGGAGGTCAATAAAGACTCCAAGAAAGGCAAAAAGCCTTAATCTGGGTCCAAATTGGGTCCTAAGGGTGACCTTTCCAAGAAACCAAAATTTAATGGAAAATGCTACAATTGAAACAAGGCAGGGCAGAAGTCCTCTAAATGTAGGCTGCCTAGAAAGTTGAAGTCTAATGAAGCACATGTTGTGGAAGAAATTGCTAGAGAAGTGTTTGACATCAACTTATGTGCTATGATTTCTGAAGTCAACCTCGTTGACTCAAATCCAAGGGAATGGTGGTTGGATACCGGTGCTACACGTCATGTGTGCTGTGACAAAGATTCCTTTGCTGAACTAGTTCCCAGCAAGAATGGGGAGAAGCTCTACATGGGCAATGTTGCAACTTCCAAGATCAAGGGAAGTGGTATTGTAATTCTGAAGATGACTTCGGGAAAAGAATTGACTCTGAAGAATGTTTTGTATGTTCCTAAAATTAGGAAGAATCTTGTATCTGGTAGCCTCCTAAGCACTCATGGTTTGAGGATGGTATTTGAATCGGACAAGTTTGTTTTGACAAAAGGGGGAATGTATGTGGGAAAGGGGTATCTTTGTAATGGCATGTGGAAAATTAATGCCATCTCTAGCAAGTCCAACACAATGATAAATAATAAGAATAATACTTTTTCTGCTTATATCATTGAGTCACTTAATTTATGGCATGGTAGACTTGGACATGTAAATTATGATACCCTACGTAGGTTAATTAATTTACAACATATTCCAACATTCCAAATTGATCATAAACATAAATGTGAAATTTGTGTTGAATCAAAATTAACAAGATCTTCATTTCATACAGTTGAAAGAAATACAGAACCACTTGATCTGATACATAGTGATGTATGCGATTTAAAATTTATACAAACAAGGGGGGGTAATAAATTTTTTATCACTTTCATTGATGATTGTACAAAATATTGCTATGCATATTTGCTTAAAAGCAAAGATGAAGCTTTAGAGAAATTTGTTCTTTATAAGCAGGAAGTTGAAAACCAACTTAATAAGAAAATTAAGGTGGTAAGGAGTGATCGTGGTGGTGAATACGTTGAACCATTTGGTAAGTTCTGCTCCCAACATGGTATTATTCATGAGGTTACACCACCTTACTCCCCTCAATCTAATGGGGTAGTAGAACGCAAGAATCGTACTCTGAAAGAGATGATGAATGCGATGCTAAACAGTTCTGGGTTGCCACAAAACATGTGGGGGGAAGCTGTCTTATCAGCTAATTACCTTTTAAATAAGGTGCCTCATAAGAAATTAGACAAGACACCACATAAGTTATGGAAAGGAAGAAAACCTTCCTATAACTACTTAAAAGTGTGGGGGTGTCTTGCAAAGTTTTGGCTCTGTTGCCAAAGAAAATGAAAATAGGTCCAAAGACGGTTGATTGTATTTTCATTGGTTATGCGCTTCACAGTAACGCATATCGGTTTCTTATTCATGATTCTAAGAATCCTGATATACACAAGAACACATTCATGGAATCAAAGAATGCTTCATTCTTTGAACACATTTTTTCCATGCAAACGTGAAGAGATTGCATCAGGTTCTAAACGATCTCTTGAGACTATTAATAAAGACAGTCAAGACATTCAACATGAAGTTGAAGTAGAAGGAAATAAAGAGGTAGAGCCTAGAAGAAGTAAAAGGGTAAGGGTTGAAAAATCTTTTGGACCAGAATTTTTAACCTATATGCTAGAGGTTGAACCTCGAATTTACGATCAGTCAGAATTTGATAGATAGTCCTTTATGGAAAGAGGCTATAAGAAGTGAAATTGATTCCATAATGCAAAATCATACCTGGGAATTAGTAGACCTTCCTCTGGGAACGAAACCACTAAGTTCTAAATGGATTTTCACACAGAAAATGAAAGTAGATGGAACAATTGATAAGTACAAGGCCAGATTGGTTATAAAAGGATATAGACAAAAGGAAGGCCTTGATTAATTTGATACGTATTCTCCAGTGTCAAGAATAATCTCTATTAGGATGATACTTGCTATTGCCGCTTTACGGAATCTCGAAGTACATCAAATGGATGTTAAGACAGCCTCTCTGAATGGAGATCTTGATGAAGAGATCTACATGGAATAACCTGAAGGTTGTGTAGTTCCAGGTCAGGAAAGAAAAGTTTGTAAATTGGTGAAGTCCTTATATGGACTAAAGCAAGCACCAAAACAATGCCATAAGAAATTTGACGATGTCATGATGGCTAATGGCTATAATATAAATGAATGTGACAAATGTATTTATGTCAAAATCACAAACAAAGGATATGTTATTCTGTGTTTGTATGTTGACTTTACATCTTGATTAATGGGTAGTAATGAAAATATGGTGAAGAATACTAAGGACATGTTAAACTCTAAGTTTGATATGAAAGATATGGGACTGGCTGATGTGATTTTGGGAATCCAAATCAAGCGTTCACCTAATGGTTTCATTTTAACCCAGTCACATTACGTGGACAAGATACTTGGGAAGTTCAGCAAAGATGATTCTAGTGAAGCTAGAACTCCTCTAGACATCAGCCAGCATCTCTGTAAAAACAAAGGTGAAAGCGTTGACCAAGTAGAATACGCAAGGGTTATAGGCAGTCTGATGTATCTCATGACTTGTACAAGACCTGATATTGCTTTCACTGTACACAGTTTAAGTAAATACATGAGTAATCCAGGGGATAACCACTGGAAAGCTATCGTTAGGATACTTCGGTATCTAAGATACACTCGTAATTATGGACTGCACTATACAAGAGAACCTGCAGTATTAGAAGGATTCTCTGATGCTAGTTGGATTTTTGATATAAAGAACTCCAAAGGTACAAGTGGATACGTGTTCACTCTGGGAGGAGGAGTAGTGTCATAGAAATCCTCAAGGAAAACGATCATAACCAGATCCACGATGGAGTCTGAGTTTGTAGCTCTGGATAAAACCGAAGAAGAAGCCGAATGGTTACGAAACTTCTTGGAAGATATTCCTGAATGGCCTAAGCATGTGCACACAATTTGTTTATATTGTGATAATCAAGCATCGATTAAAAGAGCACAGAACGTGATGTATAACGGTAAGTCGAGACACATGTGTTGTTGTCACAATACTGTTAGGCAACTGATCACAACGAGGGTTATCTCTGTTGATTATGTAAAATCAAAGGATAACATTGCGGATCCGCTAACCTAAGGTTTAAACCGAGATCAAGTTGAAATGACATCAAGAAGAATGGGATTGATGGCCATAAATATTTAAAGGTTCTATGTGAAGGAAAACCCAACCTTGTTGACTGGAGATCCCAGAATCTAGGTTCAATGGGACAACCTAATTGCATAGACAATGTATTATCATTGTAGGAGGTCTAACCCTTATCTGTAAATAGTGATATGAAATCGGATAAGGTTAAGCTATGCTTTTAATGATTCTTGTGTGTCAGTAATCTGAACAAAAAGATAAAATCACCTATGTGAGAATGAAGTGGGGTCGCTTCAAGGAAAACTAATGAGTTTAGTTCTCTTAAATTCTTGCAGAACCAGGAGATGTTCACGACCATAATGAACATAACCATGAGAACTAAAATCGTGTTATGTTGGTATTTGTGTGAGGTATATCATCGTTTACACAAATGGCAGAATAGTTCAAGGACATCACGTCTACTAGTCAGCCAGTAAAGTAAATATACTTCACAAGGGAAGGTTCAAGGGTTGATGCCTACCTATCCTATGCTAATATCAACTATAGAGAGTTACCACCACATCGGATTCCTTTGTTTTCAATTTTCATTCATGTGGGGGATTGTTGAGAAACGGATGGAATATGAATGGGAAAATTTGATGGCTGGCTTTATGAAGGCTTAATGAACATCAATGATAGAATTAATCCCATTTATTGATGATTAATTCTTTGCTAGTATATGGTCATTTGGAACTCAACTCTTTATAAGATTATCCTTCTCCTAGGAAGAAGATGGGAAAATAGTGGGGAAAAAATAGTTTAGGCCTTCTTCTTTATTCTTTCATCCTGCTCGGTGATAATCTTTCTACACACGGTAGAGTTTGCTTCAGAGCATTGTTGTATCCTGGGAGACAATTTATCCTACCACGACCAAATATTGTCTTAACGAAACTGTTCTTACAGTCCTCAAAGCTACAATCTACTAGTCTGTTCAACGTCCATTGTATTAAGATTAAATTTGTTTTATTTTTATTTTGGGTTTACTTTAATATCAATATAGAATTCTTTTCCTAATTTTATTGTATTTCTACTTCTGTAAAAAGATTATTACTAACGTGGTTAACACAAGTGAAGTTAAAGAATGGGCGTCGGCATCTATTTCCTTTTCAACTTTACTGATCTTTAATGCAATATCATGTCAGTTCACAAATTCTTTCAAGGAAGTTTTTGCAGTGACAAACCCATCAAAAAACGCATTCATGTTTCACCTCTTTGCGTTGTGGACATTCCCGCCCAAAAACAATCTTTCAAGAAACAAGGAACCCATCGATATCTTTTCATTGTATAATTCCTCCATCCATCCATTGCTCTCAAGATCATACTTTTCTATCATTTCCTTCCATCCACTTTCAAATTCGTCTATATTTGAAGAATCATACACAACATTATATAAGAGAAATCTTATGGATTCGTATCGTCCATATCCTTTTAGCTTTTCTGTAACCTTCTCCATTATATGCCATATATAAACACCATCGATAGCGTGCATTAGGAAAGACTGTCTCAACCACATTTAGCACTTCTTTATTTTTATTTGTAATAATAGCATGTGGAGCTATTCTAGAAATAGAAGAAAGCCAAACATCAAACAACCATGCAAAAGTTCCAGTATCTTCATCTGAAATCAACCCACATCCAAGTAATATATATTGCTCGTGGTGGTTAACCCCTAAAAAAAGAGCAAACGGCAAGTCGTAGTTATTGGTCAAATAAGTGGTGTCCAAAGTAATGATGTCACCAAACTTCTCATACACAGCTCTAAACCTCGAGTCTACCCAAAATAAATTTCTTATCCGATTATCCTCGTCAAGATCTAGCATAATAAAAAGTTAGAATTTATTGCCTGAACTTTAATCAAATAACTTTGAAGTGCACTAGCATCCCCTTCAGCAAGCCTTAATCTCTTTAAATTTCCTACATTACTTTCACTTATACAAGGCAGTTCATTCTTACCATACTCAATTCTAAGAGAATTATAACACTTTTTCATTGATATCCCGTCATCATTTTTTAACTCGGGCCTTCTTTTTACATGGGTCGTCATATGTCGATTGCATCGGTAAAAGAGAGACTTGCTTGGACTCAAAACGTGGTTATGATTAAGCTCCAACGTGGTTACACCCCATTTTACATCCTCCAATAGCTTAGCGCAAAGCTTTGCTTTACAGCTACTTTAATAACTGAATGTGGTTTCAAACTAATTTTTGACATTTTTTTTACTCTCCATTACTGTGACATACAATTGTGAAATATTTAACCACTCCTGCAATTTTTTTGGTACTTCTTTTGGATACCCCAAATCGTATTTGCGCGGTATATTTTCTGTAGTATTCATAAATCTCATATGTATTGTCAAACACCATATTTAACTTGGGCTCTTCCACTCGATTTCCATTTCCTTTCTCATTCTCCTATACTTCATTGCCCTTTTAGTTATCATAATCATCCCTTCCATCACTATCCTTATTTGAAGTGTTATTATGTCTTTCTAATACTATTTTGCAAACAAATACAACCTATTGATGAGTAGGTTTTTAGACTACGAATTGATCTCGATTAGCTTGGTATATTGTGTGTTTTTGGGTATAGTCATATTAGTGGTGATGGGTCTTGTTTCATTTTGCAGGAGAATGGCTTGGATAGGATAAAGATCAGAATTTGGAGAGAAAGTAACAAGTTTTGTACCTTCTTTCTACCCAGTGAAAGCGCGCCACTACTAAGCTAAATCGGGCGTGAAGCGCGCCGGTCTGACGACCTTAATGCTAATTTGGTTTCTTTATGCACAGAAGTTAACTCAATTAAGGATTTGTATTTCCCTTATGTAATAGAGTTTGGTTAGAAATATAAATGGAAGTTCTTTCTTAGTTTTAGGTATTCTTCTGACTAATAACAATTGCGAGCTACACTTTTGGAGCGTTCAAATATTGAATTGGAGACTTTGCACGACAGATTTTGGAGGGCGAGATTGAAGATCATCGATAGAGTTTTTCTTCTTCCTCTTAATTTAATTTCTGTACTTGAGATGTTTTCCAGTGATTCTTTGTTAGTTTCAATTATGATGATGAACTAAATTCTTAATTAGGGATACAATGGAACCTTTTGTGATGCAATAATTAAATTATATTTATTCTCACTTATTGATTTTACTTAGTTATTTATTATATTTTGTGCTTGACTAAATAATTATTTGGCCAACAATTAACCTGATATCTTTGATTGAATTGAAAGAGGAAATATTAGGTTATATATGAATATAATAACACATGAACTTGTTGATTCTTTTGGATAACATAATACTATATGAGACAAAAGTACTTGTATGTCATGTGTAACTGTGTTTGGAGTTTGTGCTTAATGAATCTGTTTCAAGTGACTTGCACGAAAGTAGCAAAATAATCGAAATAGATCTTTTTATTAATCGTTGAAATATGTTAGTAAATTGATAAGCAATCCTAGTTAGCAACTCATTGGATTAATTAAGTGGGAATAAGATAAAGTGATTATTGCAAAGCAATTGGGGAAATTGTATTCCTATGCCTTAATCATTTGGTAATCAATATTTGTCAGTTTAATTAATTTTTAATTACTTTATTTTAATCAACTTTTACAAAAAAATTGGGGTGACTATTTAAGTAAATTTGAATTGATAAAAACCTGTTAATTAGATTAATTGTTAATAACTGTTCTCTGTGGGTTCGACAACCTTTCTTATCACTGTATTACTTGATTGACCGTGTACACTTGCACGCATTTGTAATTATATAAATTGGATAACATGTTTTTGGCATCGTTGCTGGGGAAAAATGACTTCTTCAACTGAACGAACTGGACGAATTGTAAGCATATGAGAACGCCAAGCTTTACAAAAAATAGACCAAAAGATGGCATGATAAACTCATTGTCTAACTATCCTTTGAGGTTGGTCAATCAGTTTTACTCTTTAATTCAAGGCTTAAATTATTTTCGGGTAAGTTAAAGTTAAGGTGGTCTGGACCATTCAAAATCACCAAGGTTTTCCCGTATGGAGACACTTCAATCCCAAGAAAAATTTCAAGTGACCGAGGTCTTTCATTTCGAATTCGCTTGACAAGTAACTTTGTAGAGCTTTCCTTTCATCAGGGTCATTTCCTGTAACCACCATGTCATCAACATACACAATAAGGACAATGATCTTACTATGTTGTCTTTTCAAGAATAAAGTGTGGTCTGAATTACTTTGATGGTAGCCAAAGGACCTCATGGACTTCGTGAATCTTCCAAACCATGCTCTCGAAGATTGTTTTAGCCCATACAACGATTTCTTTAATTTGCTTACTTTCCAACAATGCACTTCTGGTATCATGCACCCTGGTGGCAAATCCATGTACACTTCTTCAAACAACTCGCCATGCAGAAAGGTGTTTTTCACATCAAATTGTTGCAATGGCCAATCCAGGTTCACAGCTAGAGACAATAAGACTCGAATTGTGTTGATTTTAGCTACAGGTGCAAATGTATCTGTATAATCAATTCCATAGGTTTGGGTGTACCCTTTTGCCACCAGTCTTGCTTTAAAACATTCAATTGTACCATCTGCTTTGTGTTTCACAGTATAAACCCTCCAACATCCAACTGGTTTCTTCCCTGAAGGACGATCAACAAGTTCCCAATCCTCATTCATAGCAGCTTTCCACCTTGGGTCAGCTAAGGCTTCCTGCACACTGTTAGGAATATATACAGTAGATAATTACTTTACAAATGACTTATTTGATTCAGACAAGCGATGGTTAGACACATAATGACTCATGGGATATTTAACTTTACTAGAAAGCTCGGGTTCATATGTGAGTGTGGGGATACCTTTGGTTTGACACGGTGGTAGTTGTTTTCTTGGTGGTTCAGACACTACAGCAGGACCATCCTCAGCAGGCGATTGGTTTGGTGTATCAGTTGCCTGTGGTGCGAGAGATTCAGATGGAGGTTGCTCCACAACTTCATTTTTTGGGTCTTCATCACGTTCATCACCACTGTGGTTCAAATTTATACCACTCAAATCCAATTCACCAGCATTCTCATTTCCAAGTTCCAATTCACCAGCATTCTCATTACCAAGTTCAGGGCGTTCCGTTTCATTCCCATTCAGATTGTTACCAAGTTCATGACATTTCGTTTCTATAGAGATCAGAAAATCATAGTCTAGAGCTTGAACTTCTTCCAAGTACTCCCCTTGAAGTTCAGGCTCAGAGGAAAAATCCATCGAGTCTTCATGAAAAACTAAATCCATTGTAACAAACATTCGTTTGCTTGGAGGATGATAGCATTAGTACCCCTTTTGATAAGCAGCATACCCTAAAAAAATACATCGCAATGCTCGAGGTGTCAACTTATCGCACTGACGCTAATGAAGATGTACAAATGCTACACAACCAAAAACATGAGGAGGTAAGTTTGGAATGACTGGAGCCACAATTGCTTCACTAAGAGCCTGAGATGGTATCCGAAAATTAATAGTGCTAGAAGGTACTCGGTTGATTAAATATGTTGCAGAAGTAAGTGTGTGTCCCCAATAGGATAAAGGCATATGTGCTTCTATTAATGAAGCACAGACAACCTCCAACAAGTGACGATTTTTTCGCTCTGCCACCCATTCTGTTGGGGTTTATCGAAACAAGTAGTTTGACGAATGGTTCCATGGGCTTCCAGTACCGCTTCAATTCAAAACTCAAATATTCACCTCCATTGTTACTACGAAGAACCTGAACCTGTGCATTGTACTGACTACAAACCATTTTATGAAATTTTTGAAATAAAAAGTTTGCTTCATTTTTGGACTTCATCAAACATACCCAAGTCATCCTGGTACAATCATCAATAAAAGTAACAAACCAACGCGATCCATCCAAAGTAGCAAATTTAGATGGTCCCCAAACACCAGAATGTATAATCATAAAAGGAACTGGACTTTTATTCAAAATTAATGAAAACGAAGCACGATGGCTTTTTACAAGTTCACAAACATCACATTTGAAACTAGAAACATCAAGGTTTGCAAATAAACTAGGAAATAATTTCTTTATGTAACCAAAAGAAGCATGCCCCAGACGTCGATGCCATAACCATATCTCACATTTCTTTTTTTCCTCCTCCGAACCCCCAATCTTTAAAGCTTAACGCAACTTATCTGAATTTTTGGACACCAAGTCTAAGTAATATAGCTTCCCTCGCCTAACACCACAACCAATCGTTTGCCTTGTCCGGATGTCCTTAAATACACAAAATTCAGGACAAAAAATGACAACACAAAATAAGACAGTGGTAATTTGAGAAACTGACAAAAGATTATAATTCAAAGAGGGAACAACCAAAACAGAATCTAAATTTAAGGTGTTAGTGAGGGACAAGGATTCTTCCCCAATAATCGGAATTGAGGTACCATTGGCAGTGGAAACAGAACTTTGTGAGGAAGGTTTAATAGGTAAAACTTGTCTAGAATCAAATGTCATATAATTCGTAGCACCGGAATCAATTATCCATGCACTATTAGAAACAGGTGTAGAAATATTTAAAACCTTACCACCATTGCTTATTGCTGCTGCCAATGCCAAGAACTTTTCACCGCTATCATCCTCTGTCTTTGTTTCAACAATTGCAGTAGTAGAGGTATTCTTGGAATTCTTCTTCCAGGAATCACGACTATGATCCCACCATTCCGGATATCCCACAAGTTCATAGCATCGACTTTTGTATGACCCGTTTGATCATAATGGGTGCATTTGTATGATGATTTGTCGCCACCATTAGCATTCTTAGGATGGATATTTTTCTTTTTGTCTTTCTGGTGTTGAGGAGACCAGTTTTGATTAGACCGGTTCCGAGTCACCATAGCTGAAGCTTCAGAATTTTCCAGTTGTCCGTTCATCACCCCGCGTCGAACATCTTCGCGGTGAACTAGGCATAACACTCTTCTAATTCAGGGATAAGATCCTTCCTCAAGATTTCACCGCGCACTTGCTTGAAATCACCTTCTAATCCAGCGAGAAAGATATGCACCCTTTGTCGCTGAAGCAATTTCTGATAGGATGCAATATCTGTCTCATCCACCATGACCACCTTATCACGATGATCCAACTCACTGAAGATTTCAGTCAGTTCTCCATACTATATAGAGAGCGGTCTACCATTTTATTTGGCAAAGAAAGCCCTCTGGTTCAAAGTAAAAACTTGTAATTCATCCGCTCCATCATAAAAGGCTTTAGACAGAGCTTTCCAAATATCTCGTGCAGTAGGTAAGCGAATGTATCGCTTCATAATCTCCGGGACATAAACATCAACAACCATCTTTTGACTTTCTCGATTATCTCGAATACCACTTTTCATAGCCTTCATCTTTCTCCTTAGGTGACTTGCTGATGTGCTGCCCTGAATGAAGGAGAGTTTCTCCTCACCGAGAATTTGCATCTCTAACATTTGAGACCACAAATCATAGTTGGTCTCATTCAATACAATTCCTGCATTGAATGATGAACCTTCGTGTTGAATAATGATGGGGGTAGAATCTGACTTGCTCATGGTTTAAGGATTCAAAGAAGAATGATTTAGAGTTTCGTGGCTCTGATACCAAATTGAAAATCAGAGAAGAATATTTTCATTCATAGCTTTTATGTATCCTTACATGTACATATTTATAGAGCTAGTAGAGATCCTACAATCAAGTTATTCCTATAATTAAGTTATTTAATTATTCCTATAATTAAGTTATTTTGCCTAACAGAGAAATATCTCTAAACTAGGAAAGAATATAATAGAAAACAATTACAATAGAGAATCTTTGACTATTAATCCAATATCGCAACAGAAGAAAAACATGATGCTCGGGAGTTCCAGGGGATGATAATTCCAGCAACACCAATTGGCTCGCGCAACGTGTACCCTTGAAGCTCACTCGACATTTTCAATGTTGTTCCATGAATTTTATCTGCTGCACCAGCATAGTAACGAAGAGTTTCTGCTGCAAGAGGAATCTCCACTGCCTTTCCTAAAACGAATAACTTCCCAGCATCAATTGTATCCAAGGCAGCTAACTCTTCTACATTTTCATTAATTACGTCTGCAAATTTCATCATTATCCTTCTCCTTTCCTGATCAACATTAATGGCACAAAAACAAGTGGGATGGGTTTAGCTACACTAAGCAATGGTCTACAGAATTAAATCAAACATATTATATGAGGTTATGGATCGGATTTACTAATACTTGTGCCAAAAAAAAATCATAAAGAAAATGATTAGTTACCAGGATCACAAAATGTAATCCTTTAGTAATAGTAATCTAATGGATGAGACTGATTAATGATACATGTATAAATATATGAGTAATTATGAAATAAATCTTACATTGCCAGGTAAACGGGGCCACGGGCCATGATCAAATGCATCACGAGCAGCCTTGACAGCCAAATCAATATCTTCCTTGTCTCCTTCCGCAATTCTTGCTATCACTTTTTCTGTTCTTGGATCTATTGTCTCGAACGTTCTTCCTATTATTATTATTATTATTATTATTATTATTATTATTATTATTTTACAGTCGCATGAAGCACAAATTAGTAAAATGTAGCACACATTAAAATTATATCATACCCATTTTTTGACTTCTTATTTCTATTTCTATCTTCTACATGGTAAGCTGAGAAAACGATACGGAATTTTCTACTTAAAAACAAATTGTTGTCTAGCTAACACCAACAACCTTAAGCTGAATCACTTGTTCAGTACCATACCAAACATCCAAAAATGCAATATATCTGTATAATACATATATATATATATATATATATATATAGGAAATGGATCATGTCCGGACTCCCGGATAGTCTTAAACTCCGGACCCTTAATTTTATTTTATTTTTGCTTTTTTTTTTTAAAACAACTAAAATTTTTTTTATGGAACTTGAATTTTTACATAATACAGTGTTTTGGGTGTGATTTGGATACATATAACAAAACATGTCTGTACAAACTGTACAGTCCATACAGACATGTTTTGTTATATGTTTTCAAATCACACCTAAAACATCAGACATGTAAAATTCAAGTTTCATAAATTTTTTTTTTGTTGTTCTAAAACAAAAACAAAAAAATGTCTCAATTTTAACAAAATGCGGAGTCCTGATTTGGATCCAGACTCTATATATATATATATATATATATATATATATATATATATATATATATATATATATGAGGCCGAAACCAGGAGCGCTTGGGGGCATATGCTCCCGTGAGATCGACTACCAAAGGAATTAGGGTAGGGTAGGGTAGGGGTGGGGTGGGGTGGAGTGGGGTGGGGTGGGGTGGGGTGGGGGGGGGGCAACCAACGGCCCGCCACACAGAGGCAGATCGAGCCACTTGCTGTCACGGCCGCCTCGCCTCGTCTGCAGCCATTTCAAAGAGAGAGAGCTTCGCCTTTTAGATCCATATGCAAGGGGAAGCTGAGACTGACATAAGTCTGTTCGTCGCCGATCGCCTTGTCTGCAGCCAAAGAGAGAGAGCTTCGCTCGTCGCCGATCGCCTTAGTGGATGTTCGAAGGAGTGAACAAGTAATATACTGATATGATGCTTTTGTTTTATATTATTAGCTAGGAAATATATATCTTATCCTAATTGTACTATGATACAAAAAGTAGCCTCACTAACCATTTTTACTTATATCACCTGATTCACCTTTGATATTTTTTAAAATATTTTATGAGAGAAATAACAAAAAAAAAAGACAAAATGTATTATTTCTGTTTTAAAATATAAGAATATTATACATTTTTTAAAGTCAACTTAAGACATTTTAAAATTTAAAATTGATATAATTTTTCTTTAACTTTAGTCAATTACTTATTGTAAGATTTATTATTGGAAATTATTATTTTCACAAATAAAATTAATATTTTCATAATGTCTCACATAAGTGTGAGATCATTTACTATTCATGTGAAAAGGATTTTATGTAATTATTATTTTTACTTATAAAAATATCAATTCTCTTACTATCTTGTGACTTTTAATAAATCTTCCTAATTTTAAATTTAACAACAATCTTAAATTAATTTTTTTTTAAAAAAATATGTGGTTTTGGTGAGTTTGAAATCGAATGGCCCAAGTAGGCATCATAAATGTCAAAGATATATTAGTTGTGCAAAATTGTTCCTCCAACCCTTTTGTCAACAAAAAATTGAATTTTTTTAAATTAAATTTGACAGAAAGTAATAACATATTATTCATGTATAAAGTAAGGTTATTATAGTTATTATGGTAGTTAGACCTATTTGAGATACATTTGAGAGCAACAAAATTTGTATTTACGATTGTGATATTTTCCATTTTTTTCAATTTGGATCAAAATCAAGCCCAAGGACCTTAACTCCGCCTCCTCATTCGCAATACCTACACGTCACGTCATTGTTCCTAGGACCTCCATAACCGCTTCTCAAATTTTGACCCCTCAAAATTTTGTTACGCCAATATATATATATATATATGTATGTATGTATATATGTATTTCTAAAAAGTGTTTCTTGAAACTAATGGATCCAAAGTATGCATGTTTATGTTGGAAAAGTACAGAATGTCTTGCATTTAGTTGCTTCAAATTTAGGTTGATATATAGTTAGATTGAAAGCTAATAAATTATTGTCAAACTTAAGAAGTGTTTTACTAAATTATATTCACAAAGTTAGTCACAAACTCACAATATTTAAAATGGCCAACTCAAATTATTAAGTTCGAACTTGACCCGAGCCTTCGTACTTGCCAATATAGGCCGGCCTAACTCCCTTGTTTTTGACCCCACCAACAAAAATACTATAGGACAACATTCTTTTTGTGGCAAATCATTCAAGATAATTCTGATCAACTAATGAAATTTTTAGAGGGTTAAATCACTTTTTCCTTGATGAAATGAACCCAATTTACATATACATTATTAAATTAATTTTTTTTCGATCAACTTATTGAATTACACTGTTTTTATAAAAAAAAATTAAAAAAACGAACTCTGTTAAAAATTTAACAGTTACTCTATGGCACTATTTCTATAACAAACAACTAAGCAAAATATAAATTAAATTAACTAAACATATAATACAACAAACAACTAAAATAAACTAATTAAAGAAACTAATAAAAATAATACAATTTAAGCAAACCCACCATAAACAAACCAAAATCTTTATCCAAATCTTTGCTCAATTGAAAATTTTGAACCCAGATTAATTTAGATCTGGAGAGATAATTTCAATATATGTATCAGATGTTTTCCAACACCATTATTATCTCCCTCCTTCTACAAAGAATCCTTCTTCCTAGATCAAAATTTTTGTTGAAGACATGATACGAGTGATTCATGTCCTTAAGGTCTTTATCGCCCCCACCACGATCGATTTGCTAAGAGTTACAGACGATACTTCCAGCATATATGTCAAGTCTGTGATAGCAATTCACAGAAAATTCCAATAGAACACTGCTTAATACATGTGCAAAATCATATATGTAAATTTATATTTTGCATATGCATATACCTAATCTTATATATATATATATATATATATATATATATATATATATATATATATATATATATATATATATATATATATATACGGAGAGGTTTAAAAGCGAACCTTAAAAAGCGAACCAAAGATTTAACCGTTGTCTTTGGTGTCTATATAGCGACAGTTAGACCCCATCGCTAAAGACTACATGGCTATGGCGACGGATCAAACCGTCGCCATAGACACCAAAGATGACGGTTCGTCTTTGGTTCGCTCTTTAAGGTTTGCTTTAGAGTCGGATCGTATATATATATATATATATATATATATAGAGAGAGAGAGAGAGAGAGATACACATACATATATATATAGATACATATATGTAAGTTACATACTAGTTAGTATTAATGTAGTGGTTAATTAGAATTTAAATAGCACTCAATATTTTCCTTTTGTTCCAAAAATAAAATAAAATAGACTTCTATTAAATGGAACTAAGAAAAAATAGTTTTTATCAATAATTTTGCACCTTATTAAATGTCTCACTATAGAAACTAATCAAATGATTTCTACACAAATCAAATAATATTCTCTTTTATTCTCCTCGTAGAGGACATTAATTTACACCTTTTATAATTACTTAAATTATGTCCACAGATGAGTTTTATCAAACTTAAATATGACATATTATAAGTCACAAAAGTATAAAATAAGGTGCAATATATAACAATCCCCCACTTGTTTAGAAAAACTATTTTTCATCCAAACAATTTCCTATCAAACAACTCTAAGGCATGTGTGCCTAAAAGAGGGTGTGACGAACATTGAACCTTCCCTTAGTGTAAATAACTCAAAGTCACATCAAAGTTGAAGGTGTCCGTAGATTGAACCTCTACTTCTATATGATATGACCGGAATTGCCACACACACAAAAAATCCTCCTACCACGATAAATATTCTCAATTGCTTTGCGCTAATATATATGGCCATGCGCAATACCCTGTTTCGTGAACCTTTAAGAGAGTAAACCACAATCCTCTATAAGAAGCGGCTCCACTTCTAGTTCATATAGGCAAAATGTTTCCCATGTGTTTATGTTGCTAAGAACACAACAACTTTGTTAAGAGTATAACTCAGCCTCGGTCGTGCAACAAACGTTACTATCTTAAACTACATATGGAACTACATCGATAGTAACACAGTCAGCAACTGTGACTTGTTTTTCCCATTGAACCTATAAACTATGGGTAACCTAGGAATAGGTTGGGTTCTCATCACCCCTGACTCAAAGTGGTTTAAGTTCCCTATCACAAGTAGTTAAACTTACTAAGATCTCGTCAAAGTCTTAGTAAAAAGATAAGTCAAGTCGTCACTTGAATTTCTCGTAGATAAATATTATAATACCTTCTTGTATCAATTATCTAACAAAAATTATGTCTATGACCAACATGTCAAGACTTACTATTAAAGGTAATCTCATATGCTCTATACAAAACAATTTCATTATCACATCGATCATAATGAACTAAGCAATGGAAGTGGCCACAATTTGATGTTTTAACAACAAATTTTATTTCGTTTGCTTTCTCCATCATATAAAACAATAATATTACTTGCTACTCCAAGTAAATTATTCTTGAGGGTAATAATATATCCACCTACTTGTAAAAATATAATTATATATTCACCTACTTGTGAATATTTTCATACTTATTCAAGATCACAACCATTTATGAATCCAAGATTAATAATTTGTACTACATAAAAAATTTCACTAACATAATATTGTGAAATATGAGGCTTTAGACTAGGCTACAATCAATATTTTAACAAACACCCTAATCAATTAAACTTCCCTTATAAAATAATAACATTAGATTCATATTGTAAAATGGGAAATACTCAGTTGTTCCCTTATAAAATTGTTATTTTATCTTTTCTGATAAATAATTCATTTAAATATATTATTATATTTTAATAATATAATAATGGTGATATTTTTACAATGAATGTGGGATATATGAGTATATGAGAAGGAGGAGTATTTTGTTATAATTAATGTTTAAAACATGTTAAACATGTTTGTGGGACCCCATTTCTTGATCGAAATTGGTTTATAGCCCGTAAAATCGTCCGTTTGTGGATTTCTTGGCCAACTTCGCTTGGAATTTGGAAAAACTTAAACTTACAAAGTTGTAGAGAATGGAATTTCTTATGGAAAGGACATGTGGTTCAATTTTTCGATAAAAGGGCTATTTATTATGAATTATTAAAGTTAAAAGTAGTTCAAATAATTGATTTTTGAAAGTTTTAATTATTTTTAATAACAAAAACTTTTTTTTGTTTTTGTCATTATTTGGTGCCTGAATTCAGATGGTCAAGGTAGGCTAAGGAAATTTTTATAAATATATTAATATTTTATTAAATTTTCTGCTTTGGTGTTCTAAGCATTTTCCTATAAATAAGGTGCTTAGGTTAGAATTGAAAATCACACCAGAAACTGAAGTTTTCTCTCTCTATATTATCGAGCGTATTCTTGTGAGTATTTTGATACTTTGAGTCTTGCTATATGGTGCAAGTTTCCTTCAAACTATATTCGATCATTCGATTCCAAATCTAAGTAATTGTCTTTTTGAGGTAAGGAATATTATTTTTTTTTAAATGATATTATTTCTTCTAATATCATTATGCCGAAATATTGGTAAGATTTTTCTTGTGAAATTCTTGTCTTTTAGTGTCGGGGTTACTATTCACGTATACGACACTATTCACGTATACGACACTATTCACAGAAAAATTAAATTCTTGTTTTTTATCCAAAATATCTATTATGGATACTAGCTTTGATTGTATCCATGTTTTGATCATTCTTGAATTTTACTTCACTACGGTTATTTATGGAGTATTTTTGAACTTGGATTGTTTGAAATACGAATCCTTAATATTTATTCTTTTGTTTCACTGGATTCGTTTTCTTTAAAATATTTTTCATCATCCTCAGTCCTAAATGATGATATTACTGAATATCTTTGGCATGTATTGCAAAGATGGTTGATTTTCTTATGAATATCTTTGGCCTGTAGTGCAAAGATGTACAAGTGTTGAGATGAACATAACCAACTGATGAATATCTTTGGCCTGTAGTGCAAAGATGAATATTTGATTCAAGATGAATATTGATTGATGTTACAGGGATAAAATATTGATGATGGACTTTTAAATGTATAGATTATAGTAGATTTCATTCTCTACGTAACACATCTATGAATTATTATTTTCGCTGCGAATATTGATCTGAAATTTGTTGTCTATTGTATTTAATCAGATTTTTCCCTGTTGAAGACTAACGATAATTTGTTCTATATTATCTTAGTTATAATATTTTTTACTGGGCTAGTTGAGCTCACCCTTTTCCTTTTTGTTCTATTTTTCTTCTTAGGAGGCGAGAATGTAGCTAGTACTAGTCGGGGTATAGAATGAAGGTTCTAGAAAGTTGTTTTAGTAGTCATCACCATTTTTGTAAAATAATGTACCAATAATTGTAATGAGGACTTATTTGGGTGTGAATATTGGCTAGATGGTAATATTTGTATTTAAACTCACAGTTTTTATGTTGTATTAATAAAGTTGTAGTTGTTTCTGTACCATATTATTGACGACTCAAAATGGGTGATGTATACTTATTTTGCGGGCGTCACAGTTGGTATTAGAGCTTAGGGATATAATCTCTGGCGGAGATCGGGGAATAGAACTAGGAGGGGAGAGACGAGTAAAACCTTCGCTAGTGTGTCTTACCTAAGCTTATTTATTGGTTGGTCAGTATATAGGGATATTATGTGATATGTTAATTTCTTTAATTAACCCTTATTTTATGGCAGTATTTGAGAATGTCGACTGAGAATGTTAACAGTGGAGTAAATGAGACCGTGGAGACACCTTTACTCACCAACGAGGAGAACGTGCAACAGGCTGGCAATGTTACTCATCATGCCAAAATTGATTATTTTCGTAAGGTTGTTAGTTTTCATATTCCTAACCAACCTGTTGTACGAATTCAAGCAACTAAACCACTAATCAATCACTGTCATATCTAATCATAAAGCTATTCGTTTATTGAAAAACGGATGTCAAGCTTTCTTAGCCCATGTTATGGATTTGAATAAAGACACGTCGGATTTGAATAATATTCCTGTTGTTAGTAAATTTCCTGATGTATTTCCTAAAGAACTTTCCGGTCAACCCCCAGAACGTGAAGTTGAATTCTTTATTGATCTTGAACCTGGTACAAAGCCCATTTCTAAAACCCCATATCGAATGGCTCCTATTGAACTTCAGGAGTTAAAGGTCCAACTACAGGAGTACGTAGCTTTCTGAGCCTAGCTGGTTATTATCGGAGATTCGTTGAAGGATTTTCTTGAATCGCTACCTCGTTAACTCAACTGACTCCAAAAGATACAAAATTCATATGGAGCGAGGAATGCGAGAAAAGTTTTCAAGAGCTTAAGAAGAGACTCATTTCGGCACCTATTCTGACAATACCATCTGGTTCGGATGGATTTGTTATCTACAGTGATGCTTCGGGTAAAGGGTTAGGATGTGTTCTCATGCAACATGGGAAAGTCATAGCCTATGCCTCGCGACAACTTAAAGAATATAAGAGGAATTATTCTACTCATGATCTAGAGTTGGCAGCAGTCGTTTTCGCGTTAAAGATCTGGAGGCACTATCTATATGGGGAGAAAGTGGAGATATATTCAGACCATAAAAGTCTCAAATATTTCTTCACCCAAAAGGAACTCAACATGCGGCAATGACGTTGGCTCGAGCTATTAAAAGATTATGACCAAACCATTCAATACCATCCTGGAAAAGCAAACGTGGTAGTGGGCGCTACCGAAAGAGAAAGATCATATGCAGGAACGAGTGTGATGATGTCAAGTATACGCATAGAACCAACTTTAATCGATAAAGTTAAAGTTTCTCAAGCCACCGACCCGGAGCTGATGCGTATGAAGAAGAAAGTACAAGAAGGTGTTATTCCGAAAGTGAGAATCGATGAAGAAGGAATACTTCGAGTTCACTCCAGACTTTGTGTTCCTAACGACTCTGATTTGAAATACAAGATCATGACGGAGGCACATAATACACCATTTGTATTCCATCCTGGAAGTACCAAAATGTATCGTGATCTTCGACATACATTTTGGTGAAACAATATGAAGAGAGAGAGATTGCAAAGTTTATCTCGAGGTGTTTAACTTGTCAACGTGTAAAGGTGGAGCATCAAGTACCTAAGGGTCCGTTGCAACCACTTGAGATTCCGAAATAGAAATGGGAACACATTACCATGGATTTCGTTACGGGTCTTCCCACGGTTTCTCAAGACATAGATGCGATTTGGGTTATTGTTGATAGATTAACTAAGTCTGCTCATTTCTTGCCGATACGGGAGACTTATTCCCTTGAACGTCTTGTTCATATGTATGTAAATGAGATTGCATGGCATGCCAATATCCATAGTTCCAGATCGTGACCCAAGATTCACTTCACGATTTTGGGTTAGTTTGCAAAAAGCTATGGGCACGGATTTACGATTCAGTTCGGCATACCATCCTCAAACGGACGGACAATCAGAGAGGACTATTCAAACTCTTGAAGATCTATTAAGAATCTGTGTCCTAGACTTCAAAGGGAGTTGGGATAAGTATTTACCATTGGTGGAATTCTCCTACAACAACAGTTATCAGGCAAGTATAGGGGTATCTCCATTCGAAGCATTGTATGGAAGAAAGTGTCACTCTTTAGTATGTTGGGATGAGGTGGGTGAAGCAACATTGTTGGGACCAGAGTTGGTACATATTACTACAGAAAAGATCCAAATGATTCGACAACGTATACAAACGGCACAGGATCGACAAAAGAGTTATGCGCGACTTTGTGTGGGCCCCATAACGGGGCGATTGGATGAAGAAAACGACAAAAAATAAGTTGTTTATAAATAACGACGTAGTTATTACTGATTAATCTTGTTGGAATACCCGGTGGTTAAAATACGATTTACCTGCGGTATTGCACCAATTATTGATTCTTACGTGAAAGACACTACTCAATAATTGTTACGGTGAGTTCTTTATTCAATATTTTATTTTATTGATTCAATAATTGCTACGTTGATATTTTATATTATTGTTGTTTCAATAATTGTCGATCTGTGATATTTTTATTATCGGATCAATAATTCTATTATTGGAATAATATTATTAGATAACATTATTGGCAATGTCTAGAAAGTTTTGTTTAAGGAGATGTTTGGTCACCTAATTTATGCTATGCCAAGATGAGAGAAATCCTTATTGAAAGCCCCTCTTTCTGAGAAATCTATTGATTGCCAAGATTGTTGTGATTCTGTAATATTATTTGTGAATAATTAATTATTGATTTATATGATAAGAAAAATATTCATTTTATGTGGATATAGATGGAGAAAATTTTAATGTGACAATTGTTGAAAAATTGATATTTTATCTTTTCTAATAAATAATTCATTTAAATATATTATTATATTTTAATAATATAATAATGGTGATATTTTTACAATGAATGTGGGATATATGAGTATATGAGGAGGAGGAGTATTTTCGTTACTAAAAATATTTAAAACATGTTAAACATGTTTGTGGACCCCATTTCTCGACTGAAATTTGATTATAGCTTTGTAAAATCGCTTTATTTGTGGATTTCTTATCAATTTACATTGGAATTTGGTAAAACTTTCTTACATGAAAGTTGTAGATAATGGAATTTTCTATGAAAAAGACATAAGGTTTGAATTTTTCTGACAAAAGGGCTATTTATTATGAATTATTGAAGTTCCGAAGTTCCAAAATAATTAATTTTTGGAAGTTTTAATTATTTATTTTATGAAAAACGTTTTTCTTACTAGAAGGTGGGCATGTGGGAAATCTGATTTCAAAGGATGCGTATGAATTTTTTTATTAATAATAATATTTTATTAAATTTTCTACTTTGGTGTTCTAAGCATTTTCCTATAAATAGGGTACTTAGGTTAGAATTGAAAATCAAACCAGAAACTGAAATTTTCTCTATCTATATTATCGAGCGTATTCTTGTGAGTATTTTGAGACTTTGAGTGTTAATATACAGTGCAAGTTCCCTTCAGCACTATATCCGGTATTCCAGCTAGAAGTACAGTCTTTTTAAGGTAAGGGATATTATTTCTTCTAATATCATTATGTCGGATTATTGGTAAGATTTTTCTTGTAAAATTCTTGTCTTTTAGTGTCGGGGTTACTATTCACGTATACGGCACTATTCACGTATACGGTACTATTCACGAATACGGCACTATTCACAGAAAAATTAAATTTTCATTTTTGTCCAAAATATCTATTATGGATAATAGCTTTGATTGTATCCATGTTTTGATCATTCTTGAATTTAACTCCATTATGATTATTTATGAAGTATTTTTGAACTCAGATTGTTTAAAGTACGAATCCTTAATATTTGTTCTTTTGTTTCACTAGATTCGTTTTCTTTAAAATGTTTTTCATCATCCTCAGTCCTAAATGATGATATTACTGAATATCTTTGGCTTGTAGTGCAAAGATTAATAATTTTCTGATGAATATCTTTGGCCCGTAGTGCAAAGATGAACATGTGTTGAGATGAACATGACCAACTGATGAATATCTTTGGCCTGTAGTGAAAAAATAAATATTTGATTTAAGATGAATATTGATTGATGTTACAGGGATAAAATAATGACGATGGACTTTTAAATTCATAGATTATTGTAGATTTCATTCTCTACATAACTCATCTATGAATTATTATTTCCGCTGCGAATATTAATCTGAAACTTGTTGTCTATTGTATTTTATCAGATTTTTCTCTATTGAAGACTAACGATAATTTGTTCTATATTATCTTAGTCATAATATTCTTTACTGGGCTAGTTGAGCTCACCCTTTTCCTTTTTGTTCCATTTTTCTTCTCAGGAGGCGAGAATGTAGCGAGTACTAGTCGGGGTATGGAATGAAGGTTCTAAAAAGTTGTTTTAGTAGTCCTCACCATTTTTGTAAAATAATGTACCAATAATTATAATGAGGACTTATTTGGGTGTGAATATTGTCTAGATGACAATATTTGTATTTAAACTCACAGTTTATATGTTGTATTAATAAAGTTGTAGTTGTTTCTGTACCATGTTATTGACGACTCAGAATGGGTGATGTATACCTATTTTGGGGGCGTCACATTTGTTATCTACAGCGATGCTTCAAACAAAGGATTAGGATGTGTTCTCATGCAACATGGGAAAGTCATAGCCTATGCCTCGCGACAACTTAAAGAGTATGAGAGGAATTATCCTACTCATGATCTAGAGTTAGCGTGCCGATCGTTTCGCTTAAAGATCCGGAAGCACTATCTATATGGAGAGAAAGTGGAGATATATTCAGACCATAAAAGCCTCAAATATTTCTTCACCCAAAAGGAACTCAACATACGACAACGACGTTGGCTCGAGCTGTTAAAAGATTATGACCACACCAATCAATATCATCTTGGAAAAGAAAACGTGGTAGCTGACGTGTTGAGTAGAAGATCATATGCAGGAACGAGTGTGATGATGTCAAGTATACGCATAGAACCAACTTTAATCGATAAAGTTAAAGTTCCTCAAGCCACAGACCCAGAGCTGATGCGTATGAAGAAAAAAGTACAAGAGGGTGCTATTCTAGAAGCAAGAATCGATGAAGAAGGAATACTTCGAGTCCACTCCAGACTTTATGTTCCTAACGATTCTGATTTAAAGAACAAGATCATGATGGAGGCACACAATACACCATTTGCAATCCATCCTGGAAGTACCAAAATGTATCGTGATCTTCGACATACATTTTGGTGGAACAATATGAAGAGAGAGATCGCGAAGTTTATCTCAAGGTGTTTAACTTGTCAACGTGTAAAGGCGGAGCATCAAGTGCCTAAGGGTCCATTGCAACCACTTGAGATTCTGAAATGGAAGTGGGAACACATTACCATGGATTTCGTTACGGGTCTTCCCACGGTTTCTCAAGGCATAAATGTTATTTGGGTTATTGTTGATAGATTAACCAAGTCTGCTCATTTCTTGCCGATACGGGAGACTTATTCCCTTGAACGTCTTGCTCATATGTATGTAAATGAGATTGTGAGATTGCATGGCATGCCAGTATCTATAGTTTCGGATCGTGACCCAAGATTCACTTCACAATTTTGGGTTATCTTGTAAAAAGCTATGGGCACAGATTTACGATTCGATTAAGCATACCATCCTCAAAGCAGACGGACAATCGAGAAAGACTATTCAAACTCTTGAAGATCTATTAAGAATCATGTCCCTAGACTTCAAAGGGAGTTGGGATAAGTATTTACCATTGGTGGAATTCTCCTACAACAACAGCTTATCGAGCAAGTATAGGGTAGCTCCATTCAAGCAATGTATAGAAGAAAGTGTCGCTCTCCAGTATGTTGGGATGAGGTGGGTGAAGCAACATTATTGGGACCAGAGTTGGTACACATTACTACAGAAAAGATCCAAATGATTCGACAACGTATACAAACGGCACAGGATCGACAAAAGAGTTATGCGGATCTTCATCGAAAGGACGTGGAATTGATATTGGGATCATGTATTTATTACGTGTGGCTCCATGGAAGGGAGTTACAAGATTTGGGAAGAGAGGAAAGCTCAATCCATGATTTATTGGTCCATTTTAGATTCTTGACCGAGTAGGAAATGTAGCCTATAGACTCGCGTTACCTCCAAGTATGTCTCGTGTTCATAATGTTTTTCATATATATGTGCTTCGTAAATATGTGAAAGACCCGAACCATGTTATTGAGTTAGAACCGGATGAGATAGCCGAAGACTTAATGTACGAGGAGGTACCTGTCAAGATCTTGGATAGGAAGGAGTATGTCTTACGTACAAAGGTCATACCACAAGTTAAAGTTTTGTGGAGAAACCATGCTATTGAGGAAATGACCTGGGAGTTGGAAACGAAAATAAAAGCGAGGTATCCTCACCTTTTCGAAACAACAGGTACGTACGTCAATTTCGAGGACGAAATTTCATAAGGAGGGGAGGTTGTAAGACCCCAACTTATTATAAATAAAATTAAATTTCCTCTATTTATTATTTTGAAATAGTAAGGGTTGATTTGATTAATGTGGTTAGTTATGGGTAAAATGCGCAAATATTTCAAATATGCAAGTGGTTATAAAATATTCTTTTTTATCGGAGAATATTCGTTTAATCGTGGAATATTCTTACTGTTGGGTAATATTCGTACGACGGCGCAGCCTTGTGTGGTCCCCATAACGGAAAGTGATTGGATGAAGAAAACGACGAGTATAAGTTGTTTATAAATAACAGGCGTAGTTGTTATTCACAGATTATCTTTGTTGGAATACCGGTGGTTACAACACAAGAAGATACTAAGTATTGCACCAATTATTGATTCTTACGTAGAAGACTCTACTCAATAATTGTTACGATGAATTCTTCGTTCAATATTTTATTTTATTGATTCAATAATTGCTACGTTAATATTTTATATTATTGTTGTTTCAATAATTGTCACTACACAGTATTTTCATTATCAGATCAATAATTCATATTATTAGAATAATATTATTAGATAACATTGTTGGCAATGTCTAGAAAGTTATGTCTAAGGAGAGGTTTGGTCACCTAATTACGGCGTCGATGAGAGAAATCCTTATTGAAAGCCCCTCTTCCCAGAACCGCTTCGTTATTATCGATGTTGTGATTCTGTAATATTATTTGTGAATAATTAATTATTGATTTATATGATAAGAAAAATATTCATTTTATGTGGATATAGATGGAGAAAATTTTTAATGTGACAATTGTTGAAAAATTGTTATTTTATCTTTTCTGATAAATAATTCATTTAAATATATTATTATATTTTAATAATATAATAATGGTGATATTTTTACAATGAATGTGGGATATATGAGTATATGAGGAGGAGTATTTTATTACAATTAATGTTTAAAACATGTTAAACATGTCGGTGGACCCCATTTCTTGACCAAATTGGTTTATAGCAAGTAAAATCGCTTGGTTTGTGGATTTGGTCAACTTACATTTGGAATTTGGAAAAAACTTAAATTTACAGAGTTGTAGAGAATGGAATTTCCTATGTAAAGGACATGTGGTTCGAATTTTTCTGATAAAAGGGCTATTTATTATGAATTATTGAAGTTCCGTAGTTCCAAAATAATTAATTTTTGAAAGTTTTAATTATTTTTAATAACAAAAATGTTTTTTTGTTTTTGTCATTATTTGATGGCTGAATTCAGATGGTCAAGGTAGGCTAAGGAAAATTTTGTAAATATATTAATATTTTATTAAATTTTCTGCTTTGGTGTTCTAAGCATTTTCCTATAAATAGGGTGCTTAGGTTAGAATTGAAAATCACACCAGAAACTGAAGTTTACTCTCTTTCTCTCTCTATATTATCGAGCTTATTCTTATGAGTATTTTGATACTTTGAGTGTTGCTATACTATTGCAAGTTTCCTTCAAAGATATATCCAAAGATTCTAATCGTAAGTATCTTGTCTTTTTCGAGGTAAGGGATATTATTTTTTAAAATGATATTATTTCTTCTAATATCATTATCTTTTAATATTAGTAAGATTTTTCTGTGAAATTCTTGTCTTTTAGTTATGAGAGTTACTATTCACGTATACTGCACTATTCACGTATATGACATTACTATTCACGAATACGACACTTCACAAAAAAATTAAATTCTTATTTTTTGTCCAAAATATCTATTATGGATACTAGCTTTGATTGTATCCATGTTTTGATCATTCTTGAATTTTACTTCACTACGGTTATTTATGAAGTATTTTTGAACTTGGATTGTTTGAAATACGAATCCTTAATATTTATTCTTTTGTTTCACTGGATTCGTTTTCTTTAAAATATTTTTCATCATCCTCAGTCCTAAATGATGATATTACTAAATATCTTTGGCATGTAATGCAAAGATGGTTGATTTTCTTATGAATATCTTTGGCCTGTAGTGCAAAGATGTACAGGTGTTGAGATGAACATGACCGACTGATGAATATCTTTGGCCTGTAGTGAAAAGATAAATATTTGATTCAAAATGAATATTGATTGATGTTACAGGGATAAAATATTGATGATGGACTTTTAAATTCATAGATTATAGTAGATTTCATTCTCTACGTAACTCATCTATGAATTATTATTTCCGCTGCGAATATTGATCTGAAACTTGTTGTCTATTGTATTTAATCAGATTTTTCCCTGTTGAAGACTAACGATAATTTGTTCTATATTATCTTAGTCATAATATATTTTACTGGGCTAGTTGAGCTCACCCTTTTCCTTTTTGTTCCATTTTTCTTCTCAGGAGGCGAGAATGTAGCGAGTACTAGTCGGGATATGAAATGAAGGTTCTAGAAAGTTGTTTTAGTAGTCCTCACCATTTTTATAAAATAATGTACCAATAATTGTAATGAGGACTTATTTGGGTGTGAATATTGTCTAGATGACAATATTTGTAATCAAACTCACAGTTTTTATGTTGTATTAATAAAGTTGTAGTTGTTTCTGTACCATGTTATTAACGACTCAAAATGGGTGATGTATACCTATTTTGGGGGCGTCACAATCTATTTTACAAGTCTTTCAACATAAAGACAAAAATAGATATTTTTTAAACTCGTTTACATTAACAATACTATGCAAAATGATCAACATATCATTAATATACACAAAAACTATCACATTATATTTTATACAATTATATTATTAGTGTAAACGTATAAATAATTCTATATCTGATAGAATCTCAAGGTTAATATGCACATATTATCACCTAATATGTATCTACTTGAATATTTATAACTTAGTTTCAATCTCACTATTGAACTAAATCACAATAAATATTTTGGATCATATTTAGGTTAATAAAATAGGTATTTTATTTATCAAATTATTATATTGATTTTGTGAGATCCCGAATTTTATGAAATAAAAATATTCAATTTTCTTATAATTATTCTATTTAGTAAATGGTTAAATTGATAAAAGGTTAAAGTTAAGGGTGATATGTGAAAAAATTTCAAAGTAAACAAGTTGTCATAAAATAATCGGTGATAAAGTATAGTAATACGCGTGGTTGCACAGTAGCGCACGGTATTGATTATTGATGCTTACGTGAGAAGTCACTCAGTTTTATTCAATTATTGTCACAGTATCATCTGCATAATATTTATTATTATTAAATCAATAATTGAGACGACAAAGTTATTCATATTATTATTTGCAATATTGACAATGTCTAGAAGTTCTGTCAAGGAGAGGTTTGGTCACCTAATTGCGCACCAATAAGGAGAAATCCTTATCGGAAAGCCCCCTCTTTCCTGGGAACGACCTGGTTGTTAAATATTATGAGTTATAATATTAATGATGAATAAGTTCGTGTTGATTAAAGATGAAATTGATAGTTCCATTGTGTGGGAATTATTAGTGTTAGTAGAAATCGATATTTATTTCGATGATAATTGATGTCTGAAAGTTATATTGATCAATCGGGTAATTAACCGGATAAATGAGCAATTAATTGCTATTAATTCACATGCTTATAATTATGTGTTCACATGTGTGTACTATTGATTCACATTATTTACTATTAGGGGAGTTGGTGCAAGATTGATAATACTTGCATGACTAAATTAAAAATGGAAGTATAGATGAAGGTACTATACTGTAATTAGTTTTTTCACATGATTATACTATTGAGTCACATGAATGAACTATTAATTCACATGATTTACTATTAGGGGAGGTGGTGCAAGTTTGATAATACTTGTAGGACTAAATTAAAAATGAAAGAAAAGTTGAAGGTATTGTGTACTGTAATATTTCGAGCCCCAAAACGTGCAATTATCGAAATTATATTTTCCTATAAATAGAAACTCATTCTTCCTTCATTTATTACTAATTCACTAAGTCTCACAAGAGCAATTATAGAGATAGAAGCTATAGAGAGAGAAACTATAGAGAGAAAAAAAAAGAGTAGTCTACTACTTCTTTCTACTCCAAAGATCGATCTTCTTACCGAGGTAAGAGTTATTATTTTTATATTACGAAGATATATTATTTTTTCAGATTCGTATGAATATTATTATCGTTCAATATTCATTATATTAGCTTTTAATATTAAGTAAGGAATATTATTTTCGTTCAATATTCGTAAGTAATATTATTTTCGTTCAACCATTGTAAGTAAGGGGTTTCTGACATGGGCAGTTTCGTAATTTTTTCGACCCTCAAAAATTCTGAAAAAATTTGAAATGATAATTTGATGAGTTTTCTAGATTGTATCCAAAAATGGTGATTTTTGGATGTATAGATTAGGAGTTATGAATTTTATGGAAAAAAACTATTTTAAAAGTAAACCCTTATAACTCTTTGTGGTTAACTCCAAAATTGGTAAAAATTTTATTGGGAGTACATCTATATAACAGCAGTATACCCTGTAAATTTCAGAATTTTTGGACAAAAGTACAATTTTTGATAAATGTCTAAATATTCGGCAGTTTTAGCCATATGAAAAATAGTAGATGAATTTTAAAAATTTTGTGAAAAATATATGTTTAATATGGGACTATATTCTGCTAAATCCCAGAAAAAAAAATTTGTTTGTACTGATTTGGTATTTTTCATGAAAATGGACTAGTTATGAGTAAATGAATTAAATATGTTATGTGAAGTAAAAAAATTGGAAAATAGGATTTTATGGCTTGACAATCCTATATAAGGTATATGCAGATTTTTGATGAGAGTTTTGGTTATTGGTGATGAAATCTTATGAGTTTGGCATTTTAGGATGATTAAATGCATTAATTAGTAAAGTATAAACAATTAAAATAAATTATTTATAAGTTTAAGAAATGATTAAAATATTATGGTAATATTAATAATATTAGATTATGAGATTATTAAGTGATTTATAATATTTGGATTAAGGTGTTATAAATATTGATATAGATTTTATTGTGAAACTTTATCTTTTTGTGTCGAAGTTACTATTCACGTATACGACACTATTCACATATACGGCACTATTCAGTATATGACACTTTGCGTATATGACATTATTTATGTATACGGTACTATGTACGAATACGGAGTACTATTTACGAGTTACTATTCCTGAGTTACTATTCATGAGTTACTATTCACGAGTTACTATTCACGGGGTACTATTTACCCGAAAAATATATTTCTTTTCTGTCCAAATTATTTTTGGTACATGAATATTATTCTTGAATTTTACTCCACAAAGCAGTATCATTTTGACAATTTGGATATTTTTAAACTCTGGATAAATTTAAAATCTTTAATATTTATCCTTGATTTTGTTTGATTAATGTTTATATCATTGTCATCATCCTCATGCTTATATTGTGATGAAAGTCATCTTTGGCTTACGTGCATAGATGGACTGTTGATTATTGGTTTTACAGTTGTATATTTTTGGCTTACGTGCAAAGATGGACTGTTGATTATTGGTTTTATAGTTATATATCTTTGGCTTACGTGCAAAGATGGACAGGTGTATGACATGATCATAACCACTGGTGATAACAATGAATATCTTTGGCCCGTAGTGCATGGATAATTCAATGATGTGATTGGCAGGATCATAACCATTAGTTAACAGTTGAATGTCTTTGGCCGTAGTGCACTGACAGACAATTGATTGGTATGATCATGACCATTAGTTTTATAGTTGAATATCTTTGGCCCAGTGCAAAAAGATAGACAAATCGATTGGTATGATCATTGTTATTACATTTGAATATCTTTAACCTTTGGGGTAAGGATATTGAGTAAACGTTCCATTAAGCCTTTGTGGCAAGGAGAAACTGTTGATTTACATGATTATAAATATGAATTGTGGATTTAACTATAATCTTTGGTGGTTTAGGTGAAGACAGGTGATGATAGTTCTTTTTGTCTTGGGTATAACAAAGAATTGTTGTTGAGTATTACAGGAATGAAATATTAACGATAGACTTTTAATCTAGAAGAGATAGTAGACATTATGTTTTACTTGACTCTTCTAATGGATTGCTTATTCCGCTGCAGTTAAACTTGATGTTTATTGTATTTTATCAGTTTAACACTGTTGAAGGCTAAGGATAATTTATTCTGCATTATCTTAGTCATAATATTTCTTATTGAGCTAGTTGAGCTCACCCTTTTCTTTCACTGTTCTCTTCAGAAAATGAGAATATAGTTTGAGGCCTGGTCAGGGAAACGGATTGATTTTATTCCGTATGGTTGTTTTAATAGTCCTCACTATTCTGTGAAATAGTGTGATAATAATTATAATGAGGACTCCATTGAGAGTGGATATTGTCTAGAAGGCAATATTCTTGTTTAAACTCTCAACTTATGTTTTGTCGTATTTTACATGACAGTTGTATAATTAAGTTTTTAGTTGAGTTTTGTACCATGTATCTGGTGACTCAAGATGGGTGATGTATACCTGTTTTGGGGGCGTCACAGATTTCCTTCACCAAATTATTATAACTTTGTTGAACCTTAGATAATTAATTAAGTGAAATAAGTTCACATTTCAATATTATTCAAAAGTTTGTGTTTCAAAGACTTTCATTTCACAGAACTACACAATCAGATCGAATTTCGCAACAAGAAATCCATAAGCCTTACTATTTCTTACATAAATAAATTTATGCTCCAAATAGTTCAAAGACCAAAATAAAAATATTAAAGAATCACCCCCACACTTTTAAATAATTGATATCTCATTGAATAATTTCACTTCACAATATTATGCTCACTATTTAAAATAAATTTTAGATTAATTGACATTTTATGTAACAATGTTCCTATAAATATTACTTCCACGTGAGAATATTAAAGAACACTTCTTAAAATAAAAAATAAGTATAAGACCCCGAATTTTATGAAATAAAAGTATTCAATTTTTTTATAATTATTATTCAAAGAAATAGTTAAATTGATAAAAAGTTAAAGTTAAGGGTGATATATGTAAAGTTTACAAAATACGCAAAGTGGTTATAAAATACTCATTGTTGTCCTGGAATATTCGTTTGGTGGAAATATTCTTCTTTTCGAGAATATTCGCATGCAATAGCCAATGACCATTCATGGGTCCCATAACGTAATAAGCATTTGGATGAAGAAAATGACAAGTATGAGTTTTTTATAAATAACGGCGTAGTTGTTACCATTAAAACTGTTGGAATACCCGGTGGGTAAAGTAAAGTAATACGCATTGTTGCACAGTAGCACACGGTATTGCAGAGTATTGTTTGATTATTGATTTTTACGTAAGAAAGCATTACTCAATAATTGTTACAGTAATTACTGTTCAATATTTTATTTTATTGATTCAATAATTGCTACATTGATATTTTAAATTATTATTGTTTCAATAATTATCACTGCACAATATTTTCCATTATTGAATCAATAATTCATATTATTTGAATAATATTATTAGATAGCATTATTAGCAATGTCTAAAAAGTTCTGTCGAGAAAAGGGGTTAGGTTATCTAATTGTGCGGCAGTAAGGAGAAATCCTTATCGGAAAGCCCCTTCTTTCCTGGGAACAGCCTGGTTGTCATTATTGTGATTCTGTAATATTATTTGTGAATAATTAATTATTGATTTATATGATAAGGAAATATTTATTTTATGTGGATATAAATGAAGAAAATATTTATTTTTATATGGATATAAATGAAGAAATTAATGTTGAGGTGTTTTATCAGTATTTTATCGGAATAGAGGTATTAAAAATCATCCGTGGATTTCGGACATTTTCTATTTGGAATTTGGAAAAACTTAAATCTACAAAGTTGTGGAGAATTTAATTTCCTATGGAATGGACATAAAATTAGTATTTGTCTGATAAAAGGGCTATTTATTATGAATTATTAAAGTTGCGGAAATAAATATTTTTATTAAAATTATGGGTGGGGCCCACTTTTATTATTTTTTTTAAACATGTGCTGAGATTTTTTTCAAAGATGGCTTGCTTACTTGTTCAACAAAGGAGGATGCGTGGAAGGAAAAAAAATAATATTATTTTATTAATTTAGTCTACTTTGGCATTCTAGCATTTTTCTATAAATAGGTGCTTATGTTAGAATTGAAAATCACACCAGAAACATAAGTTTTCTCTCTCTATATTATCGAGCGTATTTTTGTGAGTATTTAGATACTTTGAGAGTTGCTATTCAGTGCAAGTTTCCTTCGGCATTACTTCTGATATTCCAGTCAGAAGTACTGTTCTTTTGAGGTAAGGGATAGTAAGGGATGTTATTTTTTTCATAAATAATATTATTTCGTTTGATATCATTATACCAAAATATTGATATGAATTTTATTGTGAAATTTTTTCCCTTTTCGTGCCGGGGTTACTATTCACGTATACGGCACTATTCATGTATATGACACTATTTACGTATATGACATTATTTACGTATACGGTACTATGTATGAATACAGAGTTACTATTCATGAGTTACTATTTACGAGTTACTATTCATGAGTTACTATTCTCGAGTTACTATTCACGAGTTATTATTCACGGGGAACTATTCACGACAAAATTGGTTTCTTTTTCTGACCAAATTATCAATGATTTATGAATCTTACTCTTGAAATTAAATCCATGTTTTGATCATATTGTTTTTATTATCATATATAATATTTTTATAACCCTGGTGATGGAATTTCTCTTTCACTTGAGTGTAAAGATGGGTAGATTATTGGTATGATCGTGACTATGGATTCTTTTTGGTCAGTAGTGCAAAGATGAATTGATGACTGGTATGATCATGACCATTGAATTTATAAACGATTATTGTTAGCTTAAGTGCAAAGGTGAATTGATCAACATGGTTATAATTATTGTTTATATAAATTCTAAAATGATTATATTTTTCTTTGAGATATTAATATCTTTGGCCCGTAGTGCAAAGATGACCTGTTATTGAATATATTTGGCCCGTAGTGCAAAGATGACCTATTATTAAATATCTTTGGCCTGTAGTACAAAGATGAACTGGTGATGAATATCTTTGGCCCGTAGTGCAAAGATGTCCTGTTGTTGAATATCTTTGGCCTGTAGTGCAAATATGAACTGTTGATGAATATCTTTGGCCCGTAGTGCAAAGATGAATTTATTAGTATGATTATGAACAGAAACTGTGATTTGATATAACCATGATCTTTGATGTTTCAGGTATAGACAAGTGATGAAAATTATCTTCGTCCTGGATGAGAAGAGGAATTTAGAACTACAATTATGATTATGAGTTATTCACATGATTGTGGACAAAAACTATTGATTGATGTTACAAGGATAAAATATTGTTGGTGGACTTTTAACATGGAGAAGATAATAGACCTTATGGTCTATTTGACTCTTCTAATGGATTGTTCGTTCCGCTACAACTATAGTTGAAAAGTTTTATCATCTACCATATGTTCTAAATCTCTGATTTATTACTTATGAAGGCTATTGATAATTTAATTATCTTTAGTCATGATATTATTTACTGAGCTAGTTGTGCTCACCCTTTTGTTTCACAATTTCTTTTAGGTAATAAGAGTGTAGCTGGGTCGAGCGGGGGTAACTGGGGAATAGAACGGTGGTCTATAGCTATTGAGGTTCTCCCTAAACAGTATGAAAATAATTTTATTAAGAAGTTGAGATAAGTGTGTCGTATTTTATACGTCATTTAACCGTTGATTTTGGTAAACCGAATAGGGTGAGGTGAACCCAACTTTAGAAGGGTATTTTGCCACTATCATACAAGATATCTAATGACCTACGACTTCATGTTATCATAAGACAAGGTTGTGCACATCCACTTGCTGATTATATCTACAAGCATGCACTACCTATATAATCTTGGAGTTTGGTTGAAATATAATTCTCAATTAGAGATAATGGAGATAATTATATGGTAAGAGAAGACTCACCATTGGAAAGAACATGATAACAATCTTCTCGTTTTTCTTTGGGGTCTATTGGGTCAATCAAGGATAATTCTCGAGTCATATGATATTTATTATAACTTAGATACATGGCCTCCCATGTATGAAGGTTTTCTTGAGTATTTTCCAAAGATTTTAATTTCTAAAACAGTTATTGACTGTTCCTTTATGTAATGTATCAGTGTGAGGTGTTATCCAAGTAAAGGGATGAGAGTCACAGTTGGTATTAAAACTCACAGTATATGTGTTGTCGTATTTTGCACGACAATTGTAATAATAAAGTTGTAGTTATTTTTTGTACCATGTATTTGGCGACTCAGAATGGGTTGGGTGGATTGGACCTATTTTGGGGGCGTCACAATAAGTTCTTGTACATTTTATGTATTAGTTATTCATATAAAGATTGCTTCAACTTAAGAATCTTTTAGAACACCCCCACATAAGAAAACAAGCTCTTATTTTCCGAAATTACGTAAAATCTCAAATCCAAAAATTATTTAACATAAACGCTTAATAAATTATACATGTACATTTTTTAAGTATACCAACACGTAACACTTGACTCTATGTAAATAGTATAAAATTCATTAAATACAAATTATAGCACAACTCATCATATTGCACAAATTTATTTGCATATAAAATATAAAAATTTTATATTTACTTTCTAAGAAATTAATTTATACACACAATTAATTTATGTAGAAAGCAAATAAAATTCACACAAATGAATTAGTATATCCTCAGTATTTTATTGTCCCAACTTGGATAGAAAATATCATAAACAATATATCTTTTGACATTTACAATATAGAATTCAAGACAATTCTCATACTAATATGAAAAACTTGAACTTCATTATATTTATAAAAATTCAAAAATAAAACGTTTATCTCAATTAGAATATACAAAATTCATATGATCACATTAAAATTTACTACTTCTTGGACAAGAAGTACACATAAAAATAAATCAATATATATCAATTATGATTATCCGAAAAACACTAAGAAAATCATTTCTAAGTGTTTTTTCAACTTCAAAATCATATTATATACAAGATTTACTCAACCAAATCTACTTCTACAATAACTCTTCTAACTATTAGTTGATAATTAATTTATTATCCACAAAAAAAGTAATTTATCTCAAAATTCAATCATACAAATACCAAGTAATATTACACACTAAATATTACCTCAAACTTTCTATGTATAATTTTGTTCAAGAAGAACATAAATTTACTTTATTCTCAAAATAAATTAATTTATAACTAATTTGTTATATAGAGACAAGTAAACTTCTCAATTTTTACTACAATTTTCTCATAATAAATTAATCTCAATTAGTGTATAAGAAAATAATTGTCTCAAATTTCATACATACATATACACATCAAATATTTTATCTACTCATAAAATATTATAAACAAAATATATATGTACAAAATTAAATTTATTCCATCATGAACAAAAATTTAATTACTTTTCTTATCCCACAAAACTAATTAATTAATTTATTACAACAAAATGTAGGTAAAATAATATTCAAACATACAATATCATCTACACATGATATACATAAAACATATAGTTTCTAGTATATACACATACAAAATGACACAATTATCATTTATAAAAATAAAGGCTAATGTTAACAAATACACTTTTTGGAATTAAATTCGAAGAACACCACAATGTCTTTAGAAAAAAATTTAGGCATCAAAATTTGGTGTTTTTCATGACTCTTCATCTTCTCCATATCAATTTACAAACTTATAAATTGCAAATCTTTTCACTTTCATTTGTCTCCACAATCCATCTTCTAACAGGAATATCAATAAAAATAATTAGCTTAATATCTCAATATATTACTAATTATCATAAAAATTTCATTGATAAAATAGATACAAGAAACATGACACTTATCTTTGAAAACCGTGTTGTCTTCCATCTCACCAAAATCATGACTAACAAATACTGTAAAGACCTTAAGATTGTTAGAATCGTAGTTTAGTAGAGTCAAAATTGTTGTTGAAAACATGACACGGGTGATCTCTGTTCTTAAGGTCTTTATCGCCTCCGCCACGATCGGTTTGCTAAGAGTTACAGACGATATACCTCCAGCATATATGTCAAGCCTTGGTGAATTATCTGTGATAACAATTCACAGAAAATTTCAATAGAACACTGTTTTGTAGTAGTTATTTGTTTTTCAGAAGAATATGAGAAGATAGAACAATGAGAAAAATACATGTGCAAAATCATATATGTAAATTTATATCTTACATATGCATATATATAATCTTATATATATATATATATATATATATATATATATATATATATATATATATATATATATATATATATATATATGAAAGCTTCAAGAGCATAATCCTTAAATAGCATAACGCCTTAAATAGCATAATTTTATCAAAGCAGCGTAGTTTTGATAAGGCGCAGCGATGGCATTTTTGTAAATACCATGCCACCGCGTATTTACAAAAAAATGCCATAGCGTCTTATCAAAACTACGCTGCTTTTGATAAAATTATGCTATTTAAGGCGTTATCTATTTAAGAGATTATCTTCTTGAAGCTTCCCTATATATATATATATATATATATCAACATATATATATATATATATATACACACATATATATATAGATACATATATGTAAGTTACATAATATACTATTTAATTCTATATTTAATCATACTTATTAATACTAAATATGTCAGTTACATACTAGTTGGTATTAATGTAGTGGTTAATTAGAATTTAAATAGCACTCAATATTTTTCCTTTGTTTCAAAAATAAAATAAAATAGACTTCTATTAAATGGAACTAAGGAAAAATAGTTTTTATCAAACAAATTTGCATGCACCTTATTAAATGTCTCACTATAGACACTAATCAAATAATTAAGTGCAAATGTAGTTGGTTTGCATTAGTTTTTTGATAGTAATTTGTAACTAGTAGTATCTATGGAACTTCCATAGAATAATAATACTCCATAAATATGCTGCTAGTTAGTATCTTATGATCTTATTTTGTAGGCTGTTGAACTTACCATTTCTTAGTTGCATCACCTTTTGGGCCTCTGATATGCAAGGCAGGCTTAATTAAGATGAACGTTGTTTAATATTGGCATTTGTGATGAAATTATGGCTTCATCATCATATTCATATACACTCCCTGCTCCCCTGCAGATGTAGATAGATATACCATTCTTTGAAATTACAAAATTTAGTCTCAGCTCTACTAACACGAGTGCCAAAAACTTGTCACGACTTTTGGGCAGTGGATTGAGCCTTATTTTGGACTCGGTTTTAGTAGGTTTATTGCATTTGCTTTGACCTAAATTGATCATATTTTTTCATTATTTCGCCCCCATGTCATTTATCTCATGAATCCCCCATAACAATGTTCTTTTAAAATGATAAGATTCTTGTGGTTGCCCCCCCCAAATTACAAACGGAGTCCAACTTTCAATAGTCCAAGGATTCATGTCAAAATTTTACAGGTTCTTGACTGTTGTTAATGTTTTATCACCCTACAAAGAATTATTTCTAACATGCTGGCTCACATCTGTAATTCCAGGAGATATGGAACATGGGTTGCTAGAAATCCAGTTCTTGTCTTGTTAACTTCATTGGCTATTGTTCTTCTTCTATGCCTGGGTTTAATCCGCTTCAAAGTAGAGACACAGCCTGAGAAGGTATGGCATCTAACCCACTTCTCATTTTGTAAAGGTATGTAATCTGTTTCACTGCATTAATTAGTGCCTCTTTTATAAATGCCTACTATGGGTTGCTCGTTATGATTAAATTTTCATGATTGTGCCCCTGCAAATTATGTGTCCATTCAATTTCCTCTCTCTGGCTTATGTGGATGTAGTTGGAGTTGTCCCCTTGAGTCGACTCAAGATAAGATAGTTGTATTTAGTCATATTGACTTGGTGAAAGATTGCCTAATCTGAAAGTTGTACACAAAATTCATGTCTTGTGGAACCCATCTGCGAATGGTCTTATTTGTTGTTTAAGTCATCATGTCTTATAACTACATGATAACATTCTTAGTCCTCTTAACTGATAACATTCTTGTTGTTTCCCATTTTACTTTCAAATTGTTGGCCATTCACTTGGTGGTGGTACTGCTGCACTCTTAACATATATTTTTCGGGAACAGAAAGAGTTTTCCTCAATCACTTGCATCACATTTGCACCAGGCATGTATTGATCGAGTCCCAATGCTTAAGTTTTTTTTTTTTAGCTTCCTTTGACTGTTATTGGCCATTCTATGTTTGATAACCTGACTTAGTTTTAAGGACCTAGTTCAAATGAAATGGTGCAACTTTTTATGATGCCACATGCTGTGCAAGTTGAAACTGTTTGATTTGGTCTAAAGCTTCTGCAGGGAAAAAAATGGTCTGATTGAAACCTTACAGCATCCAAGAAAAGTCGATTAATTCAACCTTGTACTCTGTTGGGATTTCACATGAATCCCACATCGGTTAAATTCAAGAGTGTAGATGGCTTAATAAGTATGGTAGAACATCAACCTAATAGGTTAACCTTTTAGGTAAGGAGGTGGTCCAACATACTTATTGGGCTCGTCTACACAAAGTGTGTCTTATTCTAAGGTGATGAATAGATGTGGGATGGATCGTCTGATTCCGCTACAAGTGGTATCAAAGCCCATGGTTGGGTGGGAGTCCAAGTATCAACTTCAAGGTCTGGTGGGGTGCGAGAGGTACAATTCGTGAGCCTCGTGGGTGGAGTAAATAGAGTTGAATCGAGGTGGAGCACGGGAGCACATGATGATTTGAGTCGGGTGGAGCGGGCTTAGGAAGGCTCTAGGGAAATTGGTGAGACACCCAGAACGTGGTGGAGTAATATTAGAGTCAAGCAAGGCTCTTGAAGGACTCAAAAGTATTTGAATCGGGTGGAGCATGGCTCAAGATGGCTCTAGGAAAAAGCAATTTGGAGTAGTATTAGAAATTGAGCGAGAGAGCTCTTGAAGGATTCAAAGAAGGTGGAGATTGTTGGGATTTCACATGAATCCCACATCGGTTAAATTCAAGAGTGTAGATGGCTTAATAAGTATGGTAGAACATCAACCTAATAGGTTAACCTTTTAGGTAAGGAGGTGGTCCAACATACTTATTAGGCTTCGTCTACTACAGTGTATCTTATTCTTAAGGTGATGAATAGATGTGGGATGGATCGTACAATTCCGCTACATACTCTAATTTGTGAATCTTTCTGTTGATCTTCTCAAATTCACAATTCAATATAGTAGTAATTATATTGAAAAGTGAATTTGAGATATATGGATAGTTTGGCATTATTGGGATGTAAACGTATTGTATGATATTAATATTCTTTGTAATTTTAGTTATATATCATGCTATTAGCATATTGCAGGTGCATCGGTAATATAGGTGAACCACAATATTTTTTTTCCTTTTTTTTTTTAATCTACAATATTTTAAAAACGTTGTGTGAAAGTGCCTAAACGTTGTCTGATATATTAAACTACAACGTTTTATTCAAAAAACGTTGTGGAATCATACATTCGACAACGTTTTTAAGAATTTGCTAATTTATGGAAAACAAATCTACAACGTTTTTTTCTTAAAAAACGTTGTGGAATGTGCTTAACTACAACGTTTTAAAAACGTTGTGTAAGGGTGTCAAATAGATGACACTCTTAACCACGACGTTTTTCTGACTGAAACCACAACGTTTTTTCTGCGTTGTCTATTTACTGTTTTGTAGTAGTGTTTCTACACAAATCAAATAATATTCTATTTTATTCTCCATGTAGAGGATATTAATTTACATCTTTTATACTTACTTAAATTATGTCCGCATATGAGTTTTATCAAACCCAAATATGACATATTATAAGTCACAAAAGTATAAAATAAGGTGCAATATATAACAATAAATGTGTTGATGAACATAGAGATTACTAATATGGTATATTCTCCTGTAGTCCTGTTCCATTTTTCAATTTGTTGAAGCTTGTTCACTGCAAGATTTTTGTGTAATTCCTGTAGACTCTGAGCTTCCATTGCCATTGCTTTCACCTGCCATCTCTCTGGGTACCTTCGATTATTGTGTAATAAGATGATTATTATGTAATGTTGGTTGGTTTGTTTGTTAGTTATACGCTGCTGCTGCTGCTGCTGCTCTCTTTATCTCCCTCGTGGAAGATGCTTATGTTATCCTTTTTTTCTGGGAAATGCATATGTATGTTGTTTTGTTTGTTACACAAGCTCATATATTATGGAGTATTAGTTAAGTTTAAGAGTAATGCTACAGACACAAAATATTTTATAAATATTTTATAAACTGTTGTGTGACATATTACACCTCAGCATATTGATCAATAAATTATTTCAATATAGTTTTCGGTCCCACATAATATGCTGAGATGGAGTATGCTACATCAGCAATTTATAAAATGTTTGTAGAATAATTTGTATCTATAGCATTATTCTAAGTTTAAGAGTAATGCTACAAACACAAAATATTTTATAAATATTTTACAAACTGCTGATGTAGCATACTACATCTCAGCATATTGATCAACAAATTATTTCAATATAGTCTTGATTCCACACATATCTTTGAGATGGGTATCATGTATCATTATTTGTAAAATGTTTGTAGATGGGTTAATTTTTTTATTAAAATTATAAGTTTTATATTTTAAAAAAATAATTATAAATTTTATACAACAAAAATTATGTTGTTGACTAAGATAATGCCTTAAATTTCCTTTTTTAGATTTTCTGTTTTTCGTGTAATAATAATAATGGTAGTCAAAACTACAAGACAGAAAAATAAAGTATAATCGTATGGGACTAGCTTTACATGCCAATAGCCCATATAACAATCCAACTCAAATAATTACTAATAAATTGTAATCATAAGAGACAAAACTTTACATTATTCATATAAAGTGGAGAGTTCAATAGTTATTCATAAAGAAAATGTAAGTATCGAATATTTAATGCATATATAATTATACAAATTATAAAAAAAAAACAAAAAAAACATAAAATGTAAATTTGTGAACGGCTTCTTTAGCTATTACACTCCTTCTTACTCCATCTGTTTCAACAAAAAAAAATAAATCTATAATAATAATAATAATCTTTGTAAAGTAAAGTATATATATTTGTTTCATATTTTGCCTTAAAGGTAATTAATTAGCTGTCAATTAAGTGGTGATGACATGAACAGGTGGTGGGTTCTGAAATTAATATTGAAATGCACGAATTCATAAAAAGAAAGTAAATCAGAAAGTCAGGTTTCAAATAAGGAATAATTATATATTCTATTACATCTTTGAAAATAATTACAATAATAGTGTACTCATAAAATATTTATACAATTAATATAATTTTAAATTTATTTACAATATTAGTATAATTAAAATTCCTTAATTTAGGGATTAGTTATCCCCATGACTTCTTTCTCTCTCTTCTCATCTAGAACAACTGCATACTAATTACAAAAACAAAACAACATCCACACTCCTACTCCTCCACCCTCCTCATTCACGCTCCGTCTCCCTCCGATGATCGGCCATCATCACCAACAAAGAAAGAGGCACCATCATTTTACTGTGGTTTATGCTCCTTTCTTGATCCAGCCAATTTTGTAAGGAGATGAATGATGTTCCGCCTCAAGTCAGTCCCAACTTGTTAACCATTAATCTAGACACAATATTTTCAGTGTTGCCACTATCAATAATTGAATCACATACCTTCCCATGAACAGTGCATCGGGTTTTGAAGATATTATTCCTTTGAGGGTACTCATCCTGTTTCGGGACCATAAGTATCTTTCTCACAATTACATCCGGTAATCCAAGCAGGCGGTAAAATTTGGTAAAGACCAACGACAATGGGCCAAAAAGACCCGGATTTTGGTGGGCTGAAAATGGCCCGACCCGTGATTGAAGTGGTAGTAGTAACCACATGAGCTTTTACCATTATTTTTTTTTTTTTTTTTGCAAACTCTTTGTTACATCAAAAATAATAATAATAAAAAATATTAAAAATAATAAAATAATTAATAATAAACAATAATACAAACAAACACGATTAATTAATTATATACATTAACTACATAGCTCAATTAATTAAAATTTTAATAGTATTATAAATTAGTATTATCAATTATAGTTAAAATATATTGAAGATTACATCAAAAATAAATAGTTGTTGTAACTCAGTTGGTTTGAACTCTTATTTATTTACTTACATGTCTTGTGTTCAAGCCTCACAACCTAACACTTTATTTTTATTTTTAAAAAAAAATTTAATAGTTAGTAGTGGTAGGGCCCAAAATCAGCCGGGCCAAAACGGCTCGAATTTTCATGGGCTTAAAAGCCATGGCCCAAAGCTCTGGGTTTTGGTAGTGGTAGGCAGCCCATTCATGAACTTTGGGCTGCTTGCAGTCTCTACTCACAATCAGAGAAAGCCTAACGCCATCATCACCTTATGTCACTCCAACATTGTCATACCATGAGAAGTCTTCTCTTTGTTTATCTTCTTGCAGTTCACATTCTTTATTCTCTGCCTCCATCAAATTCACGCCACCTCTTTTAGAACATTGATTAGAGTTGTGCCCAGGTTGTCCACACCTAAAACATTTATCCAACCTGGGCCACGCATAAGGGTTTGTCATGTTATGTTTTCTATTGTAATTTATGGCTTTGCAATTTATTTTTTATGAATATTTGGTTACCCATAAAAATTAAAATTGTTACCTTTGTACGAAGGTTTAGATACCAACTGCACCATATTCATAATAATTTTATTTTTAAAATGTTATTCATAAGTTGGTAGCCAAACCTTCATAAAAAGGTAACCAATTCAGTTTTATTGGGTTACCAATTAATAAAAAAAAAAATAAGAACAATTTCCAAATGTTACGTGTACAGGGGCGGATCCAGCCCGTTAGTTCAGTGGGGTCAATTTTTTTAAAATAAAAATTTATAAAAAAAAATTTTAAAAAATAATAAAATAAAGGCAGAATGCGAGGGATATTGTAAATAATTGTGTGAGCTATCATATAAAATTGATGTATTTTATGTAATTTAATACACTTCCTCGATCTTATGTTATATATAAAATGATATTTTATAATTTTTTAAAACACTGTTATTATAAGATACACTTCTCGTGTCCTCTAAAATAAATTACAAAACTAAATAATATTTTTAAAATATTATTTATAATAACATTTTTCGAGATTTCATTGTTTGAAACTATCGTGATGATAGTCTCATTTCAATAGCGGCAAAAATATCATGTTCAATGTAAGTTACTAAACAATATAAAAGAGTGGAGTGTTAATATTAGTAAAAATTTGAAACATTTAATAGTCTTTTAGTCTAAATTTTTTATTTTCACTAAACACTTTATAAAATCAAAATCAAATTAAAAATTAACTCCCAAAAATTCAGTGGGGTCAATTGATCCCACTGCCCTAAGGTTAGACATGGCAAAATATGATTATGGGTTGATTTTGGTTTTCAAAATATGGTTATGGTTCCATTTAAGAACTAAAACCATATTAATCATTTTTAATATGGATAATGTGGGTTGGAACCATATGATTATGGTTAAAAATCATATTAACCATTTTAATATTGTTATGGGTTATGGGTTTCATGAAGACCTGATTTGACACTAATATTATGTGATTATGTATATACCCTTTACTCCCACCCCACTCCACCCCACCCCACCCCACCCCACTCTACTACCACTACTACCACTAAAAAATAATATTATGTGATTATGTATATACCCCTTACCCCAGCCCACCCCACCCCCACCCCCACCTCCACCTCCACCCCACCCCACCTCCACCTCCACCTCCACCTCCACCTCCATCCCCATCTATCTACTCACCCACCCTACCCAACCCCTTACCCCACCCACCACCCCCCCTACTACTAAAAAAATAATATTATGTGATTATGTATACCCTTTACCCCCACCCCACCCCACCCCTACCCTACCCTACCCTACCCTACCCAGCCCACCCAACCCACTCCAACCAAAAATAATAATATTATGTGATTATGTATATACCCTTACCCCACCCCCCCACCCCCCACCCCACCTACCCACCCACTCCACCCCACCCCACCCCACCCCACCCAAGATCCCCATCCCCACCCACCCACGCACTCACCCCCACCCCACCCACCCCCACCCACCCCCACCCCACCCCACCCCCACCCACCCCACCCACCTACCCACCCACCCACCCCCACCCACCCCACCCACCTATCCACCCACCCACCCACCCACCCACCCACCCAACACTTCCTCCCAAAAAAATGATATTAAGCGATTATGTATACCCCACCCACCCCTACCCCACACCCCCACTCCCACCCACCTACCCACCTCCCCATCACCACCCCACCCCCACCCCCACCCACCCACCCACCCAACAATCCCTCTCAAAAAAATGATATTAAGTGATTATGTATACCCCACTCACCCCTACCCACCTACCCCCACCCTACCTCCACCCCCACCCCCTACCCCTACCCCCCACCCAAAAAAAATGTGTACCACCCACCCCACCTCCACTCCCACTCACCCCACCACTCTCTCCCAAAATAAATTAATATTAAGCGATTATGTATACACCACCCACCTCTACCCCCACCCACAAAAAAAAATAATAATCGTGTTTGGTGTGGTTACTGAGAGAGAGAGGAGTGCAATTGAATAGAATATGAGTTGAAAAATGGTTAACCAGTTAATTAACTATATTTGTTTTAAAAATATGGGTTCAAACTTTAACCAATCTGAATAAATAAAAATGGTTAACCGACCCATTTGGTTCCAGTTAATATGGTTTGACCCAACAGTTAACTACTTATATTGTCAGGTCTACCTAAGGTAGATCCGCCCATGTACGTGTAGATGGTATCCAAAATATCATGTCTAAGTTTCCATTTATGTAGCTGTTAGTTACTTTTAAATAAACTTTTCAAAATAAAATTATTTTGAATATGGTGCAGTTGGTAGCCAAACCTTCATACAAAGGTAACCATTTTAGTTTTTGTGGGTAACCAAATATTCATAAAAAAAATTTGTTTATGATTTCTTCTTTGTTCGGCTACTCCAAATTCGTTTTGGATCTGTTCTTGCTGGTTTGGTAATTTCGACTTCTTCTTATTCTATTTGTTTTGTTTTCGTTGTTCGTGTTTTGTCTGGCTATTTAGCATATGGTGATTGCGAATAGTTGCTAATTCTGTTACATTGGTTGCAGAATGTGAAAAAGTCTTTCATATATCAGTATGCAAATCAAGTATTGGAGATAAATCTGAAGTTATTTTAGAGAATGGAAGATGCAGATTCAGATCTGCTACACATACACCATGAACGAGCTAGATTAAATTTCTTAGTTATAAAGGAGAGAAAATATGGAAAGGGAGATGGAGATTTGAATTTGAATTTGAATTTATTTTTGTTGTTAGATCCCAAATATTTGAATTTGAATTATTAATTATGACAGTTATTTCTCCTTGATTTTAAGTTTCCTTATTAATGTGAATTGTACTATTTTGTAATATGAGTCCTAATTACACTCTTTTTATAATTATTTTGTTGATGCACTAATAGTATAATTATATTCTAATTGTTGTATATGGAAACTCGCTTTTCGTCCTCTAGCCCAGACGTATGGTGAAAGGTCCTTTCTTTCAAGTGGTTGAAGCCCGTTTATTAGTATGTCAAGATAGAGCCTTTAATGTTCTCAAAGTCTGCCTCCTTAGCTTCGAACTAAACAGAAGCAGGCAGGCTACTGAACTTGGATTAAAGCCTCGCCTGAAGCTATTTGGTTCTAGAAAAAAGAGCTAAGCAAATCCCTCGCGCTTAAGATCAACTGCCATACGCACTTCCAAATTTAATATTTGAATAAAGAGAATCAATCTTTGCTTGATCAGGTAAATTATGTTGTCAAATGAGAATTTAACCATACAGACAATTCACAATACGCGCTTATGTAATATTCTTGATTATGTGTTGTTTGACAGTTGCGCAGGTATATGCCTGCATCTAACTCAAAGGTATAAGAGAGCACAACTAGTCGTGCCAAATCAAACAAACTCGAGTCAATAGAGCAGAGATAACATAACTAAAGAGAGCATCACTGAAGAATTTGTTGATCAAATCCCAAGTATAAATTGGAACCTAACAACTGTGAATTTTGCATGCCTGAGTAATGATCGTAGTAATGAAGATATTGGTCACTTCAGAAGAAACACAGAATATGTACATGGTAGAACAACTAGCACCTATCTCCATATTGTCAATGGAGATCATACACAGCTCTGGGTTCACTAGTCTTCTTGATATTTTAGGTTGTGCTTCACAGGGGCAAGTTTAGTTTTCCATCTTCAAAAAAAAATGACACTAATATTACACGATAGAGCGAGTATCTTCATTTGCATGTCACTCCAGCACACTTTTAGGAATCCATGATTCGCCATATATGGGCGTCATAGGTAAAAAGGCCATCACATTTTTGACCCGTCATCAAATGGAGAAGGGTAATATAATGTTAAAGGCACCCTAAATCTATTCTGATATCAAGTTTAGAGAAGTCAATATTTTGTTCAACAAATATCACTAGGGATGACCATACATGTATCTAACTAAACAATTCAAGAGCAACTACATAGCTATGATGTCAATTTACATGTTCATACTCCATTTATGGAAAGTCAATTGAAATTCATGTTCATTTCTTTTGTTGCTTATGCCTCTCTAAAGCAGAGAAGTATTTTAAATTGATAAATTTTTACATACATCTTTCCAAAATGATCGCTATTGTAACTAAAATGCTTTAAATAAATTGTAATTTTTTCATTTCCAATGTGTTCTATCTACCTCAACTTCAAACTGCTAACTTATATAATAAATGCATTAAAAACACCTATCACAAGTAACTTATTTGACCTCCATCGATTGCTATAAGTTTTTTCGTTTATTTTCGCTGTAGCATTAATTCCAATTGGCTATTGCTAATGAGTAATGACATTCCAAAGGTTAGTATTATGTGCTATTAAATATAAATGATCAGTAAATTCAGATCAACATTGTGTAATTTGAACATACAACTATGACATCGACAAAGTCATCTCACTTTCATGGTTAATAATGACATCGACAATCCTTGAAATTACAGGCATGGTAAAGATTAAGACTATATTAACCTGATTCATCAATAACATGGACTTCAAATCTCGGGTTTCACCTTAACATCCCCATTTGGTAATATGCTTTGTGCTTGTGTAAGCCGTTTTGATTCCTGCATTAGAAGCCAAAAGCTTAGATTCTTTGTTAAAGCACGCGAATCAGCAAGAAATAACAATGGGAGATATCCATCACACAAGAACCATAGTACATACCAAAACACTTGTTCATGCACTATCGAGATAGGTACAACTGTACAAGTATAACAAAGTATTCTAAATACAAGAAATATATGTTCTAAAACCTGTGCAATCACCTAGAAATACAATGATATTAAAATCGTGTGACATACCACGTACAAATCACGAATTGAGTTAACTATCTGAAAACATCATGAGAACATAGTCCACATACACAAACACATATAAAGACAAGTATCTAAAAAATATATAGTGCATTTTCACACACATAAAGACGTGTATCAAAAAATATATACTCCCTCCGTCCCCAAAAGGATGACTAAGTCACTCAGTGGGGTCCATTAGTATAAAAAAATAAAAGTACTCATCATTTAATATAATCTTGTGGGCCCACTATGGATAAATTTGGAACTTTTTTACTCTCTTTCCTCTACTTTTACTTTTTTTAATGTGTGCAAATTGTACTTTGCTCATCCTTTTGGAGACGGAGGGAGTAGTTTTTAAAGGGAAATTCACACCCATCAAAATGATAAACATAATGAAGAATGCAAACTTATTGAAGTTATATCCAACTTGAAAACCACTGACGAGTGCTGCAGTAAAAATTAACTCACAGCTGCGGAAGCAGCACGTATCTCCCGATAAGATTCCACTTCATCAGGAAATGATTGGTCAAGTTCCTCCAAAAGATGCCTCCTCAAACCCTGTGCAAATAAAGGCAGGATTTAAAGCTTATTTGAAATCCTAATGTGGAAAATTAAATGAAAATCCATGAAATACAGAAAGCTCAACAATCTAACTTTTTGTGAATCAAGAGGTAAACAAGTTCATATCCCAAGATTCTCTACAGAAAAGCATCAAACAAAAGAAAAGTTTTGATATCTAGTACGATCTACAACACTAAAATCTATCCAATAAATGATAACTGAATAAAGAAAATATGGGTAGATTCATGATTTAAGTACACAAGTACTATAAGTAATAATTTTTCAACCAGTCATGAGAAAATGGTTTTTTATACCAAAAACATGTCATTGAATAACTTACCTATCAACTATCTAAACAACCAATTATTACTTCATAAGTTCATTTTTGCATAGAATGCATAACTTGGTCAATCATTCAGGAATGAAGAAATTTTTAGAAGATAAAAAACTTTGAAAGTAAAGATAAAATGGAAAATTGGAAAGCCATATCGAAGGCAAATGATGGTGTGCTAGATAACTTGGAAACAACACGTGAGCATAAAGATAAATATAAGCTCTAAGTGAGGATGATACTACCGGATGATGAGACTCCCTTCATCCGTACTCTGAAAAGAAGCACAATACATTTTTGTTGCTTTTTTCACAAATATCAAAGTTTTCACAAGACATACTTGGACACATTTTTTCTTCATCATCTCTCTTGGTATTAATATTCAACATCTATAATTTGTTATTGATAAACAATAATTGCAATAATGTCTAAGTATGAAAACCTTGGATTTGCAAAGAAACAATCAACAAAGATGTACAATTTCTTTTATCCGGATAGATGTCGTAACTAGTAAGTCCTGGATTCTACTTAATTAAGTTGTGCAACAAGGTTGTACACTATGAAAATACATATAGGGAGTGAAATTTAATTATGTCTTTAGCACTTGCGTTCAAAAGTCGAACAGTTTTTACAGAGCTACAACTGCTGCAGCATTGAATTAAAAAAAAAGAAGAGATAACACTCTGAGGAAATAAAAACTCCAGAGTTGTGAACATAGTATGCAGTAAAGTTTGGTTTATAATCAGTAAAATATAAATGCAATAAAACTGTTGCGGGGTATAAATGCAGTAAGGATTCCTAGGAGCGCATATTGTCATTAGGAGGAGAGAAATTAAGAAAAATGAAAAGTTACATAAATAAGTAGTGAAAAATGCCAACCTTGAACGCATCAGCTTTGCCTTTGGTGATCTGATTTTTGGTGATGCAGCTATTTAGAACCTCCCTCGTGAATTCATCAGGATTCTTCCCATCATCAATTAGACTAACAAGCATACAAATTTATATTCATTTCAACAGCAATTAAGTAACAAATTCTCTTTTCTAAACCAAGGCTACTTACCTTAGGACTTCCATCGGGACCTGAATGTTGCACTTTTCAGACAATTTCGCCATTTTGTCAAGCTCCAAAACAAGGTTGTTTCTGACATGTTTAATTAATTCAAATAAAAATTCGACGCAAAAGTATAGAAAGAAAGAAAATTGGGAGAAAAGCTAGGGTTTTTTAAGAGATGGGAAAAATTACAGGCGTTGGAGGAGGGGCAGCTGGGAGGCGATGTTGAAGGAAGAGACAGTAAGGTAGAGCTGGTGAAGCATTCCAAGCGTGTTTTGAATAGAGTGAATCACTTGGTCTAGGTTTTGCTTCGGATCCTCCAACGTTGTAGTTGTGGTGGTCGTTGTGGTTGTTTCCGTCGATTCAAGGGGTGATGCATCGTTGGTTCGTGATATTACGACGCCGTTGCCACCACTAGGATTGCCACTGTTACCGCCACTACCAGCTGCAGCAGCAGCAACATTCTGTAATGATTCCATTTTCGATTGTCTTCGGGCCTGTTCAAGAATAACTTATTTTAAAAAAACTCGTAAGTTAAAATATAAGTTACGTATAAGTTCATTTATTCTGATTTATAAGTAAAAGCGATTGGCTGATAATGACTTTTAAATTAGAAATTAAGTTAAAACAAAACTGATAATGATTTATATTACTAAAAATGACATTCTAAAAAGACACATATATTCAATATCATATCCAAGGTTATTATTAGGAATCAACTTATTATTTAAATAACTTATTGGTAAATAACTTATTCTTATTGATAAATAATTTATTATTTAAATAGCTTATTGGTAAATAACTTATTATTGGTAAACGGCATATTAATAGTAAACAACTTATTGGTAAACAACTTATTATTAGTAAATAACTTATTACTAAATAACTTATTAATAAATAGCTTATTATTGATAAACACCTTATTATTTAAATATCTTCAATGCAAACATCATTAGAAGAGTCTGGATGCATCAAAACATATTATAGTCAGAACCAAATAAATTGTTTGTGATAGCGACAAATAGAATATATATTTATATTGTTTAAGTCCAAAGAAATATATTACAGTTTGCGGAAGCTTATTAAAATGGGATTGACGAACTGCCCCGAACTAATGTATACACAAATTCACCTCAAGGTTTATTGCAGGGAAAAAGTGCTCATTCTTACTAGATGAGCAGAACCTTTATTTAGACATGTTAGCAGTAAATTTTTCGTCAACAACTTCAGTTGACAGGGAGACTCGAATGAAAAATGCTTAAATATCACAGCAATTATGTGGAACAAGATCTATATAATAAGTTGCATTCGAATCAAATATTTGTAAAGTAAACCACTATTTTTTCCAACATATTCAATTACTAAGAAACCTCACAGATATATAATATCTTACATTCATAAATTTTAAATAAAAAGTGTCATAAAAACTTAAATTTTGACACATGTCTTTTTATTTAATTTTAGAATTAATTAATATTAAATAAGAGACTAGATATCAAAATTTAAGTGAAGGAACACAAGGGGACAGAGAAATTGGAGACAGAGGATCTGCTCTCATAATTGCACTTGCCAGGGTGTCTAAGTTGATTTATACCCAAAGGCTGACAAGAAGAAGTTTCACATAACTATGACATACTAACACATGTGCAACTTCAAAAAAACCATATATCAAATTAACAATGCAGTACATTAGCAAGGACCAAACACTATCTACTTTCAAAGCAAAACAAAGTCGGCTTAACTTATGAAACTTACTCGACTTGATTCATTTACAACTTCAGTAAGGATTGAGGCTGCTGCAAGAATTTTTATTTTGTCCAAGTGACGTGTAAAGATAGCATTACACTTGTCTAAGCTGAAGTTTCGGATACAAAACCACAATTTTACTAGTTAAATAAGAAAGAATTTCCTATCATTCATATAAAGTTTTCGACTTGTTACAAATGTGAAAGAATCAAAGAATATATATATATAAATCCTTAAAGCCATCAAACTAAAGTTTTAGCTCAAAATTTACAAATAGAATTGAAAAAATTGGTCTATTAAAGGAAAATCTGTAAAAGAGGCCTGCCTGTGGACTTCCAATAATCGATAATTATGCTAAAACAATTAATCAAAACAGAGTAAAAATTCATAAAATAAAAAAATAGAACATGTGACGCCCCCAAAATAGGTATACATCACCCATTCTGAGTCGCCAAATACATAGTACAGAATTCAAATACAACTTAATTAGACAACTGTCGTGTAAGTACGACAAAACATAAGCTGGGAGTTTCAACACGAATATTGCCTTCTAGACAATATCCAAACTCAAATTCAATATTATTACAATTATTATATCACTATTTCACATAATAGTGAGGACTACTAATGCACCATCTCGGACCATCACTCCGTTCTCCAACTAGTCCCGACTATGTTCTCATTTCATGAAGAGAACAATGAAAGCAAAGGGTGAGCTCAACAAGCCCAGTAAGAAATATTATGACTAAAATAATGCAGAATAAATTATCGTTAGCCTTCAACAGTGTTAAACTGATAAAATTTAATAAACATCAAGTTTAAGCTGCATGTGAACAAGCAATCCATTAGAAGAGTCAAGTAGAGCATGATATCTACTATCAATCATAAAAAGTTAATCATCAATTTTATCGCTGAGACTCAGCTTAATAAATAATCCACATCATCGAATCATGCCTACACTACGGCCAAGGATATTCATTAGTATCACAACCACGAATTATCCATGCACTACGGGCCAAGGATATTCGTGTTTTCATCAATGGTTATGATCATGCCAACAACTGTCCATCAATGCACTACGGGCCAATGAGGACTTTTACCACATCATTTTTAACATTACGGTCATGATTATATCAAATAATCCCTGGTCATAATCATACCAAGTCCATCTATGCACTACGGGCCACAGATGACTTTCATCATAATATAAGCATGAGGATGATGACAATGATATAAGAATTCAATTAAAAGAAAGCAAATGATAAATTTTTAAAGATTTATAATTTAATTTATCCAGAATTCAATAATGTCTAATTTGTCAACATGATACTACTTTGTGGAGTAAAATTCAAGAATAATATTGTATCAAAAATGATATGGATCGAAAAGAAATCAATTTTTGTCATAAATAGTACCCCTGGTGAATAGTACTCGGGTGAATAGTACTATGTGAATAGTACTCCGGGAATAGTAATCCCGTGAATAGTACTCTAGTATGAAAAAGTTCAAACTTATCAAGAATGCTTAGAATAATATTTTCATGAAAAGATACTGGATGAAGTGCGAATATCAAGGATATTCTACTAATTTCATGGATTATAGAAGCCAAAATTTTAACAAAACGAGTGTAGAATTCAAAATCTGAAACGAAATAATATTACTTACATACTACAGAGTATGGAAGAAAATATTATTTCTTACGAATACTGGACAAAAATAATATCCCTTACAACTGTTGAACGAAAATAATATTCCTTACGAATATTGAACGAAGATAATATTCCTTACGAATATTAAACGAAGATAATAATTCTCGCGAATATTGAATGAAATAAAATTTCTTACGAATACGAAAAATAATATCGTAAGCGAATATGAAATAAATAATACCCCTTACCTTAAAAATGAGAGTATTCCAACTGGTATAACGGGGATATTCTTGAAGAAAACTTTCACTATTTTCTACACTCAAAACTTCTTAAAACTCTAAAGAAATACGCTCAAGATTATAGAAAAAGAATTCTATGATTCTGGTGTGATTTTCAATTCTAACTAAGCATTCTATTTATAGGAGAATGGAAATGATACTATTTGAATTTTAGAATTACGGATGAACAGTCAAAATTCACGGGCGCCGAATCTTTCGGCTGAATTCTGAAAAATTGGATTTATTATGCAGCACTATGCAATAAAATATTCTAATAAAAAAAACTTTAAATAAAATATAATATATTCTATTTCTAATCAAATAAAATAAAACTTTATATAATATATATATACACACACACACACACACCTTTACCCTTACGGTAAAGGTATCTACCACCTCCCACCATAACCCATTTTCCACACACACATTTATTCAACACACACATGATTATATATATAATATATATATACCCATTAGTACCAAAATCACCCACCACCATCACTTTATTTCTCCCATTTCCTTTTCCCTCACACACACGCAACACATTTTCACATACACACACTTGCACATTTTTATATATAATATATATAATGATTATATATATATATATATATATATATATATATATATATATATATATATATATCTTGAATAACTTTCTCCGATTATTTTAAAAAATAAATAAGTGGGGATCCATATAATAAGCAAAATTTACATCAAATACTTCATAAAAATTTATCATCAATTTTATAATTCGTAATATTTAACAACCAGATCGTTCCCAGGAAAGAGGAGGCTTTCCGATAAGAATTTCTCCCCATTGGCGCGCAATTAGATGACCAAACCTCTTCTCGACAGAACTTTCTAGACATCGTAAATATTGCAAATAATAATATGAATAACTTTGTCGTCTCAATTATTGATTTAATAATATAAAAATATTGACAATAATTGAATCAAATAACGTGAGATACTATGCAGCAATTACCGTAGCAATAATTGAGTATAACTGAGTGACTTCTCACGTAAACATCACTAATCAATACTGTGTGCTACTATGCAACTACGCGTATTACTGTACTTTTATCACCGGGTATTTTAATAGTTAACGGTAATACTTTTGTCGTTATTTTCATAAAAAAGATATTTCTGTCGTTTTTTAACTCCGACAATAATTTCGTTGTGGGGTCCACCAATGATTGCGTCATCGTACGAATATTCCCTGTTAAAATGAATATTTCCCGACCAATTGAATATTTTATAACAACTTGCTTACTTTGAAAAATTTATAAATATTACCCACAACTATAACATTATAACAAATTCAGACTATAATATTTAAAAAAATATTTCGAGAAAAATTAATCTTTATTTATGAAAGTTGGGATCTTACAACCTCCCCTTCTTATGAAATTTCGTCCTCGAAATTAGGGTATGTACCTGATATGTCGAAGAAGTGAGGATACCTTGATTTCATTTCAGATTCTAACCCTTGAAGTATAACCTTTGAGCGTAGAATATATTCCTTCTTATCCAAGATTTTAACAGGTACTTCTTCATGCGTTAAATTTTTCTCTATCTCGTCCGGTTCTAAATCAATAATGTGGTTTGGGTCGTCCACATATTTACGTAATATCGATACGTGAAAAACGTTATGAACACGCGACATACTTAGCGGTAAAGCAAGTCTATATGCCACAGTTCCTACTCAATCGAGGATTTCAAATAGATCAATAAAATTGAGGGTTGAGATTTCCTCTCTTCATCGACTCTTGCTTCTAGAATAATGCCTTCTTGAACCTTCTTCTTCACATTCATCAGCTCTGAGTGTGTAGCTTGAGCGGCTTTAACTTTATCGATTAAAGTTGGTTCTAATCTTATATTCGCTATCTTTACGTAGGTTCTTGGAGTCTTTAACTCTATCCCTATCATTTATAAGTCGTACAAAATGGGTCTTTGTGTTAACAACATTGCATTCGTAAACGCATACGATCTTCTACTCAACGCGTCAACTACCACGTTCGCTTTTCCAGGATGGTACTGAATGGTATGCTCATAATCTTTTAATAGCTCGAGCCAACGTCGTTGTCGCATATGAGTTCCTTTTGGGTGAAGAAATATTTAAGGCTTTTATGATCCGTATAGATCTCCACTTTCTCCCCATACAGGTAATGCCTCCAGATCTTTAGCGCAAAAATGACTGGTACCAACTCTAAATCATGAGTAGGATAATTCCTCTCATATTCTTTGAGTTGTCGTGAGGCGTAGGCTATGACTTTCCCATGCTACATGAGAACAAATCCTAAGCCTTTGCCTGAAGCATCACTGTAGATGACAAATCCCTCCGAACCAGATGGTATTGTCAGAACAGGTGCTGAAATGAGTCTCCTCTTAAGTTCTTGAAAACTTTTTTCACATTCTTCGCTCCAACCAAATTTTGTATCTTTCTGAGTTAGCTGAGTTAATGGAGTAGCGATTCGAGAAAACCCTTCTATGAATCTCCGATAATAACCAGCTAAGCCGAGAAAGCTACGTACTTCGGTCACTAATTTAGGTTGCTCCCAGCTTTGAATTGCTTCAAACTTTGTCGGGTCAACAGATATTCCGTGACTTGATATCATGTGCCCAAGAAATGCTACTTCCTCAAGCAAGAACTCGCATTTCTTCAACTTGGCATATAACTTGTTCTCACGAAGATTTTTGGAGTATCAACCTCAAGTGTTGCTCATGATCTTCATGACTTTTGGAGTAAATGAGGATGTCATCAATAATGACGACCACAAAGTGATCCAAATATTCTTTGAATACTCGGTTCATCATATCCATGAAGGCAGCAGGGGCATTAGTCAATCCAAAAGACATGACTAGGAATTCATAATGTCCGTCTTAGGAGAAAGGCGCCTTTGGAATGTCATCAGTTTTAATCTTCAACTGATGATATCCGGAACGAAGATTGATCTTTGAAAAGAATTTGGTGCCTTGAAATTGGTGAAACAGTCATCAATGTGAGGCAACGGGTACCTATTTTTGATGGTGACATGATTCAACTCTCGATAGTCAATACAAAGTCGCATACTTCCATCTTTCTTCTTCACAACTAGAACATGAGCACCCAAGGAGACGTACTAGGACGAATGAAACCGATGTCTAACAGTTCTTGTAGTTGGGTCTTTAACTCCTGAAGTTCAAAAGGAGTCATTCGATATAAGGTTTTGAAAATGGGTTTTGTACCGAGTTCAAGGTCGATACAAAATTCAATTTCACGCTCTGGGGTAGGCCAGCAAGTTCTTCAGGGAATACGTCAGGAAATTTATTAACAATGAAAATATCATTCAAATCTAACGTATTTTTGTTTAAGTCTGTGACATGGGCTAAGAAAGCTTGACATCCGTTTTTCAATAAACGAATAGCTTTATGGCTTGATATGATAGTGATTGACTTTAGTGGTTTGGTCATTTAAATTCGCATAACGGGTTGGTTAGGAATATGAAAGCTAACAACCTTACGAAAATAATTAATTTTAGCATGATGAGTAGTTAACCAATCAATCCCTAGAATCACGTCAAATGCAAGTATTTTCAAAGAAATAAGATCGACAGGTAACGTGCGGGTGCCGATTTGAACCAAACAAGACTTATAAACAGTGGATGTAATGAAAGTTTCTCCGAACGGAGTTTCAACAAATAAGTCAAAGTTTAATTTCTCCGGAGTCAAATTTAAACGTTGAGCGCAAATAGGAGAAATAAAAGAATGGGTAGAACTAGTATCAAATAAGATATAAACTTCGCTAGAGTTTATGATTAGCTTACCCGTGATGACCTCGTTCGGGTTCCTTGCTTTCTGAGAGGTCACGACAAAAGCTCTCCCTTGAACTACTGGCTTTTAATTCTCTGGAACAGCTTTTGGTGCCTCCGTCCCAGCTGGACTTTGCTTCCCTGCATGACAAAATTGAGCTAGGTGACCTTCTCTTCCATAATTGTAACACGTTTTGGACTGCTGCATGCAATTTAGACTGATGTGTCCCTCCCCTCCGCATTTGAAGCATATGATAGGTGGTCGTTCTCCTTCCTTAACAACGGGTGCTGGTGATGACGTCTTTCCATCATTGTTGAATCTCCTTTTCTTGAAATGTCCACTTTTATTATCTTGGCCATGATTACCACCGAAGTAGTTACCATTTCTGGCCTGTTGATTCCCTCCACGTTTGTTATCACCGCTTCGATGACTGCTACCAATTGTATTATCATTTTGTCGACTGCTCTCTCTTGGTTGGGTTGACTCATTATCGCGCTCCAATAACTGAGCCCTATTTACAACATCTGAATACAAACACAGTTTGTGAGAAATTAGGTATTGACGTATCTTGGGTTTCAAACCTCTTAGAAACATCCGCGTCATTCTCTCCTCATTATCAACCAAGTGGGACGCAAACCAGGATAACTCGGCAAACTTAGCCTCGTACTGCGACACGGTCATATTGTTTTGCTCCATCTTGATGAACTCTACCTCCTTCATGTGACGAATACTTTCGGGAAAGTACTTGTCGTTGAACAGCTCTTGAAACTTCTCCCAAAACATATTCAGTGCGGCAGGTTGAGTACGCTTTAAAGATTCCCACCAGTAATCTGCCTCTTCTCACAACATGAAGGTGGCAAAGGAAATCTTTTGCTCCTCGGAGCATCCCAAGACTTCGAATATCTTGGTCATCTGCTTTATCCACGTCTCCACCTTAAGTGGTTTTGGCTTTCCCCAAAAATCTGATGGTCCCAGCTCCTTGAATTGCTTAGCGGTGACCATCTGTGAGTTGCCAGTGTTTCCACCTGTATTTTGAATAGGATCCGCTCTCGCCTGATGTTGCATGAATTGCATAAAGTCTCAGAACATCCCATCGTTCATCATTTGATTGGTGTTGTTGTTTACCTGAGGATTATTATCTTCCTGTTGCACATTATCCTGGGTATTGATTGTTGGTGACTCAACGGTCTCATGTGCTTCATTGCTAATCTCAACATTTTCAGATGCCATTTTCAAATATTACCACAAAATAAAGGTTAATTAACATGCCATATATTATCCTTATATTCTGACCGACCAATTAAATAACAAATAAACTTAGGTAGGTCATACTAGCGAAGGAATTACCCGTCTCTCCCCTCCTAGTTCTAGTCTCACATCTTAGCCAGGGATCACATCCCTAAGCTTTGATACCAACTGTGACGCCCCCAAAATAGGTATACATCACCCATTCTGAGTCGCCAAATACATAGTACAGAATTCAAATACAACTTAATTATACAACTGTCGTGTAAAGTACGACAAAACATAAGCTGTGAGTTTTAACATGAATATTGCCTTCTAGAAAATATCCAAACTCAAATTCAATATTATTACAATTATTATATCACTATTTCACATAATAGTGAGGACTACTAATGCACCATCTTGGACCATCACTCCGTTCTCTGACTAGTCCCGGCTATGTTCTCATTTTTTGAAGAGAACAATAAAAGTAAAGGATGAGCTCAACAAGCCCAGTAAGAAATATTATAACTAAAATAATGCAGAATAAATTATCGTTAGCCTTCAACAGTGTTAAACTGATAAAATATAATAAACATCAAGTTTAACTGCAGCGGAACAAGCAATCCATTAGAAGAGTTAAGTAGAGCATGATATCTACTATCTTTTATAATTTAAAAAGTTTATCATCAATTTTATCGCTGAGACTCAGCTTAATAAATAATCCACATCATCAAATCATCCTTGCACTACGGCCAAGGATATTCATTAGTATCACAACCACGAATTATCTATGTACTACGGGCCAAGGATATTCATGTTTTCATCAATGGTCATGATCATGCCAACAACTGTCCATCAATGCACTACGGGCCAATGAGGACTGTTACCATATCATTTGTAATATTACGATCATGATTATACCGAATAATCCCTGGTCATAATCATACCAACTCCATCTATGCACTACGGGCCACAGATGACTTTCATCATAATATAAGCATAAGGATGATGACAATGATATAAGAATTCAATTAAAAGAAAGCAAAGGATAAATTTTTAAAAATTTATAATTTAATTTATCCAGAATTCAATAATGTCCAAATTATCAACATGATACTGTTTTGTGGAGTAAAATTCAAGAATAATATTGTATCAAAAATAATTTGGATAAAAAAGAAATCAATTTTTGTCATAAATAGTACCCCGGGTGAATAGTACCCGAGTGAATAGTATCCCGTGAATAGTACTTTAAAAATAGTAATCCCGTGAATAGTACTCCGACATGAAAAAGTTAAAACTTATCAAGAATGCTCAGAATAATATTTCCATGAAAAGATACTGGATGAAATGCAAATATCAAGGATATTCTACTAATTTCATGGAATATAGGAGCCAAAATTTTAACAAAACGAGTGTAGAATTCAAAATCTGAAACGAAATAATATTACTTACATACTACAAAGTATGGAAGAAAATATTATTTCTTACGAATACTGAACAAAAATAATATCCCTTACAACTATTGAACGAAAATAATATTCCTTATGAATATTGAATAAAGATAATATTCCTTACGAATATTAAACGAAGATAATATTTCTTGCGAATATTGAACGAAATAAAATTTCTTACGAATAAGAAAAATAATATCGTAAGCAAATATGAAATAAATAATACCCCTTACCTTAAAAATGAGAGTATTCTAACTGGTATAACAATGATATTCTTGAAGAAAACTTTCACTATTTTCTACGCTCAAAGCTTCTTAAAACTCTAAAGAAATACGCTCAAGATTATAGAAGAATAATTCTCTGATTCTGGTGTGATTTTCAATTCTAACTAAGCATCCTATTTATAGGAGAATGGAAAGGATACTATTTGAATTTTAAAATCACGGATGAACAGTCAAAATTCACAAAGCAAAATCCTTGAATTTGAATTCTCAAAATTTTGATTTACTATCTTGACCTTATGCAATAAAATATTCTAATAAAACAAAAATTTTAAATAAAATAAAATATAATATATTCTATTTCTAATCAAATAAAACAAAACTTTATATAATATATATATATATATATATATATATATATATATATATATATATATATATACACTTTTAAGAATTCACGGAAAGGTATCTACCACCTCCCACCTTAACCCATTTTCCACACACACATTTATTCAACACACACATGATTATATATATATATATATATATATATATATATATATATATATATATATACCCATCAGTACCAAAATCACCCACCACCATCACTTTATTTCTCCCATTTCCTTTTCCCTCACACACATAACACATTTTCACATGCACACACATGCACATTTTTATATATAATATATATAATGATTATATATATATACTGAATAACTTTTTACGGATTATTTTGAAAAATGAATAAGTGGGGATCCATATAATAAGCAAAATTTACATCAAATACTTCATAAAAATCCCCTCAATATTTTTAACAACATTTATCATCAATATTATAATTTGCAATATTTAACAATCAGATCGTTCCCAGGAAAGATGGGGCTTTCCGATAAGGATTTCTCCCTATTGACACGTAATTAGATGACCAAACCTCTCCTCGACAGAACTTTTTAGACATCGTCAATATTGCAAATAATAATATGAATAACTTTGTCGTCTCAATTATTGATTTAATAATATAAAAAATATTGACAATAATTGAATCAAATAACGTGAGATACTATGCATCAATTACTGTGGCAATAATTGAGTATAACTGAGTGACTTCTCACGTAAACATCATTAATCAATACCGTGTGTTACTATGCAACCACGCGTATTACTGTACTTTTATCACCGGGTATTTTAATAGTTAACGGTAAAACTTTCGCCATTATTTTCATAAAAAAGATATTTCTGTCATTTTCTAACTCCGACAATAATTCTGTTGTGGGGTCCACCAATGATTATGCCGTTGTACGAATATTCCCTGTTAAAATGAATATTCCCTGACCAATCGAATATTTTATAACAACTTGTTTACTTTGCAAAATTTATAAATATTACCTACGACTATAACATTATGACAAATTCAGACCATAATATTTAAAAAAATATTTTGAAAAAAATTGATCTTTATTTATGAAATTTGGGGTCTTACAGAACATAAATATATATATGTGTACTATAATAAAGATATATGGTCTAACTGGGCATGATTTGAAGGCAATCAAGACCTTGTCGCTCGAAATCGGCAATAATTTGATCAGCTTTTTGCTGCTTATCTCAATTTATAAAATTCCCTAAGATTCATTGATTCTTGAAACTAGTACTTACCATCTATGTTTGGAGTACCAAATATTTGGTCTAGGATTTGGTACTAACAACAATCGAAGGATTAGAATGACTAGCATGAGTAACAACGGCGGAACGAAGGAGGGAGAAGCCAAGAACTTGACGGATAGAGCGCGGAGATCAGATCTTCAATTAGGCGTTGTGAAAAATGTTTACGTAAGAAGATGGATGAGATCAAGTTGTTAGGTTAAGGCTTACTATTGATTTGTTAATTTTTTTCGAGACGTGATTATTTGGGTGGAGCATAAATCAGATAAATCGGATGTGTAAAAAAAAAAATATTTTAATATTTATTTATGTATTTATTATATGTTAAAGGGTAAATTTGTCAATTAACATTAATTAAAAGTAATAACCCGAATAACATTGTTATTAAACAGAGAACATAAATGACACAATTATAATCAAATAGCAAGTTAAGTAATAATAATAAAAAGTAAATTAGTAATAACATAACAAATTTTAGAATAAAAAATCTAAATAAATATCATCCAATACTTTCCCACCATGTACGATTAAAAGAAAGAATTCCAACTACAATAGTACGATTCAACTTTCAGCATCATCCGAGCTAAACGCAAAGTAAAAGGAAAAAATGAAAATGAAATGATATACATAATCTAGGATTTTCAATTCGTCATTTAGGTTTTTAATTGTTGTAACTAATTTTAGGCAACCTAAAAATCAGCACTGACGGAGTGAAGAAGCCCTAGAAAAAGATAAAACCCCAACGTGAGTCTCAACCGAGATCAATGGGAAAGCGCGGATCAAAATCAAGGATTTCAAATTTTTTCATTGATTGCAATTCTTGTCTGTTATTGTTGCTTATGATCTTGCCAACACCACAACACCTAGATCTAACAACCACCACAATCCGCAGAGCATGAGTAAAAGCCTCACCAGAAAAGGAAGGGGGGAAAAAGACAACAGAAAGAAGAAGAATTGGGTTGTGTTGTGATCTAATAAAAATTTTGAAGTTATGGATTTTTTTTGACAGGGAGTTTGAGAAGAAGCACCGCGCTGATTGTCTTTCAATATTAATCTTCTATTCATGTTTAGATTGTTATTTTTTTATTAGGTTTTGTTTTAAGGTTTGATTTTGATTTCGTTTTATTTACTTTTATTTATGAATGTTGGTTGTTGGATAATAAGAAAGGTTTAATGCATTGCTTAAACTAAATTTAATTTTAGTTTCTAGTTATTAATTATTAATGTTGGATTTTGGATAATAAAAAAAAAGTTTTTATTTAAATTTTTTTATAATAATTTTTATGTTTTAATTTTTGTCCTTCTAAAACACTAAAATAATAGTAAAATTAACTTTAAATGAGTTTTTAACACCTAAGCACTAATATGGCATATATACAAGTCGCATTATAAATTTCAATTTTATGTGGATATTAAAATTAGACACGAGTGTATATGGTCTTCATTTATTTGTATTTTGACCCATCATAATATAAATAAGTGAAGACCAAATACACTCATGTCTAATTTTCATGTTCAATTTTTATATTTACATAGAAGAACTCTATCAATTTATGGAGTGATTGAATTAAAATAGAAAAAATTAATATTTTAATCATCTAATTAATAAAATTAAAAGGTGAATTATCAAAGTAGAATATGGCCAATAATTATTACATTTGGTCAAAATAACTTATTAAGAATGAATTTTATTTTAAATTACAAATTGTTACTTATTATTTTTGATTTATAAGTACCTCGAACAGGCCAATTGAATGGAGAGACATGTAACAACTCTCATCTAAAACTCTCTACAATTGCAAGTTTATCAGTCTTTAATGACATGACCTTTACGCAAAGTTAGAGACAGTAGACACCTCAACTTTATTACATCATCCAAGAGTGATTAATTATGAGGGAATCTGATACAAGAATTTAAGTCATACGTACAGAAAGCAAATCATTGTCAACTACCAAAGTGTAGAACAAAAGTTTCCAGTATTTTCATTTGAAATTCAACCCCAAGTTGTAATGTATCTCGATATAAGATTTTATCTTATTTCAATTTTATTTATTATCCTTCATCCGGAAGTAACTTTTCCTTTCCTTGGGCAACCCATGTTATTAAGTCCTCGTAATAAGTCGTTGCAAAAATATATAGGCATAGTAATTGTTGGGCCATGATATTTCATACATATTAGATCGAATCTCTGAGCCAAATTCATTGGGTCATTTTTAATAGGTCTTAAAAGTATTAGGTTTAATTATTGGGCCGAAGCCAATGGGTAAATAATATTTTCATTTGGCCTTTGATCGGTAATGATAACAAAGATAACTGTTGACTGATATCCTGCATTGCATTAATGAGGATTGGACAGATTCGGCCGACGGTGGACAAAAGTGATAGGATCAACTAGTAAGCTACCTGTTGAAGGTGTGGCAGGCAGGTCGGTTGCACGTAAAACTGGAGTTGGAGTATATGAGGACCGGATACAACACAATTAGAGGTAACTGATATTTTTTTTTTATCAAAACACTAGAGTTATATTCCTCCATTGTTATCCTTGTATCTGCCTGTACTGACTCTCACGCCGGAGCTATCCCCCGATGGTCCAAACCGTCAAGCTTCTGGTATTGACATGTTGAACTGTGCAGGATTGGACGCGCTCTTACGTGATTGAGGCGCGTGGAAAGATCTTAGCGTTAACATTGGCTGTAAGACCCCAACTTTTATGAATAAAGAATAATTTTCTCGAAATATAGTATTGAATATTATGGTGTGGATTTGATATAATGTTATAGTTGTGGGTAATATTTACAAATTTTGCAAAGTAAGCAAGTGGTTATATAATATTCGATTGGTCGGGAAATATTCATTTTAACAGGGAATATTCGTACGACGGCACAATAATTGGTGGACCCCACAACGGAAGTATTGTCATAGTTAGAAAACGACATAATTATCTTTTTATAAAAATAACGGTGGAAGTGTTACCTTTAAAACTGTTGAACAACCCTTAGTAAAAAATACGATGTCTGGCGTGGTTACATAGTAGCTTACGGTATTGGTTATTGATCTTACGTGAGAAGTCACTAAGGTATACTCAATTATTGCTCTACGATAATTCTTTTGCATCATATCTCTCATATTATTGATTCAATTATTGTCACAGTATCATCTGCATAATATGTTATATTATTAAATCAATAATTGAGACAACAAAGTTATTTATATTATTAAATTGTAATATTTACAATGTCTAGAAGTTCTGTCAAGGAGAGGTTTGGTCATCTAATTGCGCGCCAATAAGGACAAATCCTTATCGGAAAGCCCCCTCTTTCTTGGGAACGACCTGGTTGTTAAATATTGTAAGTTATAATATTAATGATGAAAAAGTTCGTGTTGATTAAACATGAAATTGATAGTTTTATTGTGTTGGAATTATTAGTGTTAGTGGAAATTGACATTTATTCCGATATTAATTGATGTCTGAAAGTTTTACTGACCAGTCGGGTAATTAATCGGATAAATGAGCAATTAATTGCTATTAATTCACATGATTATAACTATTTGTTCACATATGTGTACTATTGATTCACATTCTTGTACTATTAGGGGAGTTGGTTCAAGATTGATAATACTTGCATGACTAAGTTAAAAATGGAGGTATAGATGGAGGTACTATACTGTAATTCATATTTTCACTTGATTATAACTATTGATTCACATGATTGAATTATTGATTCACATTAGGGGAGGTGGTGCAAGTTTGATAATACTTGCAGGACTAAATTAAAAATGAATGAAAAGTTAAAGGTATTGTACTGTAATATTTCGAGCCCCAAAACGTGCAATTATCGAAACTATATTTTCCTATAAATAGAAGCTCATTCTTCCTTCATTTCTCATCAATTCACTAAAGCTTTAGAGCAATTATTATAGAGAAAAATTATAGAGAGAAAGAAGAAGAGAAGTTTGTTACCTCACTTATTCCAATATCCGGTTTCTTACAGGTAAGGGTATTATTCTTTCGTATTCATGAAGAGAGTTATTTTCTTTCAATACTCGTAAGAGTTGTTATTCCATTCTTTATTATTATGTTGGAATAACTTTTGTACATCCAAGTACCGCATACATGGTGAAATTCTTCTTTTATTCCATTCTTTATTATTATGTTGGAATAACCTATCTGCATGCGGTTCTATCGCATGCCCGTGAATTCTGTTGTTATTCCATTCTTTATTATTACATTTGGAACATCCTGCATGCGGATTACGCATGACTTTCGTTCCATTCTTTATTATTCTATTGGAATATCACATGCATGCGGGTTTCGCGGACACTGGTTCCATTCTTTATTATTACATTGGAATATCCTATCATGCGGATTACGCATGACTGGTTCCATTCTTTATTATTATTCTTTGGGAATAACTTTGTTTGTGCGGCTCTATCGCATGCCTAGTGAATTCTTCTCACATTATTCCATTCTTTATTATTACATTGGAATAACTCATATCTATGTGGATTACCACATGCATGGTGAATGATCCTTCGATTCATTCCTTATTAAATAGGGAAATGATCATCTCTTCACGTGGATTACTGCATAGCGAAAGCGTAAGTCCATTTGCGATTTCATATATTCTATTATACTCGGTTGGTTAAAGTTTTGGCTTCTATACTCCATGAAATTAGTAAAATATCACGGATATTTAAGCTTCATCCAATATCTTTTCATGGAAATATTCTTCTAAGCATTCTTGAATTTTACTCCATAAAACAGTATCATGTTTACAATTTGGACGTAATTGATTTCAGGATAAATTAACTTATAAATCTTTAAAATTTATTCTTGAACTTGTTTTATTGAATTATTATGTCATTGTCATTATCCTCATGCTTATATTGTGATGAAAGTCATCTTTGGCTTACGTGCATAGATGGACTTGGTATGATTATGACCAGGGATCATTCGGTATAATCATGACCTGTAATGTTATAAATGATGTGGTAAAAGTCCTCAGTGGCCTGTAGTGCATTGATGGACATTTTTTGGTATGATTATGACCAGGGATTATTCGGTATAGTCGTGACCATTGATGATTTAATGAATATTCTTGGCCCGTAGTGCATGGATTATTCGATGATGTGGTTTATTTATTAAGCTGAGTCTCAGCGATAAAAATTGATGAAAATATTTTAAATCATAGAAGATAGTAGATATCATGCTCTACTTGAATCTTCTAATGGCTTGCTTATTCCGCTGCAGTTAAACTTGATATCTATTGTATTTTATCAGTTTAACATTGTTGAAGACTAATGATAATTTATTATGCATTATCTTAGTCATAATATTTCTTACTGGGCTAGTTGAGCTCACCCTTTTGCTTTCATTGTTCTCTTCAGGAAATGAGAACGTAGCCGGGACTAGTCGGGGAACGGAGTGATGGTCCGAGATGGTCTATTAGTAGTCCTCACTATTCTATAAAATAGTTCAAGGAGCTGGGACCACCGGAGTTTTTTGGAGAGCCAAAACCACTTAAGGCAGAGACGTGAATAAAGCAGATCAATAAGATATTTGATGTCTTGGGATGCTCCGAGAAGCAAAATGTTCCCTTTGCCACCTTCATGTTGCGGCGGAAGCAGGTCTTGGTGGGGAATCAGTAAAGCGTACTCAACCTGCAGCACTAAAGATGTCTTGGGAGAAGTTCCAAGAACTGTTCAATGACAAGTACTTTCCTGAGAGTATTCGGCACATGAAGGAGGTAGAGTTCATCAAGCTTGAGCAAAATAATATGACCGTGGCATAGTACGAAGCTAAGTTTGCCGAGTTATTTCGGTTTGCGTCCCACTTGGTTGATAATGAGGAGAGAATGACGCGGATATTTCTAAGAGGTTTGAAACCCGAGATACGTCAATACCTTATCTCTCATAAACTGTGTTTGTATTCAGATGTTGTGAATAGGGCTCAGTTATTGGAGCGCGATAATGAGTCAACCCAACCAAGAGAGAGCGACGGAAAAGTCGATAATACCGGTGGTAGCGATCATCGAAGGTGACAACAACAAACGAGGGAATCAATATGCCAGAAATGGTAATCACTTTGGTGGTAATCATGGCCATGACAATAAGAGTGGACATTTCAAGAAGAGGAGATTCAATAATGATGGAAAGACGTCAGCACCAGCACCTGTTGTTAAGGAAGGAGAAAGACCACCGGTCGTATGTTACAAATGTGGAGGGGAAGGACACATTAGTCAAAACTGCACGATGCAGTCCAAAGCATGTTACAAACCTAGCCCGATTTTGTCATACACCAAAGTCAAGTCCAGCTGGGATGGAGGCATCAAAGGGTGTCCTAGACAAGACAAAACTGGTAGTTCAAGGGAGAGAGTTTGTCGTAACCTCCCAAAAAGCGAGGAATCCGAACGAGGTGATCACGGGTAAGCTAATCATAAACTCTAGCGAAGTTTATACTTTATTTGATACCGGTTCTACCCATTCCTTTATTTCTCCTACTTGTGCTCAACGTTTAAATTTGACTCCGGAGAAATTAGACTTTGACTTAGCTGTTGAAACTCCATTGGGAGAAACCTTCATTACATCCACGGTTTATAAGTCTTGTTTGATTCAAATCGGTAACCGCACGTTACTTGTCGATCTTATTTTCTTGAGAATACTTGCATTTGATGTGATTTTAGGGATTGATTGGTTAACTACTCATCATGCTAAAATTGATTATTTTCGTAAGGTTGTTAGCTTTCATATTCCTAACCAACCTATTATGCGAATTCAAGCAACCAAACCACTAAAATCAATCACTGTTATATCAAGTCATAAAGCTATTCGTTTATTGAAAAATGGATTTCAAGCTTTTTTAGCCCATGTCACGGATTTAAATAAAAATACGTCAAATTTGAATGATATTTGTATTGTTAATAAATTTCCTGACGTATTGCCTGAAGAACTTCCTAGCCTACCCCCAGAGCGTGAAATTGAATTTTGTATCGACCTTGAATCCGGTACAAAACCTATTTACAAAGCCCCATATCGAATGGCTAGCTCTATTGAACTTCGAGAGTTAAAAACCCAACTACGAGAATTGTTAGACATCGGTTTCATTCTTCCTAATACGTCTCCTTGGGTGCTCTCTGCTCTATTCATGAAGAAGAAGAAAGATGGAAGTATGCGACTTTGTATTGATTATCGGGAGTTGAATCATGTCACCATCAAAAATAGGTACCCATTGCCTTGCATTGATGACCTGTTTGACCAGTTGCAAGGAGCCAAATTCTTGTCAAAGATCTATCTTAATTTCGGATACCATCAGTTGAAGATTAAAACTGATGACATTCCAAAGACTGCTTTCAGAACTCGGTACGGGCATTATGAATTCCTAGTCATGTCTTTTGGATTGAATAATGCTCCTGCTGCCTTCATGGATATGATGAACCGAGTATTCAAGGAATATTTAGATCACTTTGTGTTCGTCTTTATTGATGACATCCTCATATACTCCAAAACCCGTGAAGACCATGAGCAACACTTGAGGCTGATACTTCAAAAGCTTCGTGAAAACAAGCTTTATGTCAAGTTGAAGAAATATGAGTTCTGGCTTGAGGAAGTTGCATTCCTTGGGCACGTGATATCAAATCATGGAATATCTGTTGACCCGGCAAAGATTGAAGCAATTCAAAGCTAGGAGCAACCTAAATCGAAGGATCAAAACGTAGCTTTCTCGGCTTAGCTGGTTATTATCGGAGATTCGTGGAAGGATTTTCTCGAATCGCTACTCCATTAACTCAGCTGACTCAAAAAGATACAAAATTCGGTTGGAGTGAGGAATGTGAAAAGAGTTTTCAAGAACTCAAGAGGAGACTCATTTCAAAGACTGCTACGATAATACCATCCGCTCGGAGGGATTTGTCATCTCTGAAGGATGCTTGAGGCAAAGGGTTAGGATGTGTTCTCATGCAACATGGGAAAGTCATAGCCTATGCCTCACGACAACTCAAAGAATATGAGAGGAATTATCCTACTCATGATCTAGAGTTGGCAACAGTCGTTTTTGTGCTTAAGATTTGGAGGCATTACCTGTATGGAGAGAAGGTGGAGATCTATACGGATCATAAAAGCCTCAAATATTTCTTCACTCAAAAGGAACTCAACATGCGGTAACGACGATGGCTTGAGTTGTTGAAAGATTATGATCATACCATCCAACACCATCCTGGAAAAGCGAACGTAGTAGCTAACACATTGAGTAGAAGATCATATGCGGGTACGAGTGCAATATTGTCAACACAAAGGCCCATTTTGTATAACTTGGAAAGGATGGAAATAGAGTTAAATACTCTAGGGACCCATGTGATGATGGCGAATATACGAGTGGAACCAACTTTAATCGATAAAGTTAAAGCTGCTCAAGCTACTGCACTGGGTGTTCGATGCGTATGAGGAAGAAAGTGCAAGAAGGTGCTATTTCAGAAGCAAGAATCGATGAAGAAGGAATACTTCGAGTCAACTCCAGACTTTGTGTTCCTAACAATTCTGACTTGAAGTATAAAATCATGATGGAGGCGCATAACACACCGTTTGCAATCTATCCTGGGAGTACCAAAATGTATCGTGATCTTCGACTTATATTTTGGTGGAGCAATATGAAGAGAGAGATAGCGGAGTTTATCTCAAGGTGTCTAACTTGTCAACGAGTCAAGGCGGAGCATCAAGTTCCAAAAGGTCCATTGCAACCACTTGAAATTCTAGAATAGAAGTTGGAGCACATTACCATGGATTTCGTTACTTGTCTTCCCAAGGTTTCTCAAGGCATAGATGCAATTTAGGTCATTGTTGATAGATTGACCAAGTCTGCTCATTTCTTACCAATACAAGAAACTTATACACTTGAACGTCTTGCTAGTATGTATATAAACGAGATTGTAAGATTGCATGGTATGCCAGTATCCATAGTTTCTGATCGAGACCCAAGATTCACTTCAAGATTTTGGGTTAGTTTGCAAAAAGCTATGGCACAGATTTACGATTTAGTTTGGCATATCATCCTCAAACGGATGGGTAGTCGAAAAGGACTATTCAAACTCTTGAAGATTTATTAAGACTCTGTGTCCTTGACTTCAAGGGAAGTTGGGACAAGTTCTTACCATTGGTGGAGTTTTACTACAACAATAGTTATCAAGCAAGTATTGGCATGGCTCCATTTGAGGCGTCGTATGGAAGAAAGTGTCGTTCTCCAGTATGCTGGGATGAGGTGGGTGAAGCAACATTGTTGGGACCAGATTTGGTACGTATGACTACGAAAAAGATTCAAACGATCCGACAACATATAAAAACCCCACAAGATCGACAAAAGAGTTATGTTGATCTTCATCGAAAGGACGTGGAATTCAATATTGGAGATCATGTGTTGTTACGTGTTGCTCCATGGAAAGGAGTTACAAGATTTGGAAAGAGAAGAAAGCTCAATCCTCGATTCATTAGCCCATTTATAATCCTCGAACGAGTAGGAACTGTGGCCTATAGACTCGCCTTACCACCAAGTATGTCTCGTGTTCATAACGTTTTCCACAAATCTATGTTACGTAAATATGTGAAAGACCCGAACCACATTATGGAATTAGAACCAGACGAGATAGAGGAAGATTTAACGTATGAAGAGGTACATGTTAAAATCTTGGATAAGAAGGATCATATTCTACGCTCTAAAGATATACCTCAAGTCAAAGTTTTGTGGAGAAACCACGATGTTGAGGAAATAACCTAGGAGTTAGAATCTGAAATGAAATCAAGGTATCCTCACCTCTTCGACATACTAGGTACGCACCTTAATTTTGAGGATAAAATTTCATAAGAAGGGGAGATTGTAAACCCTAACTTTTATGAATAAAGAATAATTTTCTCGAAATATATTTTTGAATATTATGGTGTGGATTTGATATAATGTTATAGTTGTGGGTAATATTTATAAATTTTGCAAAGTAAGCAAGTGGTTATATAATATTGATTGGGTAGAGAATATTCATTTTAACGAGGAATATTAAATGCGGCGACGACACAATAATTAGTGGACCCCATGCGGAAGTATTGTAAGTAGTTAAAGCGACATAATTATCTTTTATAAAAAATAACGGCGGAAGTGTTACCGTTAAACTGTTGAACTACCCTTAGTAAAAGTATGCGATGTATGCGTGGTTGCATAGTAGCACACGGTATTGGTATTGATCTTTACGTGAGAAGTCACTCGATTATACTCAATTATTGCTACAGTAATTGTTGCATCATATCTCTCATATTATTGATTCGATTATTGTCACAGTATCATCTACATAATATGTTATATTATTAAATCAATAATTGAGACGACAAAGTTATTTATATTATTAAATTACAATATTTACAATGTCTAGAAGTTCTGTCAAGGAGAGGTTTGGTCATCTAATTGCCCGCCAATAAGGAGAAATCCTTATCGGAAAGCCCCCTCTTTCCTAGGAATGACCTGGTTATTAAATATTGTGAGTTATAATATTAATGATGAATAAGTTCGTATTGATTAAAGATGAAATTGATAGTTCTATTGTGTTGGAATTATTAGTGTTAGTTGAAATCGACATTTATTCTGATATTAATTGATGTCTAGAAGTTTTACTGACCAGTCGGGTAATTAATCGGATAAATGAGCAATTAATTGCTATTAATTCACATGATTATAACTATTTGTTCACATATGTGTACTATTGATTCACATTCTTGTACTATTAAGGGAGTTGGTGCAAGATTGATAATACTTGCATGACTAAGTTAAAAATAGAGGTATAGATGGAGGTACTATACTGTAATTCGTATTTTTACATGATTATAACTATTGATTCACATGATTGAACTATTGATTCACATTAGGGGAGGTGGTGCAAGTTTGATAATACTTGCAAGACTAAATTAAAAATGAAAGAAAAGTTGAAGGTATTGTACTGTAATATTTTGAGCCCCAAAATGTGCAATTATCGAAACTATATTTTCCTATAAATAGAAGCTCATTCTTCCTTCATTTCTCATTAATTCACTAAAGCTTTAGAGCAATTATTATAGAGAAAAATTATAGAGAGAAAGAAGAAGAGAAGTTTGTTACCTCACTATTCCAATATCCAGTTTCTTCTAAGGTAAGGGGTATTATTCTTTCGTATTCATGAAGAGAGTTATTTTCTTTCAATACTCGTAAGAGTTGTTATTCCATTCTTTATTATTATGTTGGAATAACTTTGCCTACATCTGAGTACGCATACATGGTGAAATTCTTCATTATTCCATTCTTTATTATTATGTTGGAATAACCTATCTGTGCGGTCTATCGCATGCCTGGTGAATTCTGTTGTTATTCCATTCTTTATTATTCTGTTGGAACATCCTGTCTGTGCGGATTACGCATGACCTAATTCCATTCTTTATTATTTTGTTGGAATATCCTGTTTGTGCGGATTACGCATGACCTGGTTCCATTCTTTATTATTCTCGCTGGAATAACACATGCATGCGTTTCTATCGCATGCACGGTGAATTCTTCTGTTATTCCATTCCTTATTATTCTGTTGGAATAACCTATCTATGTGGATTACCGCATGCATGGTGAATGATCCTTCGTATTCATTCCTTATTAAATTGTGAAAATGATCTATCTACGTGGATTATCGCATGGCGGGCGAAAATCCATTTGCAGTTTCATATATTCTATTATACTCAGTTGGTTAAAGTTTTGGCTTATTTACTCTATGAAATTAGTAGAATATCCTGGATATTTGCGCTTCATCCAGTATCTTTTCATGGAAATATTCTTCTGAGCATTCTTGAATTTTACTCCACAAAACAGTATCATGTTAACAATTTGGATGTAATTGATTTCAGGATAAATTAACTTATAAATCTTTAAAATTTATTCTTGAACTTGTTTTATTGAATTATTATGTCATTGTCATCATCCTCATGCTTATATTGTGATGAAAGTCATCTTTGGCTTACGTACATAGATGTACTTGGTATGATTATGACCAACGATCATTCGGTATAATCATGACCTGTAATGTTATAAATGATATGGTAAAAGTCCTCAGTGGCCTGTAGTGCATTGATGGACAGTTTTTAGTATGATTATGATCAGGAATTATTCGGTATAGTCATGACCATTGATGATTTAATGAATATCCTTGGCCCGTAGTGCAGGGATGATTCGATGATGTGGTTTATTTATTAAGCTGAGTCTCAGCGATAAAAATTGATGAAAATATTTTAAATCATAGAAGATAGTAGATATCATTCTCTACTTGACTCTTCTAATGGATTGCTTATTCCGTTGCAGTTAAACTTGATGTCTATTGTATTTTATCATTTTAACATTGTTGAAGACTAATGATAATTTATTATGCATTATCTTAGTCATAATATTTTTTACTGGGCTAGTTGAGCTCACCCTTTTGCTTTCATTGTTCTCTTCAGGAAATGAGGACGTAGCCGGGACTAGTCGGGGAACGGAGTGATGGTCCGAGATGGTCTATTAGTAGTCCTCACTATTCTATAAAATGGTGTGATAGTAAATATAATGAGGACTCTATTTGAGAGTGGATATTGTCTAGAAGGCAACATTCCTGTTTAAACTCTCAGTTATGTTTTGTCGTATATTACACGATGGTTGTATAATTTAGTTTGTATTTGAATTCTGTACCATGTATTTGGCGACTCAAGATGGGTGATGTATACCTGTTTTGGGGGTGTCACATTGGCGCTAGAAGGAGGGCTGATTATCTAGTGTTCTTAAATTTCAATCACAAAAAACTATTTTACGTTGGAAGTTATGGTGAAGAGTACGACAGCTACTGCCGAACGGCAACCAATGGTTGTGAGTTCGTCTTTACAACGTGTTTTTGTTAAGGATCAGTTGGATCCTTCAAAAAGTGCTCATGACAGTACTGCTTCTAAAGACGTTTCTGAAGGTTCTCATGCACGAGTTAAACATAATGCTAAGAGAAGATTGATTTTTGCAGCTGAGAAAGGACCTGACCATGGTCGGATAAGGGTAGAAGGCACACCGCCTAGAACCCTACACCGAAGTGGTCACGATGATAGATCTTCCAAGTTGGCTCAGATGGCAGAAGAAGCCGACAAAGCCTTAGAGGTTCTCCTGAAGTAGAGGGAAGATTTTGCTGAGCAGATGCTTCCTATGGCGAAGCTAAAGGATGAAGCTTTGAGTTATGCTCTGCTCAATCTGAAGGGCATAGCATATCTACACAACGGCAACTATGAAAAGGAAAGAAGTATGTACACTCTGGTCAAATATCCTGAGGCCGACCTCGGGATTGACGAAGGCCAAGAAGCCATAATCCTGACGGACCGAAGAGGGAACCCCACCCTATTGGTTCTCGAGAGCATGGTAGAGGCCGGCGAAGGAGAAGGTCTAGGGAATATACACCAGAGAATACAAAGAAGGCACTCCGCCTTGAATATTCTCGGCACAGTGACAGAGCCCCACGCCGAAGTAGATTCAGAAGTCATACTCCCGAGAATCCAATGAAGGCACACCGCCTTGTGGATACTCACTACCAGAGAAGTCCGTCTAGAGCAGTTAGTTCAGATGGTAAGGGTCAGTCTACTCATAAGAAGAAGATTTCTCCAGAAAAAGAAGTCTCCTCGCAGTCGAAAGGAGTAGCCTTTTTAGTCAAAGAATTGAAAGAGCTTCGAAAATAGCTAGCCGAAGTCCAACAAGTGAAAGATACTTCAGGGAAAAAGACTTCTCCTTTTTCTTTGGAGATTTTGAAGGAGAAAGTTGATTCCACTAAAAAACTTCCATATATGGAAAGTTACGATGGTTCTGGTGATCCTTATGACCATAGTCAGGCATTTGATAGGCTGGTGGATTATTACGATTTCTCCTATACAGCTAAATGTCAGATGTGACACCCCCAAACTAGGTATACATCACCCATCTTGAGTCGCCAAATACATGGTACAAAATTCAAATACAACTTAATACAACTGTCGTGTAAAATACGACAAAATATAAATTGAGAGTTTTAATACGAATATTGTCTTCTAGATAGTATTCAAGCTCAAAGGGAGTCCTCAATACATTTATTATCACACTATTTTATAGAATAGTGAGGACTACTAATGCAAATATCTAGACCGTCACTCCGTTCCCCGACTAGTCCCTGCTACGTTCTCATTTCTTGAAGAGAACAATGAAAGCAAAAGGGTGAGCTCAACTAGCCCAATAAGAAATATTATGACTAAGATAATGCAGAATAATTTATCGTTAGCATTCAACAGTGTTAAACCGATAAAATATAACAAACATCAAGTTTAATCATATAAGCGGAACAAGCAATCCATTAGAAGAGTCAAGTAGAGAATAAAATCTACTATCTTCTATGATTTAAAAGGTTTTTCATCACTTTTATCATTTGAGAGACTCGACAATAAATAAACCACATCATCCCCGCTTTTCTGGCCAAAGATATTCATTAGTATCATGACCACAATTATCTATGCACTACTACGCCAAGGACATTCGTATTTTCATCAATGGTCATGATCATGCCAACAACTGTCCATCAATGCACTATGGGCCAATGAGGATTTTTACCATATCATTTGTAACATTACGGTCATGATTATACCGAATAATTCCTGGTCATAATCATACCAAGTCGATCTATGCACTACAGGCCACAGATGACTTTCAACATAATATAAACATGAGGATGATGACAATGAATTCAATAAAACAAGTTCAAAGATAAATTTTTAAAGATTTATAATTTAATTTATCCAGAAATTAATAACGTCCAAATTGTCAACATGATACTACTTTATGGAGTAAAATTCAAGAATAATATTGTACCAAAAATAATTTGGACTGAAAACGAATCAATTTTTATCATGTATAGTACCCCGGGTGAATAGTACTCAAGTGAATAGTATCCCGTGAATAGTACTTCAGGAATAGTAACCCCGTAAATAGTACTCCGACATGAAAAAGTTAAAACTTATCAAGAATGCTCAAAATAATATTTCCATGAAAAGATACTGGATGAAGCGTAAATATCAAGGATATTCTACTAATTTCATGGAGTATAGAAGCCAAAACTTTAACCAAATGAGTATAGAATTCGAAATCTGAAACGAAATAATATTACTTATATACTACAGAGTATGAAAGAAAATATTATTTCAAGTGAATATTGAACAAAAATAACATCCCTTATGTGAGACCCCAAATTTTATGAATAAAGATTTAAATTTCTCAAAATATTTTTTTTGAATATTATGGTGTGGATTTGATATAATGTTATAGTTATGGGTAATATTTACAAATTTTGCAAAGTATGCAAGTTGTTATAAAATATTCGTTTGGTCGAGGAATATTCTTTTTATCGAGAATATCCGTACGACGGCACAATCATTAGTGGACCCCACAATAGAAGTATTGTCGTAGTTAGAAAATGACAGAATTATCATTTTATAAAAATAACGGCGAAAGTGTTACCATTAAAACTGTTGAACTACTCGGTAGTAAAAGTACAGTAATACGCGTGGTTGCATAGTAGCACATGGTATTGATTATTGATGCTTACGTAAGAAGTCACTCAGTTATACTCAATTATTGCTACAGTAATTGCTGCATCATATTTCTCATATTATTGATTCAATTATTGTCACAGTATTATCTGCATAATATATATTACTAAATCAATAATTGAGACGATAAAATTATTCATATTATTATTTGCAATATTGACAATGTCTAGAAGTTCTGTCAAGAAGAGGTTTGGTCAACTAATTGCTCGCCAATAAGGAGAAATCCTTATCGAAAAGCCCCCTCTTTCCTAGGAACGACCTGGTTGTTAAATATTGTGAATTATAATATTAATGATGAATAAGGTCGTGTTGATTAAAGATGAAATTGATAGTTCCATTGTGTTGGAATTGTTAGTGTTAGTGAAAATCGACATTTATTTCGATAATAATTGATGTCTGGAGGTTATATTGACCAATCGGGTAATTAACCGGATAAATGAGCAATTAATTGCTATTGATTCACATGATTATAACTATTTGTTCATATGTGTGTACTATTGATTCATATTCATTTACTATTAGGGGAGATGGTGCAAGATTGATAATACTTGCATGACTAAGTAAAAAATGGAGGTATAAATGGAGGTACTATACTGTAATTCATAATTTCACATGTCTAGAACTATTGATTCACATGATTTACTATTGATTCATATGATTTACTATTAGGGGAGGTGGTGTAAGTTTGATAATACTTGTAGGACTAATTTAAAAATGAAGAAAAAGAGGAAGGTATTATACTGTAATATTTCAAGTCCCAAAACGTGCAATTATCAAAACTATATTTTTCCTATAAATAGAAGCTCATTCTTCCTTCATTTCTCACCAATTCACTAAAGCTTTAGAGCAATTATTATAGAGAGAAATTATAGAGAGAAAGAAGAGGAGAAGTCTGCTACCTCACTATTCCAATATCCAGTTTCTTCTAAGGTAAGGGGTATTATTCTTTCAATACTCGTAGGAGTTGTTATTCCATTCTTTATTATTATGTTGGAATAACCTGTCTATGCGAAGTACCGCATACATGGTGAAATTATTCTGTCATTCCATTCTTTATTATTTTGTTGGAATAACTTTTATGCATGCGATTCTATCACATGCCTCGTGAATTCATTTGTTATTCCATTTTTATTATTCTCATTGGAATATCCTCGTGCAGTGTGGATTACGCATGACCTAGTTCCATTCTTTATTATTCATTGGAATATCACATGCATGCGGATTACGCATGACACGTTCCATTCTTTATTATTCTCATTGGGAATAACTCGTTTCTATGCGGTCTATCGCATGCATGGTGAATTCTTCTGTTATTCCATTCTTTATTATTCTGTTGGAATAACCTGTCTATGTGGATTACCGCATGCATGGTGAATGATCTTTTGTATTCATTCTTTATTAAATTGTGGAAATGATCTGTCTACGTGGATTACCGCATGGCGGGTGAAAATCCATTTGTAGTTTCGTATATTCTATTATTATAATCTGGGATATCATTTCTTTTGTACTCGTCATGAAATATCATTTTCTTTGGTATTTTTCTGTTACGAGTTACTATTCACCCAAATTACTATTCACCTAAATACTATTCACTCGGGTATTTGGGGTACTTATCATGCTGGGGTACTATTCACGAGGTACTATTCCCGAAGTACTATTCATAGGGTACTATTGCGGGGTACTATTTACTCGAAAAATATATTTATTTTCTTTCCAAATTATTTTTGGTACATGAATATTATTCTTGAATTTTACTCCACAAAGCAGTATCATGTTGACAATTTGGATTTTACAGTTGTATATCTTTGGCTTACGTGCAAAGATGGACTGTTGATTATTGGTTTTACAGTTGTATATCTTTGGCTTACGTGCAAAGATGAACTATTGATTGATGAGTATCTTTGGCTTACGTGCATAGATGGACTTGGTATGTTTATGACCAGGGATTATTCGGTATAATCATGACCTGTAATGTTATAAATGATGTGGTAAAAGTCCTCAGTGGCCTGTAGTGCATTGATGGATAGTTTTTGGTATGATTATGACCAGGGATTTTTCGGTATAGTCGTGACCATTTATGATTTAATGAATATCCTTGGCCCGTAGTGCATGGATGACTCGATGATGTGGTTTATTTATTAAGCTGAGTCTCAACGATAAAAATTGATGAAAACATTTTAAATCATAGAAGATAGTAGATTTTATTCTCTACTTGACTCTTCTAATGGATTGCTTATTCCACTGCAGTTAAACTTGATGTCTATTATATTTTATCAGTTTAACATTGTTGAAGACTAATGATAATTTATTCTGCATTATCTTAGTCATAATATTTCTTACTTGGCTAGTTGAGCTCACCCTTTTGCTTTAATTGTTCTCTTCAGGAAATGAGAACGTAGCCGGGACTAGTCGGGGAACGAAGTGATGGTCTGAGATGGTGTATTAGTAGTCCTCACTATTCTATAAAATAGTGTGACAATAAATGTAATGAGGACTCTATTTGAGAGTGGATATTGTCTAGAAGGCAACATTCCTGTTTAAACTCTCAGTTATGTTTTGTCGTATATTACACGACGGTTGTATAATTAAGTTTGTATTTGTATTCTGTACCATATATTTGTCGACTCAAGATGGGTGATGTATACCTATTTTGGGGGCGTCACAGTTGGTATCAAAGCTTAGGGATATAATCCCTGGATGAGATGTGAGACAAGAACTAGGATGGGAGAGATGGGAAATTTCTTCGCTAGTATGACCTACCTAAGTTTATTTGATATTTAATTGGTCGGTCAGAGTATAGGGATAATATGTGATATGTTAATTAACCCTAGTTTTGTGACAGTGTTTGAAAATGGCATCTGAAAATGTTGAGATCAACAATGAAGCACATGAGACCGTTGAGTCACCAACGATCAATACCCAGGATAATGTGCAACAGGAAGACAATAATCCTCAGGTAAATAACAACGCCGATCAAATGATGAATGATGGGATGTTCAGAGGCTTTATGAAATTCATTCAACATCAGGTAAGAGAGACTCCTATTCAAAATATAGGTGGAAAAAATGGCAACCCATGGTCGGTCACCGCTAAAAAGTTCAAGGAGCTGGGACCGCCAAAGTTTTTGGGAAAGCCAGAACCACTTAAGGCGGAGACGTGGTTAATGCAGATCACCAAGATATTTGATGTCTTGGGATGCTCTGAGGAGCAAAAGGTTCCCTTTGCCACCTTTATGTTGCGTGAAGAGGCAGATTATTGGTGGGAATCTGTAAAGCGTACCCAGCCTGACGCACTCAAGATGTCTTGGGAGAAGTTCCAAGAGTTGTTTAACGATAAGTAACTTCCCGAAAGTATTCGTCACATGAAGGAGGTGGAGTTCATCAAGTTGGAGCAAAATAATATGACCGTGTCACAATACGAGGCTAAATTTGCGGAGTTATCCCGATTTGCATCCCATTTGGTCGATAATGAGGAGCGAAAGACGCGAATATTTCAAAGAGGTTTGAAACCCGAAATACGTCAATACTTTATTTCTCATAAACTTTGTTTATATTCAGATGTTGTGAATAGGGCTCAGTTATTGGAGCGCGATAATAAGTCAGCACAACCAAAAGGCAATGACCAGCAACACGATAATAATCATACCGGTGCCAATGGCCATCGGAACAATGATAACCATCGTGGGGGAAATTATCATGCCAAGAATGGTAACCACTTCGGTGGTAATCATGGCCAAGATAATAGGAGTGGAAATTTCAAGAAGAGAAGGTTCAACAACGATGGAAAGATAACAACACCAACACCCGTTTTCAAGGAAGGAGAACGACCACCAATTGTATGCTTCAAATGCGGAGGGGAGGGACATATCAGTCCAAACTATATGTAGCAGTCCAAAACCTGTTACAATTATGGAAGAGAAGGTCACCTAGCTCGATTTTATCGTTCGAAAGTCAAGTCCAATTTGGGACGCACGGCACTAAAGAGGATACGAGATAAAACAAAGTTGGTGGTTTCAGGAAGAGCGTTTTTGTGACTTCTCAAAAGCGAAGTTACCCGAATGAAGTTAGCGCAGGTTAGTTAATTATAAATTCTTGCAAGTCTATACCTTATTAGATACTGGTTCTACCCATTCTTTTATCTCTCTTGCTTGCGCTCAACGTTTAAATTTGACTCCAGAGAAGTTAGACTTTGACTTATTGATTGAAACTTCGTTAGCAGAAACCTTCGTTACCTCCACTGTTTATAAATCTTGTTTGATTCAAATCGACACTTTCACGTTACATGTCAATCTTATCTCTTTGAAAATGCTTTCCTTTGATGTGATTTTAGGAATCAATTGGTTAACTACTCATCATGCTTTTTTTAGGTTGTTAGCTTTCATATTCCTAACCAACCTGTTATGCGAATTTAAGCAACCAAACCACTAAAGTCAATCATTGTCATATCAAGCCATAAGTAAAGAGACCCGAGCCTTTCGCTTGTGACTTCCTTGTGTGGAATGCACCGAAGCCAGACTTTCTGTAGACGACGTCGTGAATGACGATGACAAGTTGATAGGTATCAATGTGACGTGTTATCCAAGTCTTGGATGAGGGTCACAGTTTTGAATGATATTTCTATTGTTAATAAATTTCTTGACATATTCCTGAAGACTTCTTAGGCTAACTCTAGAGCGTGAAATCGAATTTTGTATTGACCCCAGTACAAAACCCATTTCTAAAACCCTTAAATATTTCTTCACCTAGAATGAACGTATTATGCACCAAAGACGTTGGCTCGAGCTGTTGAAGATTACGATCGTACCATTCAATACCATCGTGGGAAAGCAAACATGGTAGCTGACGTGTTGAGTAGAAGATCATATGCGTTTACGAGTGCAATGTTATTAACACAAAAACCCATTTCGTATAACTTACAAATGATGAAGATAGAGTTAAAGACTCTAGGGACCCACGTGAAGATAACGAATATACGAGTAGAATCGACTTTAATCGATAAAGTTAAAAGCTGCTCAAGCTACACACCTGAATCTGATGAATGTGAAGAAGAAGGTTCAAGAAGGCATTTCTCAACCCTCGATTTTATTGGCCCATTTGAAATCCTCGATGGAGTAGGAACTGTGGCCTATAGACTCGTTTTACCGCCAAGTATGTCGCGTGTTCATAACGTTTTTCACGTATCGATGTTACGTAATTATGTGGATGACCCGAACCACATTATTAAATTAGAACTAGACGAGATAGCAGAAGATTTAACGTATGAGGAGATACATGTTAAAATCTTGGATAAGAAGGATCGTATTCAACACTTAAAGGTTATACCTCAAGAGTTGGAATATGAAATGAAGTCATGGTATCCTCACCTCTTCGGCATACCAGGTACGTACGTAAATTTCAAGGGCAAAATTTCATAAAGAGGGGAGATTGTGAGACCCCAAATTTTATGAATAAAGATTTAAATTTCTCAAAATATTTTTTTTGAATATTATGGTGTGGATTGGATATAATGTTATAGTTATGGGTAATATTTACAAATTGTGCAAAGTATGCAAGTTGTTATAAAATATTCATTTGGTCGGGGAATATTCTTTTTGTTGGGAATATCCGTACGATGGCACAATCATTGGTGGACCTCACAATGGAAGTATTGTCGTAGTTAGAAAATGAAAGAATTATCATTTTATAAAAATAACGGCAAAAGTGTTACTGTTAAAACTGTTGAACTACTCGGTAGTAAAAAAATAATGTCTGGCGTGGTTGCATAAGTAGCACACACCATTGATTATTGATGCTTACGTAAGAAGTCACTCAGTTATACTCAATTATTGCTATAGTAATTGCTGCATCATATTTCTCATATTATTGATTCAATTATTGTCACAATATCATCTGCATAATATATATTACTAAATCAATAATTGAGACGACAAAGTTATTCATATTATTATTTGCAATATTGACAATGTCTAGAAGTTCTGTCAAGGAGAGGTTTGGTTACCTAATTGCGCGCCAATAAGGAGAAATCCTTATCGCAAAGCCCCATCTTTCCTGGGAACGACCTGGTTGTTAAATATTGTGAATTATAATATTAATGATGAATAAGTTCGTGTTGATTAAAGATGAAATTAATAGTTCCATTGTGTTGGAATTATTAGTGTTAGTGAAAATTGACATTTATTTCGATAATAATTGATGTCTGGAGGTTATATTGACCAATCGGGTAATTAACCGGATAAATGAGCAATTAATTACTATTGATTCACATGATTATAACTATTTGTTCACATGTGTGTACTATTGATTCACATTCATTTACAATTAGGGGAGATGGTGCAAGATTGATAATACTTGCATGACTAAGTTAAAAATGGAGGTATAGATGGAGGTACTATACTGTAATTCGTATTTTTACATGTCTAGAACTATTGATTCACATGATTTACTAATAGGGGAGGTGGTGCAAGTTTGATAATACTTGCAAGACTAAATTAAAAATGAAGAAAAAGAGGGAGGTATTATACTTTAATATTTTGAGCCCCAAAATGTGCAATTATCGAAACTATATTTTCCTATAAATAGAAGCTCATTCCTTCATTATTTTTTACCAATTCACTAAAGCTATAGAGCAATTATTATAGAGAGAAATTATAGAGAGAAAGAAGAAGAGAAGTCTGCTACCTCACTATTTCAATATCCAGTTTCTTCTAAGGTAAAGGGTATTATTCTTTCGTATTCATGAAGAGAGTTATTTTCTTTCAATGCTCGTAAGAGTTGTTATTCCATTCTTTATTATTATATTGGAATTACCTGTCTATGCGAAGTACCGCATACATGGTGAAATTCTTCTGTTATTCCATTCTTTATCATTCTATTGGAATAACTTTTTCTGCATGTATTCTATCGCATGCTCGCGTGAATTCTTGTTGTTCCATTCTTTATTATTCTATTGGAATATCCTGCTTATCTGGATTACGCATGACACAGTTCCATTCTTTATTATTCTGTTGGAATATCACATGCATGTGCGGATTACGCGACACAGTTCCATTCTTTATTATTCTTTTGGGAATAACTCAAATGCGTGTGATCTATCGCATGCATGGTGAATTCTTACATTATTCCATTCTTTATTATTCTGTTAGAATAACTTTGTCTACATGTTGATTACTGCATGCATGGTGAATGATCCTTTGTATTCATTCTTTATTAAATTCGGAAATGATCATCGTGTGGATTACTGCATGGCGGTGAAAATCCATTTGCGGTTTAAGTATATTCTATTATACTAATCGGGATATCATTTCTTTTGTACTTGTCATGAAATATCGTTTTCTTTGGTATTTTTTTGTTACGAGTTACTATTCATCAAAATTACTATTCACCTAAATACTATTCACTCGGGTATTTGGGGTACTTTTTTCATGTCGAGTACTATTCACGAGTCTACTATTCCAAGTACTATTCATAAGGTACTATTATGGGTACTATTTACCCAAAAAATATATTTCTTTTCTGTCCAAATTATTTTTGGTACATGAAAATTATTCTTGAATTTTACTCCACAAAGCAGTATCATGTTGACACTTTGGATATTTTTAAACACTGGATAAATTTAAAGTCTTTAATATTTATCCTTGATTTCGTTTGATTAATGCTTATATCATTGTCATCATCTTCATTATTATATTATGATGAAAGTCATCTTTGGCTTACGTCCAAAGATGGACTGTTGATTATTGATTTTACAGTTGTATATCTTTAGCTTACGTGCAAAGATGGACTGTTGATTATTGGTTTACGTGCAAAGATGGACTATTGATTATTGGTTTTATAGTTGTATATCTTTGGCTTACGTGCAAAGATAAACTATTGATTGATGAGTATCTTTGGCTTACGTGCATAGATGGACTTGGTATGATTATGACCAGGGTTTATTCGGTATAATCATGACCTGTAATGTTATAAATGATGTGGTAAAAGTCCTCAGTGGCCTGTAGTGCATTGATGGACAGTTTTTGGTATGATTATGACCAGGGATTATTCGGTATAGTCATGACCATTGATGATTTAATGAATATCCTTGGCCGTAGTAGTGCGGTATGACTCGATGATGTGGTTTATTTATTAAGGCGAGTCTCGATGATAAAAATTGATGAAAATATTTTAAATCATAGAAGATAGTAGATATCATGCTCTACTGACTCTTCTAATGGATTGCTTATTCAAGCTGCGCTTAAACTTGATGTCTATTGTATTTTATCAGTTTAACATTGTTGAAGACTAATGATAATTTATTCTGCATTATCTTAGTCATAATATTTCTTACTGGGCTAGTTGAGCTCACCCTTTGACTTTCATTGTTCTCTTCAGGAAATGAGAACGTAGCCGGGACTAGTCGGGGAACGGAGTGATGGTCCGAGATGGTGTATTAGTAGTCCTCACTATTCTATAAAATAGTGTGACAATAAATGTAATGAGGACTCTATTTGAGAGTGGATATTGTCTAGAAGGCAACATTCCTGTTTAAACTCTCAATTATGTTTTGTCGTATATTGCACGACGGTTGTATAATTAAGTTTGTATTTGTATTCTGTACCATGTATTTGGCGACTCAAGATGGGTGATGTATACCTATTTTGGGGGCGTCACGGTTGGTATCAAAGCTTAGTGATATGATCCCTGGCTGAGATGTGAGACAAGAACTAGGAGGGGAGAGATGGGGAATTCCTTCGCTAGTATGACCTACCTAAGGTTATTTGGTATTTAATTGGTCGGTCAGAGTATAGGGACAATATGTGATATGTTAATTAACCCTTGTTTTGTGACAGTGTTTGAAAATGGCATCTGAAAATGTTGAGATAAGCAATGAAGCACATGAGACCGTTGAGTCACCAACGATCAATACCCAGGATAATGTGCAACATGAAGACAATAATCCTCAGGTAAATAACAACACCGATCAAATGATGAACGATGGGATGTTCAGAGGCTTTATATAATTCATGCAACATCAGGTAAGAGAGACTATTGTTCAAAATATAGGTGGAGAAAATGGCAACCCATGGTCGGTCACCGCTAAGAAGTTCAAGGAGCTGGGACCACCGGAGTTTATAGGCCACAGTTCCTACTCGATCGAGGATTAAAAATGGACCAATGAATCGAGGATTAAGATTTCCTCTCTTTCCAAATCTCTTAACTCCTTTCCATGGGGTAACATGTAACAATACATGATCTCCAATATAGAATTTCACGTTCTTTCGATGAAGATCAACATAACTCTTTTGTCGATCTTGTGAGGTTTTTATACGTTGTCAGACCATTTGAATCTTTTACGTAGTTGTGACGCCCCCAAAATAGGTATACATCACCTATTCTGAGTCGCCAAATACATGGTACAGAATATAAATACAATCTTAAATACACAACATGAGCTGTGAGTTTTAATACAAATATTATCTTCTAGACAGTATTCAAACTCAAAATAAGTCTTCAATACATTTATTTTCACACTATTTCATAGAATAGTGAAGACTACTAATGCTATCATCTGGACCGTCACTCCATTCCCCGACTAGTCCCTGCTACGTTCTCATTTTCTGAAGAGAACAATGAAAGCAAAAGGGTGAGCTCAACTAGCCCAGTAAGAAATATTATGGCTAAGATAATGCAGAATAAATTATCGTTAGCCTTCAACAGTGTTAAACTGATACAATATAACAAACATCAAGTTTAACTGCAGCGGAACAAGCAATCCATTAGAAGAGTCAAATAGAGAATAAAATCTATTATCTTCTATGATTTAAAAGGTTTTCATCACTTTTACCGCTGAGACTCAGCTTATTAAATAAACCACGTCATCCCTGCACTATGGCCAAGGATATTAATTAGTATCACGACCACAAATTATCCATGCACTACGGGCCAAGGATATTCGTGTTTTCATCAATGGTCATGATCATGCCAACAACTGTCCATCAATGCACTACGGGCCAATGAGGACTTTTACCATATCATTTGTAACATTACGGTCATGACTATACCGAATAATCCCTGGTCATAATCATACCAAGTCCATCTATGCACTACAGGCCACATATGACTTTCAACATAATATAAACATGAGGTAGATGACAATGACATAATAATTCAATAAAACAAGTTCAAGAATTAAATTTTAAAGATTTATAAGTTAATTTATCCTGAACTCAAAAACGTCCAAATTGTCAACATAATCTTTGCTTTGTGGAGTAAAATTCAAGAATGCTTAGAAGAATATTTCCATGAAAAGATACTGGATGAAGCGCAAATATCCAGGATATTCTACTAATTTCATGGAGTATAGAAGCCAAAACTTTAACCAACTGAGTATAAAAGAATATATAAAACTGCAAATTGATTTTCGCCTGCCATGCGATAATCCACGTAGATAATAAGGAATGAATACAAAGGATATCATTCACCATGCATGTGGTAATCCACATAGACAGGTTATTCCCATAGAATAATAAAGAATGGAATAACAGAAGAATTCACCATGCATGCGATAGACCGCAAAGACAGGTTATTCCCAACAGAATAATAAAGAATGGAACAAGGTCATGCGAAATCCGCACACACAAGATATTCCAACATAATAATAAAGAATGGAATAACAACAGAATTCACCAGGCATGCGATAGACCAAGATGCATGGAAAGTTATTCCCAATGAATAATAAAGAATGGAACCAAATCATGCGAAATCCGCATGCATGTGAGATATTCTAACGTAATAATAAAGAATGAAATAACAACGAATTCACCGGGCATGATGATAGACCGCACATGCATGTGTTATTCCAACGAAATAATAAATAATGGAACCAGTCATGCGAAATCCATACGATGTGATATTCCAATAAAATAATAAAGAATGGAATAACAACGAGAATTCACCGGGCATGCGATAGGCCGCATGCGACGAGTTATTCCAACGAATAATAAATAATGGAACCAGTCATGTGAAATTCGCATTGCATGTGATATTCGAATAGAATAATAAAGAATGGAATAACAACGAGAATTCACCGGGCATGCGATAGGCCTTACAGATGAGTTATTCCAACAGAATAATAAATAATGGAATTAGGTCATGCGTAATACGCACGAGACGTGATATTCCAATGTAATAATAAAGAATGGCATAATGAAGAATTTCACCATGTATGCGAAGATTTGCATAGACAAAGTTATTCCAACATAATAATAAAGAATGGAATAACAATAGCTCTCTTCATGAAAATGAAAGAAATAATACCCACTTACCTTAGAATAAAAGTTTGGATCTTTGGAATAGAGAGGTAGCGGACTTCTCTTCTTCTTTTTTTCTATAATTTCTCTCTATAATAATTGCTCTATAGCTTTAGTGAATTGGTGAGAAATGAAGGAAGAATGAGCTTCTATTTATAAAAAAATATAGTTTCAATAATTGAACTTTTTGGGGCTCAAAAAATTACAGTACAATACCTCCAACTTTTCTTTCATTTTTAATTTAGTCCTGCAAGTATTATTAAACTTGCACCACCTCCCCTAATAGTAAATAATGTGAATCAATAGTTCAACCATGTGATTCAATAGTTATAATCATGTGAAAATACGAATAACAGTATAGTACCTCCATCTATACCTCCATCTTTAACTTAGTCATGCAAGTATTATCAATCTTACACCAACTCCCCTAATAGTACAAGAATATGAATCAATAGTACACACATGTGAACAAATAGTTATAATCATGTGAATTAATAGCAATTAATTTCTCATTTATCCGGTTAATTACCCGCTAGTCAGTATAACTTCCAGACATCAATTAATATCGAAATAAATGTCGATTTCCACTAACACTAATAATTTCAACACAATGGAACTATCAATTGCATCTTTAATCAACACGAACTTATTCATCATTAATATTATAACTCACAATATTTAACAACCAGGTCGTTTCCAGGAAAGAGGGGGCTTTCCGATAAGGATTTTTCCTTTTTAGCGCGCAATTAGATGACCAAACCTCTCCTTGACAGAACTTCTAGACATTGTCAATATTGCAAATAATAATATGAATAACTTTGCCGTCTCAATTATTGATTTAATAATATAATATATTATACAGATGATATTGTGACAATAATTGAATCAATAATATGAGAGATATGATGCAACAATTATTGTAGCAATAATTGAGTATAACTGAGTGACTTCTCATGTAAGCATCAATAACCAATACCGTGTGCTACTATGCAATCACGCGTATTACTGTACTTTTATTACCGGGTAGTTCAACAATTTTAACGGTAACACTTTCGCCGTTATTTTTAATAAAAGATAATTCTGTCGTTTTCTTACTACGACAATACTTCCGTTATGGGGTCCACCAATGATTGTGCCGTCGTACGAATATTTCCTGTTAAAACGAATATTCTCCGACCAATCGAATATTATATAACCACTTGCTTACTTTGCAAAATTTGTAAATATTACCCACAACTATAAAATTATATCAAATCTACACCATAATATTCAAAAAAATATTTCGAGAAATTTAAATCTTTATTCATAAAATCTGGGGTCTCACAATCTCCCCTCCTTATAAAATTTAAGCCCTCGAATTTTACGTGCGATACTGGTATCTTAGAAGAGGTGAGGAAACCTTGAATACCTTTATCGTCGAAAACATTACACGTTGCATACGTGCATGCCCGATTTCCTCCGATTGCCTCTGAATGCACATCTGTCCCTAAAATAGCCACTTTAGGCCTTGATACCGACGTCAAATCTCAAAATATAAAGAATAAAAGTTTTAGGTCTACTCGTTATCTTTCTGAATCACCTCAATCGGAGTTTGTATGAAAAAGTTATGCCCAATTTATTAAAGGACGTCCGGACAGATTTTGGCTTAACACTTGACCAGCGCCTAGGCGCCCAAATTTGGCCTTAAGCGGCGCTTAAGCGCCCAAAACATGATTCTAAGCACTGCCTAGTGCCTAGGCGCTTGACCTTTGGCACTTAACTCTAATTTTCCAGATTTTGCAACTTTTGACACACATACTTCAAATCTTCATAACTTCTTCACCCGTTATAGGAATTAGTCCGTTTTTGAGGCTATGGAAAGCTTGTAACATGCTCTATAAAACCCCCATGATTTCATAATTTTTTAGATTCAGTAATTATTCTAAAATTTGGCTCCAAAGTCCCCCGAGACTATGTTTTTACTAACAACGATACGTGAAAAACGTTATGAACACGCGACATACTTGGCGGTAAAACGAGTCTATAGGCCACATTTCCTACTCGATCGAGGATTTCAAATGGGCCAATAAAATCTAGGGTTGAGATTTCCTCTCTTCATCGATTTTTGCTTCTAGAATAACGCCCGCTTGAACCTTCTTCTTCACATTCATCAGCTCCAGGTGTGTAGTTTGAGCGGCTTTAACTTTATCGATTAAAGTCGATTCTACTCGTATATTCTTTATCTTCACGTGGGTCCCTAGAGTCTTTAACTCTATCTTCATCATTTGTAAGTTATACGAAATGGGTTTTTGTGTTAACAACATCGCACTCGTAAATGCATACGATCTTCTACTCAACGCGTCAGCTATCACGTTCGCTCTTCCACGATGATATTGAATGGTATAGTCGTAATCTTCAACAGCTCGAGCCAACGTCTTTAGCGCATAATACGTTCGTTCTAGGTGAAGAAATATTTAAGGGTTTTAGAAATTGGTTTTGTACTGGGGTCAATACAAAATTCGATTTCACGCTCTAGGGTTAGGCTAAGAAGTCTTCAAGAATACGCCAGGAAATTTATTAGAAATAGAAATATCATTCAAAACTGTGACTCTCATCCTAAGACTTGGATAGCACGTCACATTGATACCTATCAACTTGTCATCGTTATTCACAGTGTCCCCTACAGATAATCTAGCTTTGGTGCATTCCACACAAGGAAGTCACTAGCGAAAAGCTTGGGGCTCTTTACTTATGGCTTGATATGACAATGATTAACTTTAGTGGTTTGGTTGCTTGAATTCTCATGATATGTTGGTTAAGAATATGAAAGCTAACAACCTTACGAAAAGCATGATGAGTAGTTAACCAATCAATTCCTAAAATCACATCAAAGGCAAGTATTTTCAAAGAGATAAGATCGACAGGTAAAGCGAAAGTGTTGATTTGAATCAACAAGATTTATAAACAGTGGAGGTAACGAAGGTTTCTACTAACAAAGTTTCAACCAATAAGTCAAAGTCTAACTTCTCTAGAATTAAATTTAAACATTGAGCGCAAGCAAGAGAGATAAAAGAATGGGTAGAACCGGTATCTAATAAGGTATAGACTTCACAAGAATTTATAATTAACTAACCCGTGCTAACTTCGTTCGGGTTACCCGCTTTTTGAGAAGTCACGAAAAACGCTCTTCCTGAAACAACCAACTTTATTTTGTCCGTATCCTCCTTTGGTTCCACCGTCCCAGCTGGACTTGACTTCCCTGAACAACAAAATCGAGCTAGGTGACCTTCTCTTCCATAATTGTAACAGGTTTTGGATTGCTGCATACAGTTTGGACTGATATGTCCCTCCCCTTCGTATTTGAAGCATATGATAGGTGGTCGTTCTCCTTCCTTAACAACGGGTGCTGATGCTGACGTCTTTCCATCATTGTTGAATCTCCTCTTCTTGAAATGTCCATTCTTATTGTTTTGGCCATAATTACCACCAAAGTGGTTACCATTTACGCATATTGATTCCTCCACGCTTATTGTCACCGCTTGATGATGGCTTATCACGTGTATTATCATTTTGCGGTACCGCTCTCTTTTGGTTGGGTTGACTCATTATCGCGCTCCAATAACTGAGCCCTATTAATAACATCTGAATATAAACACAGTTTATGAGAGATAAAATATTGACATATCTCGAGTTTCAAACCTCTTAGAAATATTTGCATCATTCTCTCCTCATTATCAACCAAATGGGACGCAAACTGGGACAACTCGCCAAACTTTGCTTCGTACTGCGACACGGTCATGTTGTTTTGCTCCAGTTTAATGAACTCTACCTCTTTCATGTGACGAATACTTTCGGGAAAGTACTTGTCGTTGAATAGTTCTTGGAACTTCTCCCAAGACATCTTCAGTGCGGCAGGTTGACTACGCTTTACAGATTCCCACCAGTAATCTGCCTCTGCCCGAAACATGAAGGTGGCAAAGGGAACCTTTTGCTCCTCGGAGCATCCCAAGACATCAAATATCTTGTTGATCTGCTTTATCTACGTCTCCGCCTTAAGTGGTTTTGGCTCTCCAAAAAACTCCGGTGGTCCCAGCTCCTTGAACTGTTTAGCGATTGATCATTCCAGAGAGTTGCCAAAGTGTTTCCACCTGCATTTTGGATAGGAGCCGCTCTTGCCTGATGTTGCATGAATTGCATAAAGCCTCTGAACATTCCATCGTTCATCATTTGGTCAGTGTTGTCGTTTGAATGAGGATTGTCGCCTTCCTGATGCTCATTATCCTGATTATTGATCTGTGGAGACTCCATGGTCTCCTGTGCTCCACTGCTATTTTCAACATTCTCGGATGTCATTTTTAAATACTGCCACAAAACAAGGGTTAACTAACATATCACATATTATCCCTATACTCTGACCGACCAATTAAATACCAAATAAACTTAGGTAGGTCATACTAGCGAAGGAATTCCCCGTCTCTCCCCTCCTAGTTCTTGTCTCACATCTCAGCCAGGGATCATATCCCTAAGCTTTGATACCAACTGTGACGCCCCCAAAAGAGGTATACATCACCTATTCTGAGTCATCAAATATATGGTACAGAATACAAATACAATCTTAAATATACAACATAAGCTATGAGTTTTAATACAAATATTGTCTTCTAGACAGTATTCAAACTCAAAATAAGTCCTCAATACATTTATTATCACACTATTTCATAGAATAGTAAGGACTACTAATGCTATCATCTGGACCGTCACTCCATTCCCCGACTAGTCCCTACTACGTTCTCATTTCCTGAAGAGAACAATGAAAGCAAAAGGGTGAGCTCAACTAGCCCAGTAAGAAATATTATGGCTAAGATAATGCAGAATAAATTATCGTTATCCTTCAACAGTGTTAAACTGATACAATATAACGAACATCAAGTTTAACTGCAGCGGAATAAGCAATCCATTAGAAGAGTCAAGTAGAGAATAAAATCTACTATCTTCTATGATTTAAAAGGTTTTTCATCACTTTTATTGCTGAGACTCAGCTTATTAAATAAACCACGTCATCCCTGCACTATGGCCAAGGATATTAATTAGTATCACGACCACAAATTATCCATGCACTACGGGCCAAGGATATTCGTGTTTTCATCAATGGTCATGATCATTCCAACAACTGTCCATCAATGCACTACAGGCCAATGAGGACTTTTACCACATCATTTATAGCATTACGGTCATGACTATACCGAATAATCCCTGGTCATAATCATACCAAGTCCATCTATGCACTACAGGCCACATATGACTTTCACCATAATATAAACATAAGGATGATGACAATGACATAATAATTCAATAAAACAAGTTCAAGAATTAAATTTTAAAGATTTATAAGTTAATTTATCCTGAACTCAAAAACGTCCAAATTGTCAACATGGTACTGTTTTGTGGAGTAAAATTCAAGAATGCTCAGAAAAATATTTCCATGAAAAGATACTGGATGAAGCGCAAATATCCAGGACATTCTACTAATTTCATGGAGTATAGAAGCCAAAACTTTAACCAACTGAGTATAATAGAATATATGAAACTGCAAATGGATTTTCTTCCGCCATGCGGTAATCCACGTAGACAGATCATTTCCACAATTTAATAAGGAATGAATACAAAGGATCATTCACCATGCATGTGGTAATCCACATGAGCGAAAAGTTATTCCAACGAGAATAATAAAGAAAGGAATAACGAAGAATTCACCATGCATGCGATAGACCGCACAAAACAAAAGTTATTCCCAACGAGAAAAATAAAGAATGGAACCAGTCATCATACGAAATCCGCATGCATGGATATTTCAAATGAGAATAATAAAGAATGAAATAACAACGAAATTCACCGGGCATGCGATAGAATAATCGCATGCATGGTTATTCCAATGAAATAATAAATAATGGAACCGAGTCATACGAAATCCGCATGCAGACGGTGATATTCCAATAGAATAATAAAGAATGGAATAACAACGAGATTCACCATGCATGCGATGAGGCCGCGCAGACGTGTTATTCCAACGAATAATAAATAATGGAACTGTGTCATGCGTAATACGCCTGCATGTGATATTCAACGGAATAATAAAGAATGGAATAACAAAAGAATTTCACCATGTATGCGGTACTTCGCATAGACAGGTTATTCTAATAGAATAATAAATAGTGGAACCCGAATTAAATGCGTGTCTACTATAGACAAGATATTCCAAAAGAATAATAAAGAATGGCATAACAGAAGAATTTCACTATGTATGCGGTACTTCGCATAGACAGGTTATTCCAACATAATAATAAGGAATGGAATAACAATAGCTCTCTTCATGAAAATGAAAGAAATAATACCCCTTACCTTAGAATAAAGCTGGATACTGGAATAGAGAGGTAGCAGACTTCTCTTTTTCTTTCTCTCTATAATTTCTCTCAATAATAATTGCTCTATAACTTTAGTGAATTGGTGAGAAATGAAAGAAGAATGAGCTTCTATTTATAGAAAAATATAGTTTCGATAATTGCACGTTTTGGGGCTCAAAAAATTACAGTACAATACCTCCAACTTTTCTTTCATTTTTAATTTAGTCCTGCAAGTATTATCAAACTTGCACCACCTCCCCTAATAGGGAATAATGTGAATCAATAGTTCAATCATGTGATTCAATAGTTATAATCATATGAAAATACGAATAACAATATAGTACCTCCATCTATACCTCCATCTTTAACTTAGTCATGCAAGTATTATCAATCTTACACCTCCCCCTAATAGTACAAGAATGTGAATCAATAGTACACACATGTGAACAAATAGTTATAATCATGTGAATTAATAGCAATTAATTGCTCATTTATCCAGGTTAATTACTGCATTGGTCAAGATAACTTCCAGACATCAATTAATATCGAAATAAATGTCGATTTCCACTAACACTAATAATTCCAACACAATGGAACTATCAATTTCATCTTTAATCAACACGAACTTATTCATCATTAATATTATAACTCATGATATTTAACAACCCGTGTCGTTCCCGAGAAGAGGGGCTTTTCAGATAAGGATTTCTCCTTATTTGTGCGCAATTAGATGACCAAACCTCTCCTTGATGAACTTCTAGACATTGTCAATATAGCAAATAATAATATGAATAATTGAATCAATAATATAAGAGATATGATGTAGCAATTCATCAGTAGCAATAATTGAGTATAAGCGGTGACTTCTCACGTAAGCATCAATAATCAATACTGTAGTGTTCTTCTATGCAACCACGCGTATTACTGTACTTTTACTACCGGGCAGTTCAACAATTTTAACAGTAACACTTTCGCCGTTATTTTTAATAAAAGATAATTCTGTCATTTTCTTACTACGACAATACTTCCGTTGTAGGGTCCACCAATGATTGTGCCGTCGTACAAATATTCCCTGTTAAAACGAATATTCCCCGACCAATCGAATATTATATAACCACTTGCTTACTTTGCAAAATTTGTAAATATTACCCACAACTATAACATTATATCAAATCCACACCATAATATTCAAAAAAATATTTCTAGAAATTTAAATCTTTATTCATAAAATCAGGGGTCTCACAGTAGTCATACGTACAAACTCCGATCCCAACAACGTTGCTTCACCCACCTCATCCCAGCATACTGGAGAACGACACTTTTTTCCTTATAACGCCTCAAATGGAGTCATGCCAATACTTTCTTGATAACCTTTGTTGTAGGAAAACTCCACCAATGGTAAGAACTTGTCCCAACTTCCCTTAAAGTCAAGTACACAGAATCTTAATAAATCTTCAAGAGTTTGAATAGTCCTCTCCGACTGCCCGTCCGTTTGAGGATGATATGCCGAGCTAAATCGTAAATCCGTGCCCATAAATTTTTACAAACTAACCCAAAAATGTGAAGTGAATCTTGGGTCTCGATAAGAAACTATGGATACTGGCATACCATGCAGTCTTACAATCTCATTTATGTACATACGAGTAAGACGTTCAAGTGTATAATTTTCTCGTATAGGTAAGAAATGAGAAGACTTGGTCAATCTATCAACAATGACCCAAATCGCATCTATGCCTTGAGAAACCTTACGAAGACCAGTAACGAAATCCATGTTAATGTGCTCCCACTTCCATTCTGGAATTTCAAGTGGTTGCAATGGACCTTTTGGTACTTAATGCTCCGTCTTGACTCGTTGACAAGTTAAACACTTTGAGATAAACTCCGCTATCTCTCTCTTCATATTGCTTCACCAAAATGTATGTCGAAGATCACAATACATTTTGGTACTCCCAGGATGGATTGAAAACGGTGTGTTGTGCGCCTCTATCATGATTTTATACTTTAAATCAGGGTCGTTAGGAACACAAAGTCTGGATTTGACTCGAAGTATTCCTTCTTCATTGATTCTTGCTTCCGGCATAACACCTTCTTGCACTTTCTTCCTCATATGCATCAGCTCCAGGTCTGTAGCTTGAGTAGCTTTAACTTTATCGATTAAAGTCGGTTCTACTCGTATATTCGCCATCATCACATAGGTCCCTAGAGTCTTTAACTCTATCTCCATCCTTTGCAAGTCATACAAAATTGTCCTTTGCGTTGACAATATCGCACTCGTACCCGCATATGATCTTCTACTCAATGCGTCAGCTACCATGTTCGCTTTTCCAAGATGGTATTGGATGGTATGATCATAATCTTTCAAAAGTTCAAGCCAACGTCGTTGTCACATGTTGAGTTCCTTTTGAGTGAAGAAATATTGAAGGCTTTTATGATCAGTATAGATCTCCACCTTCTCTCCATACAGGTAATGCCTCCAGATCTTTAGTGCAAAAATGACTGCTGCCAACTCTAGATCATGAGTAGGATAATTCCTCTCATATTCTTTGAGTTATCGTGAGGCATAGGCTATGACTTTCCCATATTGCATGAGAACACATCCTAACCCTTTGCCCGAAGCATTGTATCCCTCCATACCAGATGGTATTGTCAGAACAGGTGCTGAAATAAATCTTTTCTTGAGTTCTTGAAAACTCTTCTCACATTCCTCGCTCCAACCGAACTTTGTATATTTTCAAGTCAGCTGAGTTAATGGAGTAGCGATTCAAGAAAATCCTTCCACGAATCTCCGATAATAACTAGCTAAGCAGAGAAAGCTACGTACTTCGGTCATTGACTTTGGTTGCTCCCAGCTTTGAATTGCTTCAATCTTTGCTGGGTCAACAGATATTCCATGATTTGATATCACGTGCCCAAGGAATGCAACTTCCTCAAGCCAGAACTCATATTTCTTCAACTTGGCATATAACTTGTTTTTACGAAGCTTTTGGAGTATCAGCCTCAAGTGTTACTCATGGTCTTCACGGGTTTTGGAGTATATGAGGATGTCATCAATAAAGATGACCACAAAGTGATTCAAATATTCCTTGAATACTCGGTTCATCATGTCCATAAAGGCAGCAGGAGAATTAGTCAATCCAAAAGACATGACTAGGAATTCATAATGCATGTACCGAGTTCTGAAAACAGTCTTTGGAATGTCTTCATTTTTAATCTTCAACTGATGATATCCGGAATGAAGATCAATCTTTGAAAAGAATTTGGCTCCTTGCAACTGGTCAAACATGTCATCAATGCGAGGTAATGGGTACCTATTTTTGATGGTGATATGATTCAACTCCCGATAATCAATACAAAGTCGCATACTTCCATCTTTCTTCTTCATGAATAGAACAGGAGCACCCCAAGGAGACGTACTAAGACGAATGAAACCGATGTCTAATAATTCTTGTACTTGGGTTTTTAACTCCTGAAGTTCAATAGGAGCCATTCGATATGGGGATTTGGAAATGGGTTTTGTACCGGATTCAAGGTCGATACAAAATTCAATTTCACACTCTGGGGGTAGGCCAGGAAGTTCTTCAGGGAATACGTCAGGAAATTTATTAACAATAGAAATATCATTCAAATCTGACGTATTTTTATTTAAATCCGTGACATGGGCTAAGAAAGCATGACATCCGTTTTTCAATAAACGAATAGCTTTATGGCTTGATATGACAATGATTGATTTTAGTGGTTTGGTTACTTGAATTCGCATAATAGGTTGGTTAGGAATATGAAAGCTAACAACCTTACAAAAACAATCGATTTTAGCATGATGAGTAGTTAACCAATCAATCCCTAAAATCATATCAAATGCAAGTATTTTCAAAGAAATAAGATCGACATGTAACGTGCGGTTACCGATTTGAATCAAACAAGACTTATAAACAGTGGATGTAATGAAGGTTTCTCCCAACGGAGTTTCAACAGATAAGTCAAAGTCTAATTTCTCCAGAGTCAAATTTAAACGTTGTGCGCAAGTAGGAGAAATGAAAGAATGGGTAGAACCGGTATCAAATAAAGTATAAACTTCGCTAGAGTTTATGATTAGCTTACTCGTGATCACCTCGTTCGGATTCCTCACTTTTTTGGGAGGTTACGACAAATGCTCTCCCTTGAACTACCGATTTTGTCTTGTCTAGGACACCCTTTGATGCCTCTATCCCAGCTGGACTTGACTTTGGTGCACGACAAAATCGGGCTAGGTGACCTTCTTTTCCATAATTGTAACACGCGCTGATCGCATCACGCAGCTTTTTGATCGATATGTCCCTCCCCTCCGCATTTGTAACATACGATCGGCGGTCGTTCTCCTTCCTTAACAACAAGTACTGGTTGTGAGACCCCAAATTTTATGAATAAAGATTTAAATTTCTCGAAATATTTTTTTTGAATATTATGGTGTGGATTTAATGTTATAGTTTTGGGTAATATTTACAAATTTTGCAAAGTATGCTAGTTGTTATAAAATATTCGTTTGGTTGGGGAATATTATTTTTGTCGGGAATATCCGTACGACGACACAATCATTGGTGGACCCCACAATGAAAGTATTGTCGTAGTTAGAAAACGACAGAATTATCATTTTATAAAAATAATGGCGAAAGTGTTACCGTTAAAACTGTTGAACTACTCGGTAGTAAAAGTACAGTAATACGCATGGTTTTATAGTAGCATACGATTATTGATGCTTACGTAAGAAGTCACTTAGTTATACTCAATTATTGCTTCAAAGATATTCTTTGCATCATATTTCTCATATTATTGATTCAATTATTGTCACAGTATCATCTGCATAACATATATTACTAAATCAATAATTGAGACTGCAAAGTTATTCATATTATTATTTGCAATATTGACAATGTCTAGAAGTTCTGTCAAGGAGAGGTTTGGTCACCTAATTGCGCGCCAATAAGGAGAAATCGTTATCGGAAAGCCCCCTCTTTCCTGGGAACGACTTGGTTGTTAAATATTGTGAATTATAATATTAATGATGAATAAGTTCGTGTTGATTAAAGATGAAATTGATAGTTCCATTGTATTGGAATTATTAGTGTTAGTGAAAATCAACATTTATTTCGATAATAATTGATGTCTGGAGGTTATATTGACCAATCGGCTAATTAATCGGATAAATGAGCAATTAATTGCTATTGATTCACATGATTATAATTATTTGTTCATATGTGTGTACTATTGATTCACATTTATTTACTATTAGGGGAGATGGTGCAAGATTGATAATACTTGCATGACTAAGTTAAAAATGGAGGTATAGATGGAGGTACTATACTATGTATTTTCACATGTCTAAAACTATTGATTCACATGATTTACTATTAGGGGAGGTGGTGCAAGTTTGATAATACTTGCAGGACTAAATTAAAAATGAAGAAAAAGAGATAGGTATTATACTGTAATATTTTGAGCCCCAAAATGTGAAATTATCGAAACTATATTTTCCTATAAATAGAAGCTCATTCCTTCATTATTTTTCACCAATTCACTAAAGCTATAGAGCAATTATTATAGAGAGAAATTATAGAGAGAAAGAAGAAGAGAAGTTTGCTACCTCACTATTGCAGTATCCAGTTTTCTTCTGAGGTAAGGGGTATTATTCTTTCTTATTCATGAAGAGAGTTATTTTCTTTCAATACTCGTAAGAGTTGTTATTCCATTCTTTATTATTATGTTAGAATAACTTTCTCTATCACAATCTGACATACATGGTGAAATTCTTCTGTTATTCCATTCTTTATTATTTTGTTGGAATAACCTGTCTGTGCGGTCTATCGCATGCCTAGTGAATTTTGTTGTTATTTCATTCCTTATTATTCTATTGGAATATCCTGTCTATGCGGATTACGCATGACCTGGTTCCATTCTTTATTATTCTATTGGAATATCCTGTCTGTGCGGATTACGCAATACCTTATTTCTCATAAACTTTGTTTATATTCAGATGTTGTGAATAGGGCTCAGTTATTGGAGCGCGATAATAAGTCAGCACAACCAAAAGGTTATGACCAGCAACATGATAATAATCATACCCATGGTAACAAACCATCTAACAATGATAACCATCGTGGGGAAATTATCATGCCAAGAATGGTAACCACTTCGGTGGTAATCATGGCCAAGATAATAGGAGTGGAAATTTCAGGAAGAGAAGGTTCAAAAACGATGGAAAGACAACAGCACCAACACCCGTTTTCAAGGAAGGAGAACGACCACCAATTGTATGCTTCAAATGTGGAGGGGAGGGACATATCAGTCCAAATTGCGTGATGCAGTCCAAAGCATGTTACAATTGTGGAAAAGAAGGTCACCTAGCCTGATTTTGTCGTGTGCCAAAGTCAAGTACAGCTGGGACGGTGGTACCAAAGGCGGATACGGACAAAACAAAGTCGGTGGTTTCAGGAAGAGCGTTTTTCATGACTTCTTAAAAAGCGAGTGACCCGAACGAAGTTAGCACGGGTTAGTTAATTATAAATTCTTGCAAAGTCTATCCCTTATTAGATACTGGTTCTACCCATTATTTTATCTCTTTTGCTTGCGCTCAATGTTTAAATTTGACTCTAGAGAAGTTAGACTTTGACTTATCGATTGAAACTTCGTTAGCAGAAACCTTCGTTACCTCCACTATTTATAAATCTTGTTTGATTCAAATTAACACTTTCACGCTACTTGTCGATCTTATCTCTTTGAAAATGCTTGCCTTTGATGTGATTTTAAGAATCGATTGGTTAACTACTCATCATGCTTTTCGTAAGGTTGTTAGCTTTCATATTCCTAACTAACCTGTTATGCGAATTCAAGCAACCAAACCACTAAAGTCAATCATTGTCATATCAAGCCATAAGTAAAGAGCCCCGAGCCTATCGCTTGTGACTTCCTTGTGTGGAATGCACCGAAGCCAGACTTTCTATAGGCGACGTCGTGAATGATGATGACAAGTTGATAGGTATCAATGACACGTGTTATCCAAGTCTTGGATGAGGGTCACAGTTTTGAATGATATTTCTATTGTTAATAAATTTCCTGACGTATTCTTGAAGACTTCTTAGCCTAACCCTAGAGCGTGAAATAGAATTTTGTATTGACCCCAGTACAAAACTCATTTCTAAAACCCTTAAATATTTCTTCACCTAGAGCGAACGTATTATGCACCAAAGACTTTGGCTCAAGCTGGTGAAGATTACGACTATACCATTCAATATCATTGTGGAAGAGCGAACGTGGTAGCTGTGGCGTTGAGTAGAAGATCGTATGTGTTTAGGCGTACGATGTTGTTAACACAAAAACCTATTTTCTATAACTTATAAATGATGAAGATAGAGTTAAAGACTCTAAGGACCCACGTGGTGATATCAAATATACGAGTAGAATCGACTTTAATCGATAAAATTAAAGCCGTGCAAGCTACATACTCAGAGCTGATGAATGTGAAGAAGAAGGTTCAAGAGGGCGTTATTCTAGAAGCAAGAATCGATGAAGAGAGGGAATCTCAACCCTCAATTTTATTGGCCCATTTGAAATACTCGATGGAGTAGGAACTGTGGCCTATAGACTCGTTTTACCGCCAAGTATGTCGCATGTTCATAACATTTTTCACGTATCGATGTTACGTAATTATGTGGATGACCCGAACCACATTATTAAATTAAAACTAGATGAGATAGCAGAAGATTTAACGTATGAGGAGATACGTGTTAAAATCTTGGATAAGAAGGATCGTATTCAACACTCAAAGGTTATACCTCAAGAGTTAGAATATGAAATGAAGTCAAGGTATCCTCACTTCTTCGGCATACCAGGTACGTACGTAAATTTCGAGGGCGAAATTTCATAAGGAGGGGAGATTGTGAGACCCCAAATTTTATGAATAAAGATTTAAATTTCTTGAAATATTTTTTTGAATATTATGGTGTGGATTTGATATAATGTTATAGTTATGGGTAATATTTACAAATTTTGCAAAGTATGCAAGTTGTTATAAAATATTCATTTAGTCGGGGAATATTCTTTTTGTTGGGAATATCCGTACGACGGCACAATCATTGGTGGACCCCACAATGGAAGTATTGTCGTAGTTAGAAAATGAAAGAATTATCATTTTATAAAAATAACTACGAAAGTGTTACCGTTAAAACTGTTGAACTACTTCCATTAGTAAAAGTACAAAGATGTCTGGCGTGGTTGTATAGTAGCACACGGTATTGATTATTGATGCTTACGTAAGAAGTCACTCAGTTATACTCAATTATTGCTACAGTAATTGTTGCATCATATTTCTCATATTATTGATTCAATTATTGTCATAGTATCATCTGCATAATATATATTACTAAATCAATAATTGAGACGACAAAGTTATTCATATTATTATTTACAATATTGACAATGTCTAGAAGTTCTGTCAAGGAGAGGTTTGGTCACCTAATTGCTCGCCAATAAGGAGAAATCCTTATCGCAAAGCCCCTTCTTTCCTGGGAACGACCTGGTTGTTAAATATTATGAATTATAATATTAATGATGAATAAGTTCGTGTTGATTAAAGATGAAATTGATAGTTACATTGTGTTGGAATTATTAGTGTTAGTGAAAATTGACATTTATTTCGATAATAATTGATGTCTGGAGATTATACTGACCAATCGGGTAATTAACCGGATAAATGAGCAATTAATTGCTATTGATTCACATGATTATAACTATTTGTTCACATGTGTGTACTATTGATTCACATTTATTTACTATTAGGGGAGATGGTGCAAGATTGATAATACTTGCATAACTAAATTAAAAATGGAGGTATAGATGGAGGTACTATACTATAATTCATATTTTCACATGTCTAGAACTATTGATTCACAAGATTTACTATTAGGGGAGGTGGTGCAAGTTTGATAATACTTGCAGGACTAAATTAAAAATGAAGAAAAAGAGGGAGGTATTATACTGTAATATTTTGAGCCCCAAAATGTGCAATTATCGAAACTATATTTTCCTATAAATAGAAGCTCATTCCTTCATTATTTTTTACTAATTCACAAAAGCTATAGAGCAATTATTATAGAGAGAAATTATAGAGAGAAAGAAGAGGAGAAATCTGCTACCTCACTATTCCAATTATCCGAGCTTTTCTTAGGTGTAAGGGGTATTATTCTTTCGTATTCATGAAGAGAGTTATTTTCTTTCAATACTCATAAGAGTTGTTATTCCATTCTTTATTATTATGTTGGAACAACCTGTCTATGCGAAGTACCGCATACACGGTGAAATTCTTCTGTTATTCCATTCTTTATTATTCTGTTGGAATAACCTATCTGTGAGGTCTATCGCATGCCTGGTGAATTCTGTTGTTATTCCATTCTTTATTATTCTATTGGAATATCCATGCATCTGGTTGATTACGGATGACTGGTTCCATTCTTTATTATTACATTTGGGAATAACTTTTATCTGCATGATACCTATCGCATGCATGGTGAATTCTTCTTTTATTCCATTCTTTATTATTTTGTTGGAATAACCTGTCTATGTGGATTACCGAATGCATGGTGAATGATTCTTTGTATTCATTCTTTATTAAATTGTGGAAATGATCTGTCTACGTGAATTATCGCATGACGGGTGAAAATCCATTTACAGTTTTGTATATTCTATTATACTAATCTGGGATATCATTTCTTTTATACTCGTTATGAAATATCATTTTCTTTGGTATTTTTCTATTACGAGTTACTATTCACAGGTTACTATTCACCCAGTTACTATTCACTCTAGTATTATTCACTCGGGTATTCGGAGCATTTTTTGTGCCAGAGTACTATTCACAAGTTACTATTCACGGGTTACTATTCACCCGATTACTATTCACTCTAGTATCATTCACTCTAGGTATTCTAACACTTTTCGTGTCGTGGTACTATTCACGACGGGTACTATTCTCAAGTACTATTTCACGGGTACTATTCACCAAAAATATATTTCTTTTACTCATCCAAATTATTTTTGTACATGAATATTATTCTTGAATTTTACTCCACAAAGCAGTATCATGTTGATAATTTGGACGTTATTGATTCCTGGATAAATTAAATTATAAATCTTTAAAATTTATCCTTGAACATGTTTTATTGAATTATTATGTCATTGTCATCATCCTCATGCTTATATTGTGATGAAAGTCATCTTTAGCTTACGTGCATAGATGGACTTGGTATGATTATGACCAGGGATTATTCGGTATAATTATGACCTGTAATGTTATAAATGATGTGGTAAAAGTCCTTAGTGGCCTGTAGTGCATTGATGGATAGTTTTTGTATGATTATGACCAGGGACTATTCGGTATAGTCATGACCATTGATGATTTAATGAATATCATTGGCCCATAGTGCAGGGATGACTCGATGATGTGGTTTATTTATTAAGCTGAGTCTCAGCGATAAAAATTGATGAAAACATTTTAAATCATAGAAGATAGTAGATATCATGCTCTACTTGACTCTTCTAATGGATTGCTTATTCCGCTGTAGTTAAACTTGATGTCTATTGTATTTTATCAGTTTAACATTGTTGAAGACTAATGATAATTTATTCTACATTATCTTAGTCATAATATTTCTTATTGGGCTAGTTGAGCTCACCCTTTTGCTTTCATTGTTCTCTTCAGGAAATGAGAACATAGCCGGGACTAGTCAGGGAACAGAGTGATGGTCCGAGATGGTGTATTAGTGGTCCTCACTATTCTATAAAATAGTGTGACAATAAATTTAATGAGGACTCTATTTGAGAGTGGATATTGTCTAGAAGGCAACATTCCTGTTTAAACTCTCAGTTATGTTTTGTCGTATATTACACGACGGTTGTATAATTAAGTTTGTATTTGTATTATGTACCATGTATTTGGAAACTCAAGATGGGTGATGTATACCTATTATAGGGGCGTCACACTGGTGCTGACGTCTTTCCATCATTGTTGAATCTCCTCTTCTTGAAATGTCCACTCTTATTGTTATGGCCATGATTACCACCGAAGTGATTACCATTTCTGGCATGTTGATTCCCTCCACGCTTGTTGTCATCGCTTCGATGACTGCTACCACTGTTATTATAGACTTGTCGGCTGCTCTCTCTTGGTTGTGTTGACTCATTATCGCGCTCCAATAACTGAGCCCTATTCACAACATCTGAATACAAACACAATTTGTGAGAAATTAGGTATTGACGTATCTCGGGTTTCAAACCTCTTAGAAACATCCGCATCATTCTTTCCTCATTATCAACCAAGTGGGACGCAAACTGAGACAACTCAGCAAACTTAGCTTCGTACTGCGCCACGGTCATATTATTTTGCTCAAGCTTGATAAACTCTACTTCCTTCATGCGACGAATACTTTCAGGAAACTACTTGTCGTTGAACAGTTCTTGGAACTTCTCCCAAGACATCTTTAGTGCGGTAGGTTGAGTACGCTTTACAGATTCCCACCAGTAATCTGCCTCTGCTCGCAACATGAAGGTTGCAAAGGGAACCTTTTGCTCCTTGGAGCATCCCAAGACATCAAATATCTTGTTTATCTGCTTTATCCACGTCTTCGCCTTAGTGGTTTTGGCTCTCCAAAAAACTCCAGTGGTCCCAGCTCCTTAAACTGCTTAGCGGTGACCGTCCGAGAGTTGTCAGTGTTTCCACCTGTATTTTAGACAGGAGCCACCTTCGCCTGATGTTACATGAATTGCATAAAGCCTCTGAACATCCCATCGTTCATCATTTGATCGTTGTTGTTTACCTGAGGATTATTGTCTTCCTGTTGCACATTATCCTGGGTATTAATCTGTGGTGACTCAACGGTCTCATGTGCTTCATTGCTTATCTCAACATTTTCGGATGCCATTTTCAAATATTATCACAAAACAAGGGTTAATTGGCATGTCACATATTATCCCTATACTCTGACCGACCAATTAAATATCAAATAAATTTAGGTAGGTCATACTACTGAAGGAATTCCCCGTCACTCCCCTCCTAGTTCTTGTCTCACATCTCAGCCAAGGATCATATCCCTAAGCTTTGATACCAACTGTGACGCCCCCAAAATAGGTATACATCACCCATCTTGAGTCGCCAAATACATGGTACAAAATTTAAATACAACTCAATAATACAACTGTCGTGTAAAATACGACAAAATATAAACTGAGAGTTTTAATACGAATATTGTCTTCTACACAGTATTCAAACTCAAAAGGAGTCCTCAATTCCCCGACTAGTAAATATATTTAATTATTTAAGCAGCTTAAACACGCCGTGTCACGTTCATCTAAACAACTAATTAAGTCAACCTAAATGAACCATCCGAGAAGTACCTCTGTAAAACTATCAAAATAAATCTTGCCGTCTTGTCTGTATTTTCTAAAGGGCAACAAAAGTGTCGCTGTAGATGTATAGCGACGGTGAAAACTGTAGCTATAGGATCTATAGCGACACTTTTGTTGTGGAAATAAAAATATCTGTTGTGGATTTAACAATTCTCTTTTCTAAAATATATATGTATGTATCCTAAGAACATGGGACGTTGATGCTTAATAATCTTGAACAAGTCATAAGTCAACATAGGCGTGATTACTTGTTTAAGTTCTCCAAGTACTTTGAAATTCAACACATTTCTTCTATATATATACATGACATTTCAAATTTAGTATTCAATGATAATTACTAGAAGAAAAGAGTAACCATGTATGTTACTGTGCCTCTATCTCACTATATAAATTCCCTCGAATCTCTTTCATTACCAAATTGAGGGTCCAAATTCAGGTTATTTAGTAATCCAAGATGAAGAAGCCGAGCTTTATTGTTGCTTCGGATTGTGCAAGAAACGTGACCTTATCGATCTGCCTTCTACACAGTGAGGACTACTAATGCAAACATCTGGACCGTCACTCCGTTCTCCGACTAGTCCTTGCTACGTTCTCATTTCCTGAAGAGAACAATGAAAGCAAAAGGGTGAGCTCAACTAGCCCAGTAAGAAATATTATGACTAAGATAATGCAGAATAATTTATCGTTAGCCTTCAACAGTGTTAAACTGATAAATTATAACAAACATCAAGTTTAACTACAGCGGAACAAGCAATCCATTAGAAGAGTCAAGTAGAGAATAAAATCTACTATCTTCTATAATTTAAAAGGTTTTTTTTATCACTTTTATCGCTGAGACTCTGCTTAATAAATAATCCACATCATCCCTGCACTACGGCAAAGGATATTCATTAGTATCACGACCACAATTATCCATGCACTACGGGCCAAGGATATTCGTGTTTTCATCAATGGTCATGATCATGCCAACAACTGTCCATCAATGCACTACGGGCCAATGAGTACTTTTACCACATCGTTTATAACATTACTACCATGATGATTATACTTTAGAATAATTCCTGGTCATAATCATACCAAGTCCATCTATGCACTACAGGCCACAGATGACTTTCAACATAATATAAACATGAGGATGATGACAATGAATTCAATAAAACAAGTTCAAGGATAAATTTTTAAAGATTTATAATTTAATTTATCCAGAAATCAGTAACGTCCAAATTGTCAACATGATACTGCTTTGTGGAGTAAAATTCAAGAATAATATTGTACCAAAAATAATTTGGACTGAAAACGAATCAATTTTTATCATGAATAGTACCCCGAGTGAATAGTACTCAAGTGAATAGTATCCCATGAATAGTAATTCAGGAATAGTAACCCCGTATGTGACGCCCCCAAAATAGGTATACAACACCCATTCTGAGTCGTCAAATACATGGTACAGAAAGCAAACTACAACTTCAATAATACAATTGTCGTGCAAAATACGACAACACATACTGTAAGTTTAAATACAAATATTGTCTTCTAGACAATATCAACACTCAAATAAGTCATCATTACAATTATTTATACACTATTTTACAAAAATAGTGAGAACTGCTAAAACATCTTTCTAGAACCATCACTCCATACCCCGACTCGATACTGCTATGTTCTCACCTCCTGAGAAGAAAAATGGAACAAAAAGGAAAAAGGGTGAGCTCAACTAGCCCAGTAAAGAATATTATAACTAAGATAATATACAACAAATTATCATTAGTCTTCAACAGGAAAAAATTTGATAGAATAGAATAGACAACAAGTTTTAGATCAATATTCTGCAGCGAAAACAACAATCCATTAGAAGAGTCACATAGAGAATGAATTTTACTGTCTTCTAAGATTTAAAAGTTCATATCAATATTCTATCCCTGTAACAACAATCAATACACATCTTTAATCAAATATTCATTTTTGCACTACAGTGCCAAAGATATTCATTTGTATCACCAACTTGGTCATGTTCATCTCAACACTGCTCATCTTTGCACTACTACCAAAGATATTTATCGATTAATCATTCATCTTTTTGCTACACGTGCCAAAGACATTCAAGAATATCATCATTTAAGACTAAGGATGATGAAAAAATATTTTAAAGAAAACGAATCCAGTGAGACAGAAGGACAATATTAGGGATTCGTATAACAGTTTATCCACGATCAATAATACTTCATAATAACCAATTGTGAAGTAGAATTCAAAGATAACGATCAAAATATGGATACAATCAAAGATAGTAGCCAAAATAGACATCTTGGACAAAAAGGAAAATTTTTATTTTTTGGTGAATAGTATCGTATTCGTGAATAGTACATCAGAGTATCGTGAATAAGAACCCCACACAAAAAGTTCTAAATTTTATTAAAAAGTTCACCAATATTTCGGCATAATGATATTGAAGAAAATAATATCATTTAAGAAGAAAATAACATCCCTTACCTCAAAATAATCTGTGATTGATTGGAATATCTGGATAGAAAGTCGAAGGAAACTTGTACCAAACAAAGAACTCTCAAAGTATCAAAATACTCACAAAAATACGCTCGATAATCTAGAGAGAAAGAAAACTTGTTTCTGGTGTGATTTTCAATTCTAACCTAAGCGTCTATTTATAGGAAAATGCTAGAACGCCATAGGAGACGAAATAATAAAATAATATTATTATCATTCAAAATTCCTACGCATGCTTTGTTGAATTTTTGGGTAGCCATCTTGGAAGAAATTCAGCAGCCCACATGTGTTAAAACAAACGTGGGTCCCACCCATAATTTAATAAAAATCATTTTATTTTCTGAAACTTCAGTAATTCATAGAAAATAGCCCGTTTATCAGAAAAAATACGAATTTTATGTCCATTCCACACGAAATCGAATTCTCTACAACTTTGTAGCTTTGAGTTTTTCCAAATTCCAAACAGAGAATATCCGAAATCCACAAACGGATGATTTTTAATACCTCCACTCCGACAAAATACTGATAAAACACCTCTGCATTAATTCTTTCATTTATAACCACATAAAATAAATAAACCCATCATTTATATCCACATCAAATAAATATTTCCTTATCATATAAATCAATAATTAATTATTCACAAATAATATTACAGAATTACAATTTATAACAACCAGGCCATTCCCAGGAAAGAGGGGGCTTTCCAATAAGGATTTCTCCTTACTGGTGCACAATTAGGTGACCAAAACTCTCCTTGACAGAACTTTATAAACATTGCCAATAATGCTATCTAATAATATTATTCAAATAATATGAATTATTGATCTGATAATGGAAAATACCGTGCAGTGACAATTATTGAAACAACAATAATATTAAATATCAACGCAGCAATTATTGAATCAATAAAATAAAATATTAAACAGTAACTACTATAACAATTATTGAGTAGTGTCTTCTTACGTCTTAATCAATAATTCAATAATATTAGTAAATACCGCAGTGTATTCTTTATGCAACCACACGCCAGATACTATATTTTAACCACCGTGTATTCCAACAATTAGGTTAATCGTAATAACTACGTCGTTATTTATAAAAACTCATACTTTGTCGCTTTCTTCATCCGAGCGCTTATTTTGTTATGAACCCCACACGAATGGTACGTGTCTGCCGCATTTAATATTCCCCACAAAAAAGAATATTCCACGACCAAAAGAATATTCCCTGATAAAAATGAATATTTTATAACCACTTGCTTATTTTGTAAAATTTTCACATTTCACCCATAACCAAAGCATTATATCAAATTAACACCTTATTAATTTAGAATAATGAATGGAGAAAATTCAATTTTATTTATAATAAGTTGGTGTCTTACACCGTAAATAGTACTCCGGCATGAAAAAGTTAAAACTTATCAAGAATGCTCAAAATAATATTTTTATGAAAAGATACTGGATGAAGCGCAAATATCAAGGATATTCTACAAATTTCATGGAGTATAGAAGCCAAAATTTTAACCAAATGAGTATAGAATTCGAAATCTGAAACGAAATAATATTACTTACATACTACAGAGTATGGAAGAAAATATTATTACAAGCGAATATTGAACAAAAATAACATCCCTTACCTTGAAAAGAAGAGTATTCCAACTGGTATAGCGGGGATATTCTTGAAGAAAACTTTCACTATTTTCTACGCTCAAAAATTTCTAAAACTCTAAAGAAATACGTTCAAGATTATAGAAGAAGAATTCTCTGATTCTGGTGTGATTTTCAATTCTAACTAAGTATCCTATTTGTAGGAGAATGGAAAAGATACTATGCAATAAAATATTCTAATAAAATGAAAACTTTTAAATAATATATAATATATATATTATATATATATATATATATATATATATATATATAATATACAAGCATTCACGGGATGCACCCGTGATTCACTGTCAATATAATATATATATATATATATATATATATATATATATATATATATATATATATATATAACAATATGTATATATATATAATATAAATACAAAACAAGTAAACAACAAAGCAACTCCACCCGTGAACTTTGAAATCACCCGTGAACTTTGAAATCTCCTACCTCCCATTTTTATTTTCAATACGCGGGCCCCACATGTGGCCCCACCTTTATTTTATTAAATAATTTTTTATCGATTATTTTGAAAAATGGGTAAATGGGGGTCCATAAAATTAGCAAAATTTACATCAAATACTTTATAAAAATTCCTTCAATATTTTTTTAACAACATTTATCATCATTATTATAATTCACAATATTTAACGACCAGGTTGTTCCCAGGAAAGAGGGGGCTTTCTAATAAGGATTTCTCCCTATTGGCGCGCAATTGGTTGACCAAACCTCTCCTTGACAAAACTTCTAGACATCTTCAATATTGCAAATAATAATATGAATAAATGTATCGTCTCAATTATTGATTTAATAATATATAAAATATCGACAATAATTGAATCAAATAACGTGAGATACTATGCAGCAATTACTGTAACAATAATTGAACAAAACTGAGTGACTTCTCACATAAGCATCAATAATCAATACCGTGTGTACTACTATGAAACCACGCGTATTCATCGTACTTTTTAACACCGGGTGTTTCAACAATTAACGGTAAAACTTTCGCCGTTATTTTTATAAAAAGATATTTTTGTCGTTTTCTCAATCCGACAATAATTCCATTGTGGGGTCCACCAATGATTGTGCGTCGTCATTTAATATTCCCCGTTAAAACGAAAATTCCCTAAATCGAATAATATAATATAACAACTTGCGTACTTTTGCAAAATTTATAAATATTACCCACAACTATAACATTATATCAAATTCACTCCTTAATATTCAAAAATGATATTTATAGAAAATTCATCTTTATTCATAAAAGTTGGGGTCTTACATCAGACGTTTGTGACGACGCTCAGGAAGGATGCAAGACAGTGGATGGGAACTTTACCTTCATACTCAGTCTCCTCATGGACAGATTTATGCAGAAAATTCCATGCTCGTTTTGGGAGCAACAGAAGAAGGGGGAAAGCCTACTAGTTCATTGGCTCAAGTTCGACAATATTTGAATGAGTCTTTGGGCCAGAACGTGAAGCAGTTCAGAGAAGCAGTCGGCCAAATAACTGATCTTAATGATCGTCAAGCTGTCGGGTTGTTTCAGAATGGTTTAGATTTGGTGAAGTCCAAAAAACTGGTGAAGAAGCTGATTTTTCACCACCCGAAGAGTTTATCTGAAGCCTTTGATAAAGCAGAAGGCTATATTGTGGTGGAAGAAGCTATGAATAGCCTGAGGCGTCCTTCTTCGGATAAGTTGAAAGATAAAGACAAAGCTGAAGGCGATCAGAAGAAGAACGGAGGGAATAATGATCGTCCAGAAGGGAGTTCGAAGAAGTATAACAACAATTGGCGTCAAGGAGAGAATCGTCCACCTGTTCCCACCCAGAAGGTGAATAAGGTATATACTCAACTGAATACGGATATGGCTGTTATTTTGGATCAGATCAGGGATCAACCTTATTTTGAACCACCTCGTGATAACCTTAAACCGGCATCGGGTAATACTCACAAGTATTATGATTATCATCAGGCATCTGGTCACGACACGAATGACTATTGCAGTTTAAAGGAATTCGTGGAAAAGAAGGTTTAAAGTGGCGTATTGGTCCAATATGTGGCAGGAAGAGAGCAACAACAAGATTAGGAGAAGAATGAAAGGTCTGTTTAGGCTACTCAACCAGTTCAATCTGCACAACCTGCTCCGAATCAGCCACCGAGGCACATCGTTGATGTTATTACCGGAGGGACAGCAGGGAAGATGATTGGGAAGAAGAGACAAGGATACTTGGATTTGGTCATGTCGGTGGCGGGTAAACTCCCGAAGATTGACAGACCATATCCCGGGATGGTAATTTCCTTCACTGATGAAGATTACCATTTGGAGCCCATTGAACCCCATGAAGGAGCTTTGGTAATTAAAACACAAGTGGGTTCAGTAGATATGAAGAGGATGATGATTGATAATGGGTCTTCTATGGACATTCTATATGCCCATGCATATCAGAGGATGCATTTGGATGGACGAAAGATGGAGATCGGATAGGAGGCACCATTATATAGCTTCAGCAACGATCTAGTTAAAGTGGCAGGGACTATTGAGCTACCAGTTATCTTCGGAACAGCTCCACAACAGGTAGAGATTACATGTAAATTTTATGTTGTGCATGTGGACTCGGCTTACAATGCCATATTGGGAAGACCTACTTTGACTGCTCTCCAGGCGGTAACATCAATTCCTCACTTCAAAATTAAGTTCCCAACAACACATGGAATTGGCGAAGTGGCTGGGGACCTGGATTTGTCTAGACGATGTTACCAGAATGCAGTGATTGCTTTGGGGGTAGGCGTCAGTAAGAAAAAATAGGCCATGGCTATCGAGATTGAGCCTTTCACTGAAAGTAGTTCAGAACCATTAGTTATGCCAGTTGGGGAGACAGAGGAGTTCTAGCTGATTCTGGGAAAGAAGGATAAAACGGCGAAGATAGGTTCAGGTCTGCCGGAACCTTTCCGGATGAACATAATAGATTTACTCCAATGTTATGCTGATATCTTCGCCTGGGTACCAAGTGATATGCCGGGGGTAAGTAGAAAGATTGTAGAGCATCGGCTAGAGGTGGATCCAGCAAAGAAGCCAATTCGGAAAAAGAGGCGGATATTTGCATCGGAACGCCAAAAGATTATCGATAAGGAGATCGCCAAGCTACTGGATGCTGATTTTATTTTTGAGATTGATTATCCGGAGTGGATGGCGAATGTGGTGCTAGTTCAAAAGCAGAATAGGAAATTGCGAGTTTACATAGATTACACGGACCTGAATAAAGCTTGCCCGAAGGATTTCTATCCTTTGCCTCATATTGATCAACTTATCGATGCAACTTCAGGGTATGATTTACTTAGCTTTATGGATGCTTTTTCTGGTTATTACAAAATATATATGTGTAAAGAGGATATACCGAAGACGGCGTTAATAACACATCCTTTGGTATATGCTTATAAAAAGATGACGTTTGGCCTGATAAATGCGGGAGCTACCTATCAATGGATGATGAACTTCATCTTCACGAAGCAGTTGGGCCAGAATATGGAGGTCTATGTTGATGACATGATTGTCAAAAGCATAACTATACAAGGATATTTGGATGATTTGAAAGAATGTTTTCAGACAGTACGCCATTACAACCTGAAGCTGAATCCTACCAAATGTACCTTCGGACTTAGAGTTGGGAAATTTTTGGGTTATCTAGTCAGCAAACGAGGTATTGAGACCAATCCAGAAAAGATCCAGGCAATTTTAAACATGAAGTCCCCTCAATCTTACAAAGACGTTCAACGCTTGACTGGTCGAATTGCTGCTCTGAGGAGATCCATGTCAAAATCAGGAGAAAGATGTTTACCGTTCTTTGATACGTTGAAAGGGCCGAAGAATGCTAAGACGTTCCAATGGACTTCGGAATGTGAAGACGCTTTTTAGGGAATAAAAATGTATTTGTCTTCGGCTCCTTTATTGGTAAAACCATTTTCTGCTGAACCACTATACCTATACTTGGCAGCTAGTTCATTGGCAGTTGGTGTAGTTCTGGTACGAGAATTGGGAGGTAAACAGCATCCGATGTACTAAGTAAGCTATGTTCTGAGAAATGCTGAGACAAGGTATCCAAACCTTGAAAAGTTCACTTTTGCTCTAATTATAGCTATTCAAAAGCTTCGACAGTATTTCCAAGGTCGTTTGATAATAATATATACGGATCAATCGTTGAAGAAGGTGCTGGGGAAACCTGAAGTCTCAGGAAGACTCGCTGCATGGACTATGGAGTTGTCCCAATTCTTCATAGAGTACCATCCTCAGACTGCTATCAAAGGGCAAGCTTTGTCTGAGTTCATGGTATAATGCTCATTTTCAGAAGCGGATGACAGTTTAAAAGAAACTGAAGTGTCTGATCGAGCAGTTACAGTACTTCAACAGAATTTGAGTTTGTGGACACTGTATGAAGATGGATCTTCTACTTCGGATATCAGTGGAGCAGGGATTATTTTGACGAGTACGGAGGGATTCAAAGTGTAGCAGGCCATTAGATTTGGGTTCAGAGCAACGAACAACGAGGCAGATTACGAAGCGGTGTTGGTAGGATTACGACTGGCGAAAAGTCTTGAGGTGCAGAAGATAATCATCTACAGTGATTCTCAGTTAGTCTTGAAACATATTTCAGGATAATATGAAGCTCGAGGATCACGCATGATCAAGTACCTAGCAGAATTAAAGGATCGACTTCAGTATTTCCTCTCCTATGAGTTTCAAGGAGTAGATCGTAATGACAATTCCATTGTCGATGCATTATCAAAATTGGCTACCACTGAAGCAAGTACTTTTGATGGCTCAGTATATTTGGAAGTTTTGAAACAACCAAGTATCCAGCATGAAGTGATAATGTGCATAGAGCGTTCTAACTGCTGGATGACCTCTTATTTAACTTATTTAGTAGATGGCGTACTTCCTTCAGATCAGATGCTTGCTAAGAAGGTTAAGTATAAAAGTACTAATTTTGTACTTATTGATGGGGATCTTTTTGGAAGAGCCTTTTCACCTCCGTTGTTGAAGTGTTTGGTTCCTTCTGAAGCTGACTATGTTCTTCGAGAAGTTCACGAAGGAATTTGTGGTGATCATGTGGCTGCAAAATCTTTAGCATATAAATTACTTCGTCAAGGGTATTACTGGCCCACAATCTTCAAAGAGGCTACTGATTATGTGAAGAAATGTCCAAAGTGTCAATAGAATAGTCCTATCCCACATCAACCACTAGAAGAGCTATACTCGATTTTATCTTCTATACCTTTTGTTATCTGGGGGTAGATATATTGGGTCCATTGCCGAAAGCTAAAGGTCAGGTCAGTTTTGATATAGTAGCCATTGATTATATGCCCAAATGGGTTGAAGCGAAGTCACTTAGATTGATAACAGAGCAAGAGTGTTTAAAGTTTTTAAAGAAATCTATAGTGTTTCGTTTCAGCATTCCAAAGGTGGTGATATCAGACAACGGACGCCAGTTTGTGGGATCAAAGTTTGAAGCATTCTTAAAAGAACTTGGGGTTCAGCATAGAAAGACTTTAGTAACTCATCCACAGTCTAATGGACAGGTTGAAGTAACCAATAGAACACTTCTGAATGGTATCAAACGTAGATTGGATGAAGCTAAAGGAAGATGGCCAAAAGAACTGCTCAGTGTATTATGGGCTTATCGGACTACAGCAAGGACTACAATGGAAGATTCACCTTTCAGGTTGGCTTGCAGTACTGATGCCTTAGTCCCTGTAGAGATTGGATCTACAAGTCTTCGGGTTAGTCGATTTAAAGAGATATACTGTGACACCCCCAAAACAGGTATACATCACCCATCTTGGGTTGCTAGATACATGGTACATAAATCAAATACAAACTTCTTTTACACAACAGTCGTGTACAATACGACAAAACATAGCTAAGAGTTTAAACAAGAATATTGCCTTCTAGATAATATCTACTCTCAATGGAGTCCTCATTACAATTATTATCACACTATTTCACAGAATTGTGAGGACTACTAAAGTCACTTATCCTGGACCATCGCTCCATTTCCCGACCAGTCCTAGCTGTATTCTCATTTCATGAAGAGAATAATGAAAGAAAGGGTGAGCTCAACTAGCCCAGTAAGAAATATTATGACTAAGATAATGCAGAATAAATTATCCTTAGCCTTCAACAGTATAACAACTGATAGAATATAATAGACAACAAGTTTTAGATCAACAACTGTAGCGGAATAAGCAATCCATTAGAAGAGTCAAGTAGAACATAATGTCTACTGTCTCCTCTAGATTAAAATTCCATCGTTAATATTTCATTCCTGTAATACTCATCAACAGTTCTTTGTTATACAAAAAGAACTCTCATCACCTGTCTTCACCTGAGCCACCAAAGATTATAGTTAAATCCACAATTCATATTTATAATCATGTAAATCGACAGCTTTCTCCTTGCCACAACGGGCTTAATAGAACGTTTACTCAATATCCTTACCCCAAAGGCTAAAGATATTCAAATATAATAACAATGATCATACCAATCGCCATATCTACCTTTTGCCTTTCTGGGCAAAGATATTCAATTATAAAACCAATGGTCATGATCATACCAATCAATTGTCTGCATCGATGCACTACTGACCAAAGACATTCAACTGTTAACTAATGGTCATGATCCTGCTAATTACATCATCGAATTATCCATGCACTACGGGCCAAGGATATTGGTTATTATCACCAATGGTTATGATCATGTCATACACTGTCCATCTTTACACGTAAGCCAAAGATATACAACTATAAAACCAATAATCAACAAATCCATCTTTGCACGTAAGCCAAAAATATACAAATCAGAAAACCAATAATCAACAAATCCATCTATGCACGTAAGCCAAAGATATACAACTGTAAAACCAATAATCAACAGTCCATCTATGCACTTAAGCCAAAGATGACTTTTATTACAATATAAGCATGAGGATGATGACAATGATATAAACATTAATCAAACGAAATCAAGGATAAATATTAAAGACTTTAAATTTATCCAGAGTTTAAAAATATCCAAATTGTCAACATGATACTACTTTGTGGAGTAAAATTCAAGAATAATATTCACGTACCAAAAATAATTTGGACAGAAAAGAAATATATTTTTTGGGTAAATAGTACTCTGTGAATAGTAACTCGTGAATAGTTACTCGTGAATAGTAACTCGTGAATAGTAACTCATGAATAGTAACTCATGGATAGTAACTCATGGATAGTAACTCATGAATAGTAACTCGTAAATAGTACTCCGTATTCGTACGTAGTACCGTATATATAAATAATGTCATATACGCAAATAGTATCATATACATGAATAGTGTCGTATACGTGAATAGTAACTCCGACACAAAAAGATAAAGTTTCACAAGAAAATCCATATCAATATTTATAACACCTTATCCAAATGTTATAAATCACTTAATAATCTCATAATCTAATATTATTAATATTACCACAATATTTTAATCATTTCTTAAACTTATAAACAATTTATTTTAATTGTTTAAACTTTACTAATTAATGTATTTAATCATTCAAAAATGCCATACTCATAAGATTTCATCACCAATGATCAAATCCCTCATCAAAAATCTGCATATACCTTATATAGGATTTTCAAACCATAAAATCCTATTTACCAATTTTTTAACTTCACATAACATATTTAATTCATATGTTCGTAACTAAATCATTTTCATGAAATAAAAAATCAGTCCCAAAAAGTTTTCTTTCACAGGTTTAGCGAATATAGTCCCATATTGAACATATATTTTCTCTAAATTTTTAAAATTTATTTACTATTTTTCATATGGTCAAAATCATAGAATATTTAGACATTTATCATAAAGCGTACTTTTTTGTCCAAAATTCCAAAATTCTGAGGTATATACTACTTGTGATATACATGTACTACTAATAAAAATTTCACCAATTTTGGAGTTAACCACAAGGAGTTATAAGAGTTTACTTTTAAAATAGTCTTTTCCCATAAAATTCATAACTCCTAATCTATACATCCAAAAATCGCCATTTTTAGACACAATCTAGAGAACTCATCAAATTATCATTTCAAATTTTTCCAGAATTTTTTAGGGTTGTAAAAATTACGAAACTGCCCCTGGCAGAAACCCCTTACTTACAACGGTTAAACGAAAATATTATTCCTTACGAATATTGAACGAAAATAATATTCCTTACGAATATTAAACGAATATAATGAATATTGAACGATAATAATATTCATACGAATACAAAAAATAATATCTCTTCAGAATATAAAAAAATAATAACCCTTACCTCAGAAGAAGACTGTATACTGGAGTAGTGAAGTAGTAGACTTCGCTTCTTCTTTCTCTCTATAGCTTCTATTTCTATAATTGCTCCTGTGAGACTTAATGAATTGGTGAGAAATGAAGGAAGAATGACCTTCTATTTATAGGAAAATACAGTTTTAATAATTGCACATTTTGGGGCTCAAAATATTACAGTATAATACCTTCCTCTTTTTCTTCATTTTTAATTTAGTCCTGCAAGTATTATCAAACTTGCACCACCTCCCCTAATAGTAAATCATGTGAATCAATAGTAAATCATGTGACTCAATAGTTCTAAACATGTGAAAAAATTAATTATAGTATAGTACCTTCATCTATACCTCCATTTTTAATTTAGTCATGCAAGTATTATCAATCTTTTTGAATCCCTAATAGTAAATCATGTGAAACAATAGTACACACATGTGAACACATAGTTATAAGCATGTGAATTAATAGCAATTAATTGCTCATTTATCTGATTAATTACCCGATTGGTAGATATAACCTCTAGACATCAATTATTATCGAAATAAATGTCGATTTCCACTAACACTAATAATTCCCACACAATGGATCAATTTCATCTTTAATTAACACGAACTTATTCATCATTAATATTATAATTCACAATATTTAACAACCAAGTCGTTCCCAGGAAAGAGGGAGCTTTCCGATAAGGATTTCTCCTTATTGGCGCGCAATTAGGTGACCAAACCTCTCCTTACAAAACTTCTAGACATTGTCAATATTGCAAATAATAATATGAATAACTTTGTCGTCTCAATTATTGATTTAATAATATAAAATATTATGATAATAATTGAATAAAACCGAGTGACTTCTCACGTAAGTATCAATAATCAATACCGTGTGCTACTATACAACCACGCGTATCACTGTACTTTTATCACCGATTATTTTATGACAACTTGCTTACTTTGAAAATTTTTTAAATATCACCCTTAACTTTAACCTTTTATCAATTTAACCATTTACTAAATAGAATAATTATAAGAAAATTGAATACTTTCATTTCATAAAATTCGGGGTCTCACAATCTCCCCTCCTTATGAAATTTCGCCCTTGAAATTTACGTACCTGGTAGTTCGAAGAGATGAGAATACCTTGCTTTCTTTTCGGATTGTACCTTCCTAGTTATTTCCTCTCTATCATGATTTTCCCATTTCTCATCTCCTGTATTTCAGATATCATTATAGAATATAGTTTCAAAAATAAGGGTTAATTGACATATCACATATTATCCCTATACTCTGACCAACCAATTAAATACCAAATAAACTTAGGTAGGTCATACTAGCGAAGGAATTCCTCGTCTCTCCCCTCCTAGTTCTTGTCTCACATCTCAGCCAGGGATCATATCCCTAAGTTTTGATACTAACTGCGATGCCCCCAAAACAGGTATACATCACCAATCTTGGGTTTCCAGATACATGGTACATAAATCAAATACAAACTTCTTTTACACAACAGTCGTGTACAATACGACAAAACATAGCTGAGAGTTTAAACAAGAATATTCCCTTCTAGACAATATCCACTCTCAATGGAGTCCTCATTACAATTATTATCACACTATTTCACAGAATAGTGAGGACTACTAAAGTCACTTATCCTAGACCATCGCTCCATTTCCCAACTTATCCCAACTATATTCTCATTTCCTGAAGAGAATAATGAAAGAAAGGGTGAGCTCAACTAGCCCAGTAAGAAATATTATGACTAAGATAATGCAGAATAAATTATCCTTAGACTTCAACAGTATAACAACTGATAGAATATAATAGACAACAAGTTTTAGATCAACAACTGCAACGGAATAAGCAATCCATTAGAAGAGTCAAGTAGAACATAATGTCTACTGTCTCCTCTAGATTAAAATTTCATCGTTAATATTTCATTCCTGTAATACTCATCAACAGTTCTTTGTTATACAAAAAAGAACTCTCATCACCTGTCTTCACCTGAGCCACCAAAGATTATAGTTAAATCCACAATTCTTATTTATAATCATGTAAATCGACAGTTTCTCCTTGCCACAAAGGCTTAATAGAACGTTTACTCAATATCCTTACCCCAAAGGATAAAGATATTCAAATGTAATAACAATGATCATACCAATCAGTTGTCTACCTTTGCACTACGGGCCAAAGATATTCAATTATAAAATCAATGGTCATTATCATACCAATCATTTGTCTGTCAGTGCACTACGGCAAAAAACATTCAACTGTTAACTAATGGTCATGATCTTGCCAATTACATCATCGAATTATCCATGCACTACGGGCCAAGGATATTCGTTATTATCACCAGTGGTTATGAACATGTCATACACCTGTCCATCTTTGCACGTAAGCCAAAGATATACAACTATAAAACTAATAATCAACAGTCCATCTTTGCACGTAAGCCAAAAATATACAATTGTAAAACCAACAATCAATAGTCCATCTATGCACGTAAGCCAAAGATATACAACTATAAAACCAATAATCAACAGTCCATCTATGCACTTAAGCCAAAGATGACTTTTATCACAATATAAGCATGAGGATGATGACAATGATATAAACATTAATCAAACGAAATTAAGGATAAATATTAAAGACTTTAAATTTATCCAGAGTTTAAAAATATCCAAATTGTCAACATGATACTGCTTTGTGGAGTAAAATTCAAGAATAATATTCACGTACCAAAAATAATTTGGACAGAATAGAAATATATTTTTTGGGTAAATTGTAAGACCCCAAATTTTATGAAATAAAAGTATTCAATTTTCTAATAATTATTATTCTATTTAGTAAATGGTTAAATTGATAAAAGGTTAAAGTTAGGGGTGATATTTGAAAATTTTGCAAAGTAAGCAAGTTGATATAAAATATTCGTTGTGTCGGGGAATATTCGATTGGTCGGGGAATATTTATTTTAACAGGGAATATTCCTACGACGGTACAATTATTGGTGGACCCCACAACAAATGTATTGTCGTAATTAGAAAATGACAAAAATATCTTTTTATAAAAATAACGACGAAAGTTTACGTGAGAAGCACTCAGTTTACTCAATTATAAAAATTGTAGCACACGGTATTGATTATTGATGCTTACGTGAGAAGTCACTTAGTTTACTCAATTATTTCTACAGTAATTGTTGCATAGTATCTCACGTTATTTGATTCAATTATTATCACAGTATCATCTGCATAATATTTTATTTTATTAAATCAATAATTGAGACGACAAAGTTATTCATATTATTATTTGCAAAATTAAAAATGTCTAGAAGTTCTGTCAAGGAGAGGTTTGGTCACCTAATTGCGCGCCAATAAGGAGAAATCCTTATCGGAAAGCCCCCTATTTCTTGGGAACGACCTGGTTGTTAAATATTGTGAGTTATAATATTAATGATGAATAATTGTTGAAGTATTAAGAATGTGTTTATTGAAGATAAGTGAATTGCAAAAGTTAGAGGGGAATAATGCAAACTTGGAAAACTTTAGGGGTACCAAAGTGTAATAAGTTAAATAAATCTGGACCATCGATGGTGATTTTAATAGTAAATCAATCTAGACCGTCGATGGTGATTTTAATAGTAAATCAATCTGGACCGTCGATGGTGGTTTTAATAGTAAATCAATCTGGACCATCGATGGTGGTTTTAATAGTAAATTAATCTGGACCGTTGATAGTGGTTTTAAAAGTAATCAATCTGGACCGTTGATGGTGGTTTTAAAAGTAATCAATCTGGACCATTGATGGTGGTTTTAAAAGTAATCAATCTGGACCGTCAGTGGTGGTATTAAAAGTAAATCAATCTGGACCGTCGGTTGTGGTTTTAATAGTAATCAATATGGACCGTCCGTTCTAATAGTAAATCAATCTGGATCATTCATGAATTAGTTACTATTTAGTCCATTCTCCTATAAATAGAATCTTAATTCTTCTTTCATTCTCACCAATTCACTGAGATTCACAAGAGAAACTATAGAGAGGAAGAAGAAGAGTATTCTGCTACTTCACTATTGCAGTGCCCGGTCTTCTACTAAGGTAAGAGACGTTATTTCTTTTATATTCGTAAGGGATATTATTTGTTATATTCGTAAGAGGTATAATTTTTTTCGTATTCATAAGGAATACAATTTTTTCGTATTCATCCTTTAGTATGTCGGAATAACCTGTCTACACGGATTACGTACAGTATGACAGATTAAAATCCATTTGCAGTCTCGTATGTTATTTCTTTTCATATTCTTAAATCTAAACTTACTATGGTAAGTATTGCTTATATAATCCTTAAAATTAGTGGAATATCCGTGAGTTTTGCGCTTCATCTAGTATCATTTTATTAGAATATTGATATGAACTTTCTTATTAAATATCAATATTTTCACCTGAAGTACTATTCACGGGTTACTATTCACCCGATTACTATTCACTCTAGTATTATTCACTCGGGTATTCGGGGCACTTTTCATGTCAAGTTTCTATTCACGGGGTACTATTCACTCAAGTACTTATTCATGGGGTACTATTCACCCAAAAAATTTATTTCTTTTCTATCCAAATTATTTTGATACATGGATATTATTCTTAAATTTTACTCCACAAAGCAGTATCATGTTGACAATTTGGATATTTTTAAACTCTGGATAAATTTAAAGTCTTTAATATTTATCATTGATCTCACTTGATTGAATCTTTATATCATTGTCATCATTCTCATACTTATATTCTGTTGAAAGTCATCTTTGGCCCGTAATGCAAAGATTGACTGTTGATTATTTGTTTTACAGTTGTATGTCTTTGGCCGTAGTGCAAAGATGGACTGTTGATTATTAATTTTACAGTTGATATCTTTGGTCGTAGTACGAATATGAACTGGTGATTGATAGCTTTGGCCCGTAGATCAAAGATGGACAGGTGTATGGCATGATCATGACCATTGGTGATACTAACGAATATCCTTGGCCCGTAGTGCATGGATAATTCGATGGTGTAATTGGTATGATCATGACCATAATTGAATGTCTTTGGCCGTAGTGCACTGACAGACAATTGATTGGTATGATCATGACCATTGGTTTTATAGTTGAATATCTTTGGCCCATAGTGCAAAGATAGACAATTGATTGGTATAATCATTGTTATTACATTTGAATATCTTTAGCCTTGGGGTAAGGATAATGAGGAAACGTTCTATTAAGCTTTGTGACAAGGAAAAACTGTTGATTTACATGATTATAAATATGAATTGTGAACTTAATTATAATCTTTAGTGGTTCAGGTGAAGACAGGTGATGCAAGTTCTCTTTGTCTTGAGTACAACAAAGAACTGTTGATGAGTATTAAAGGAATGAAATATTAACGATGGACTTTTAATTTGGAGGAGATAGTAGACATTATGTTCTACTTGACTCTTCTAATGGATTGTTGATTCCGCTGCAATTATGGTTGAAAACTTTTATCGTCTACCATATGTTCTAAATCTCTGATTTATTCTGATGAAGGCTATTGATAAATTAATTATCTTAGCCATGATATTCTTTACTGGGCTATTTTTGCACACCATTTTGCTTCACAATTTCTTTCAGGTAATAAGAGTGTAGTTGGGTCGAGCGGGGATAATAGGGGAATAGTGTGATGGTCCGAGACTGTCGAAGTTTCTCAATACATTATAAAATGGCATGACATGCAATATATAATTGTATTGAGGACCTAAGACGTGTGTGTCATATTTTATACATCACTTAATAATTGATTTTGGTAAACAACAATAGGTTGATAAGAACCCAATTTTGAAAGCGTCAAAAGTGCACCTCAATAGAATGAACAGAATAGTAATCTTCTCGTTCTTCTTTGGGCTCTTGAAATATTTGCTGATGTATTTTATATGGCATTGTAATAATTTGAGTTTGGATACTGTCTACGAGATAATATTGTATTAAAAGCGGCGAAACTTATGTGTTGTGTCGTACTACTTGCGATAGTTCAACGGTTGTATAAATGAATTTTGTATTTGATTTTTATAGTGTGATATCTGGCGACTCAGAATGGGTCGTGTAGACCTATTTTGGGGGCGTCACAAATGGTATCAGAGCTTAGGGATATGGTCGCTGGCGGAGATATGAGTCTAGAACTAGGAGGGGAGGCACAAGTAATATACTTCGCTAGTGTGTGACTTACCTAAGCTAAAAATTTTACTTGATAAGTTGACAAACTGTGATATGTCAATTAACCTTTGTTTTGAAGATGTATTCTAGAATGTTATCTGAAATACAGGAGATGAGCAATGGGAAAATCATGATACAGAGGAAATAACCGGGAATGTGCAATCCGAAAAGAAAGCAAGGTATTCTCATCTCTTCGAACTACCAGGTACGTACCCTAATTTCGAGGACGAAATTTCATAAGGAGGGGAGATTGTAAGACCCCGAATTTTATGAAATGAAAGTATTCAATTTTCTAATAATTATTATTCTATTTAATAAATGGTTAAATTGATAAAAGGTTAAAGTTAAGGGTAATATTTGAAAATTTTGTAAAGTAAGCAAGTTGATATAAAATATTCGTTGTGTCGGGGAATATTCGATTGGTCGGGGAATATTCGTACGTCGGTACAATCATTGGTGGACCCCACAACGAAAGTATTGTCGTAATTAGAAAACGACAGAAATATCTTTTTCTAAAAATAACGATGAAAGTTTTACTGAATTAAAACCGCTTGAACTACCCGGTAGTAAAAAATACGATGTACGCCATGGTTGCATTGTAGCACACGGTATTGATTATTGATGCTTACGTGAGAAGTCACTCAGTTTACTCAATTATTTCTACAGTAATTATTGCATAGTATCTCACGTTATTTGATTCAATTATTATCACAGTATCATCTGCATAATATTTTATATTATTAAATCAATAATTGAGACGACAAAGTTATTCATATTATTATTTGTAATATTGACAATGTCTAGAAGTTCTGTCAAGGAGAGGTTTGGTCACCTAATTGCGCGCCAATAAGGAGAAATCGTTATCGAAAAGCCCCCTATTTCCTGGGAACGACCTGGTTGTTAAATATTGTGAGTTATAATATTAATGATGAATAATTGTTGAAGTATTAAGAATGTGTTTATTGAAGATAAGTGAATTGCAAAAGATAGAGGGGAATAATGCAAACTTGGAAAACTTTAGGGGTACCAAAGTGTAATAAGTTAAATCAATCTGGACCATCGATGGTGGTTTTAATAGTAAATCAATCTGGACCGTCGATGGTGATTTTAATAGTAAATCAATCTGGACCGTCGATGGTGGTTTTAATAGTAAATCAATATGGACCGTCGATGGTGGTTTTAATTGTAAATCAATCTGGACCGTTGATAGTGGTTTTAAAAGTAATCAATCTGGACTGTTGATGGTGGTTTTAAAAGTAATCAATCTGGATCGTCGGTGGTGGTTTTAAAAGTAAATCAATCTGGACCGTCGGTTGTGGTTTTAATAGTAATCAATATGGATCGTCTGTTCTAATAGTAAATCAATCTGGACCGTTCATGAATTAGTTACTATTTAGTCCATTCTCCTATAAATAGAAGCTTAATTCTTCTTTCATTCTCACCAATTCACTGAGATTCACAAGAGAAACTATAGAGAGGAAGAAGAAGAGTATTTTGCTACTTCACTATTGCAGTGTTCGGTCTTCTACTAAGGTAAGGGACGTTATTTCTTTTATATTTGTAAGGGATATTATTTGTTATATTCGTAAGGGGTATTATTTCTTTCGTATTCATAAGGAATACTATTTTTCGTATTCATCCTTTAGTATGTCGAAATAACCTGTATACGCGGATTACGTACCGTATGACAAATGAAAATCCATTTGCAGTTTCGTATGTTATTTCTTTTCATATTCTTAAATCTAAACTTACTATGGTAAGAATTGCTTCTATAATCCTTGAAATTAGTGGAATATCCGTGAGTTTTGCCCTTCATCCAGTATCATTTTATTAGAATATTGATATGAACTTTCTTATTAAATATCAATATTTTCACCCGAAGTACTATTCACAGGTTACTATTCACCCGATTACTATTCACTCTAGTATTATTCACTCGGGTATTCGGGGCACTTTTCATGCCGGGGTTACTATTCACGGGGTACTATTCTCGAAGTACTATTCACGGGGTACTATTCACCCAAAAAATTTATTTCTTTTCTATCCAAATTATTTTGATACATGGATATTATTCTTAAATTTTTCTCCACAAAGTAGTATCATGTTGATAATTTGAATATTTTTAAACTCTGGATAAATTTAAAGTCTTTAATATTTATCATTGATCTCACTTGATTGAATCTTTATATCATTGTCATCATTCTCATACTTGTATTGTGTTGAAAGTCATCTTTGGCCCGTAATGCAAAGATGGACTGTTGATTATTTGTTTTACAGTTGTATGTCTTTGGCCGTAGTGCAAAGATGGACTGTTGATTATTGATTTTACAGTTGATATCTTTGGTCGTAGTACGAAGATGAACTGTTGATTGATAGCTTTGGCCCGTAGATTAAAGATGGACAGGTGTATGACATGATCATAACCACTGGTGATACTAATGAATATCCTTGACCCGTAGTGCATGGATGATTCGATGGTGTGATTGGTATGATCATGACCATAATTGAATGTCTTTGGCCGTAGTGCACTGACAGACAATTGATTGGTATGATTATGACCATTGGTTTTATAGTTGAATATCTTTGGCCCATAGTGCAAAGATAGACAATTGATTGGTATGATCATTGTTATTACATTTGAATATCTTTAGCCTTGGGGTAAGGATATTGAGAAAACGTTCTATTAAGCTTTGTGACAAGGAAAAACTGTTGATTTACATGATTATAAATATGAATTGTGAACTTAATTATAATCTTTAGTGGTTCAGGTGAAGACAGGTGATGCAAGTTCTCTTTGTCTTGGGTACAACAAAGAACTGTTGATGAGTATTAAAGGAATGAAATATTAACGATGGACTTTTAATTTAGAGGAGATAGTAGACATTATGTTCTACTTGACACTTCTAATGGATTGTTGATTCCGCTGCAATTATGGTTGAAAACGTTTATCATCTACCATATGTTCTAAATCTCTGATTTATTATGGTGAAGGCTATTGATAAATTAATTATCTTAGCCATGATATTCTTTACTGGGCTATTTGTGCTCACCCTTTTGCTTCACAATTTTTTTCAGGTAATAAGAGTGTAGTTGGGTCGAGCGGGGATAACAGGGGAATAGTGTGATGGTCCGAGACTGTCGAAGTTTCTCAATACATTATAAAATGACATGACATGCAATATATAATTGTATTGAGGACCTAAGATGTGTGTGTCGTATTTTATATGTCACTTAATAATTGATTTTGGTGAACAACAATAGGGTGATGAGAACCCGACTTTGAAAGCGTTAAAAGTGCACCTCATTAGAATGAACATGATAGTAATCTTCTCGTTCTTCTTTGGGGTCTTGAAATATTTGCTGCTGTATTTTATATGGCATTGTAATAATTTGAGTTTGGATACTGACTACGAGATAATATTGTATTAAAACTTATAGCTTATGTGTTGTCGTACTCTGCACGATAGTTCAACAATTGTATAAATGAAGTTTGTATTTAATTTTTATAGTGTGATATCTGGCAACTCAGAATGGGTTGTGTGGACCTATTTTGGGGGCGTCACATAAATAGTATCCCGTGAATAGTAACTCGTGAATAGTAACTCAATAATAGTAACTCATGAATAATAACTCGTGAATAGTAACTCATGGATAGTAACTCATGAATAATAACTCTTAAATAGTACTCTATATTCGTACATAGTACCATATACATAAATAATGTCATATACGCAAATAGTGCCATATACATGAATAGTGTCGTATACGTGAATAGTAACCCCAGCACAAAAAGATAAAATCTCACAATAAAATTCATATCAATATTTATAACACCTTAATCCAAATGTTATAAATCACTTAATAATCTCATAATCTAATATTATTAATATTACCACAATATTTTAAACTTATAAACAATTTATTTTAATTGTTTACACTTTACTAATTAATGCATTTAATCATTCAAAAATGTCATACTCATAAGATTTCATCACCAATGATCAAATCCCTCATCAAAAATTTGCATATACCTTATATAGGATTTTCAAACCATAAAATCCTATTTACCAATTTTTCAACTTCACATAACATATTTAATTCATATGTTCGTAACTAAACTATTTTCATGAAATAAAAAATCAGTCCCAAAAAGTTTTCTTTCCTGGGATTTAGCAGAATATAGTCCCATATTGAACATATATTTTTCTCAGAATTTTTAAAATTCATTTACTATTTTTCATATGGCCAAAACTACCGAATATTTAGACATTTATCATAAACTGTACTTTTGTCCAAAAATTCCGAAATTTACAGGGTATACTCATGTGATATACATGTACTCCTAATAAAAATTTCACCAATTTTAGAGTTAACCATAAAGAGTTATAAGGGTTTACTTTTAAAATAGTCTTTTCCCATAAAATTCATAACTCCTAATCTATACATCCAAAAATCGCCATTTTTGGACACAATCTAGAAAACTAATCAAATTATCATTTTAAATTTTTCTAGAATTTTTGAGGGTCGGAAAACTTATGAAACTGCCCCTGGCAGAAACCCCTTACTTACAACGGTTAAACGAAAAATATTATTCCTTACGAATATTGAACGAAAATACTATTCCTTACGAATATTAAACGAATATAATGAATATTGAACGATAATAATATTCATACGAATACAAAAAAATAATATCTCTTCAGAATATAAAAAAATAATAACCCTTACCTCAGAAGAAGATCAGATCTTTGGGTAGTAGTGAAGTAGTAGACTTCGCTTCTTCTTTCTCTATATAGCTTCTCTCTCTATAGCTTCTATTTCTATAATTGCTCTTGTAAAACTTAGTGAATTGGTGATAAATGAAGGAAGAATGAGTTTCTATTTATAGAAAAATATAGTTTTAATAATTGCACATTTTGGGGCTCAAAATATTACAGTATAATACCTTCCTCTTTTTCTTCATTTTTAATTTAGTCCTGCAAGTATTATCAAACTTACACCACCTCCCCTAATAGTAAATCATGTGAATCAATAGTAAATCATGTGACTCAATAGTTCTAAACATGTGAAAAAATTAATTATAGTATAATACCTTCATCTATACCTCCATTTTTAATTTAATCATGCAAATATTATCAATCTTGCACCAACTCCCCTAATAGTAAATTATCTGAATCAATAGTACACACATGTGAATACATAGTTATAAGCTTCTGAATTAATAGCAATTAATTGCTCATTTATCCAATTAATTACCCGATTGGTCGATATAACCTCCAGACATCAATTATTATCGAAATAAATGTCAATTTCCACTAACACTAATAATTCCTACACAATGGAACTATCAATTTCATCTTTAATCAACAAGAACTTATTCATCATTAATATTATAATTCACAATATTTAACAACCAGTCATTCCGGGAAAGAGGGGCTTTTCAGATAAGGATTTCTCCTTATTGGCCATTATTAGGTGACCAAACCTCTCCTTGACAGAACTTCTAGACATTGTCAATATTACAAATAATAATATGAATAACTTTGCCGTCTCAATTATTGATTTAATAATATAAAATATTGTGACAATAATTAAATAAAACCGAGTGACTTCTCACTTAAGCATCAATAATCAATACCGTGTGTTACTATGCAACCACGCGTATTCTGCATTTTTTATCACCGATTATTTTATGACAACTTGCTTACTTTGAAAAAATTTCAAATATCACCCTTAACTTTAACCTTTTATCAATTTAACCATTTACTAAATAGAATAATTATAAGAAAATTGAATACTTTCATTTCATAAAATTCGGGGTCTCACATATACAACGATGAAGGGGTGAGGGTCAATATAGATCTACTAGAAGAAGTCAGAGAGACAGCTCTGATCAAATTGACAGCCTATCAGCGTCGGGTAGCTAAGCATTATAACAAGGGAGTAAAACTTCGAAGATTTGAAGTGGGAGATTTCGTTCTCAGAGAAGTCAAAGCTTCTATGCCTCAGAATTTGGGAAAATTAATGCCGAACTAGGAAGGTTCTTACGAAGTTGTTGAAGTACCAAAGTCAGGGACCTATCGGTTAAGAGCATTAGATGGATCAAATATAAAGAATACTTGGCACGCTGGAAGGCTTCGGAAGTATTTTTAGTAGAGATAGAATCAATGTACAAAAGTTTGTAATCATGTTAATCTTCATCAATAAAAGATTCCTTTTCTCCAAATTATGTTCTGTACAGTGGCATTATATCCAAGGGTGTAAGGAGGTTCGGGTGGACTTGTTTGCCATTTGATGGTAAACCAATTGTTAAGGAGAATTCATGATGTAAGGAGGTTCGGGTGGACTTGTTTGCCATTCGATGGTAAACTAATTGTTAAGGAGTATTCATGGCGTAAGGAGGTTCGGGTGGACTTGCCTACCATTTTAATGGTAATTAATCATTATGAACTTTTCATGGTGTAAGGAGGTTCGGGTGGACTTGCCTACCATTCAATGGTAAATTCGATCATTCAATAGCGAATTAATTATTTTGGAGTTCTCATGGTGTTTAGTGGATCGGGTGGATTCATTTGACCATTCGATGCTGAAACATATATTGTTCGGATGAATTTGTTAGGCCCTTCGTTGGTAAACAAAGTTCTTATGATGAACAATCACGTTTGGAGGTTCGGCTGGAACTATTCGTCTTAAAGTTAGCGAATTAATCTTTTGCAGATCTATCTCACACTTCGGTAACAAATAAGTATTGTATTACTTTATTACCTTATTTTGTTTAAGTGTTGAGTTTGGGTTGTGTTATTGCTTCACCTTAACTGTTATATAATTCACTTGATTATTAGCTAATAATTTAAAGTTAAGTTTGATAATGAGCTTGTACATTTTTTAAGATGGTTAATACTGAATTATTGACAAGAAACAATCAATAAAGAAGTAATAAGGAACGAAATTAACATTTCATTGATATTACACTATTTACAAAAAATATAAAAATTTCCACAAAAGGGCCTAAAGTCTAAACAGAAGAGAAGCTATCTTCAAGCATTGTCTTTGCCGTCTGATGAGTCTAGAAGAGATGGATCTACCTTGGCTTCGACAAGTTTTGCCTTGTCTTACTTCGGCATTCTTCATACCCTTCAGAAAACATCCGAACAATTTCTTCGTTCAGCTTAGCTGACTTTTGGTAGTTCATCTGGATGTCTCTTCGGAGATCTTCGGTCAATGGTGGACCTAAATCTCTAAGGGCTCAAAGCTCTCTAATCTCATCTTCAAGTTTCTAACGCTCCTTTAGATAACATAGCTCTCTGGTTTCGAACTCATTCACTTGGAGAGCTAGGCTTTTGTTGGTCTTGGCAAGCGTCTCGCTCTTCTGTACCAGGACTTCATTTCTGTGAATCAGGTCTACATTCATGTTGACCGTGATTCGATGAGTAGCCTCGGCCGTCTCCAGTTTTTTTTTGACATTGTGAAGATCTTTTCGAAGGCACTCATTGTTGAAAAGAGAAGTGTCGTGTTCGCTCCTTTCTTTATTTAACGCCGACTTCAGAATGGCGTTCTCTCGGCGGGTAGCATCTTCTTCGGCTTCAGATTCTTTATATTTGGGACAGAGACGCTCGAAGATCGCATTTGTCTACACAATCAGAGTCTGTTAGTTACTATCTAATAGACATGTATTATTTCAAGTAAACGGGTTATTAATAACTTACCTTAGCCTGATACTTCATTCCTTCGTCGATAAGATCCATGATTGAACTGTTCCCGAACCTATGATAATCGGTTTCCTGAACAAAAGAATCATAGGGTTGGAAGGGAAAATGTTTGTTGAGCTCAGGCCAAAGAGAAGGCAATGCTACGGCTTCTGGCCTGGCTTCGGATGAAGATGGATGTGGCCAAGAAGGTTTAGGTTGTTCAGGAGGAGGTGGAGGTCGAGCAATGGTATGTTCGGGAGAAGGAGGAGCATTGATTATTGTGGATTCTGGAGGTGGTGTTGGTTGATTTTTAGAAAGATGTTTTCTTTTTCGAGTGAGAGATGGAGTGGGCTCTGCTTGTTCCTCGAGCTCCTCTTCAGAAACAACAATCTCCACATGAACGATTGGGGGAAGATTAGCTTCAGAAGAGGGTACTCTGAGTTCTTCGGCAGTAAGGGGGGTTACTTTAGTTTTCCTCTTCTTGGTACGAAGGACTCGAGCCCGTTTGTCCTGAGGCATATCTAGCAGGCTCTCGGTGAAAATTGATGGAGGAGCAGGTTTGGCTTTTCGAACAGCTCTCTTAATAGTTTAAAGTTCCATTCTTTCTTTGGAAAGTTGTCAAAGAGCTCTATCATCTCATTTACCCGTTCTTCGTCAATATCACCAAAGTCGGCAAACACTTTTTCCAAAGTCGTCCATTCAGGAAGAGAAGCAACTTCTAGTCCTTTGACGAAGAACCACTCTTTATGCCATCCTTTGTTGCTAGAAGGAGTGGACACCAAAGAGCTTCTTTCAAATTTCTCACCTGGCTTCAGCGATTGCTTGCTCAGAACCTTAAATCCCTTCTCACGGGATTTGTTGATGTTATAGATGGAGAAGAAGAAGTCGAGGGTAGGAGTAGCGCCTACCTACTGATAGAAGGCGATGAAAGATAGGATATGAATGTAGGAGTTCGGCACCAGTTGGGCAAAACCTACACCAATAAATCCTAAGATGGTAACTAGAAAGGCATGAAGAGGGAATGGAACCCCCTTTTCGAGAAGAGTTACCGGTATGGCGGTCCAGCCTTCAGGTCGCTGCTACATTCATTCCTTGGGAGCTGGAATCCTCACCATATGGGTATCCAAAATCTGATAACAGGTCCGAATGTTGCACAGCTCAGTCTCAGTAACAATGGAAGGAGTATTGGCATGAGGGAATCGTTCCTATTTCTTGAAGAATTCAGAAGGGTTTGGAATGGGTTTTGATTTTGGATTTTTGCTAGGAGTGGCGGTAGATGTGAGGTTAGAACCCAAAGCCATCTTGGTAGGGCTTGGGCTAGGAGGAATATAGGTGAGGGGGGTCACCTCAAGAGGAATGTCTTGACCGGATTTTTGAGACGCCATTGCTGGAAATTTACAGAGAGAGAAAGAGTTTGAGAGAGAAGACGAGAGCTCAAGAGTCTGAAATTTCAAATTGGCAGGTAAAATTGTCAAAATTGGGGGAAAAGGGCTTATATAATAACTATCCCTTCAGTTATTCGCCAAGCACGAGGCTGACACATTTAATGTGGGTAATGATAATGAATTTAAAGAGACATTAGCCGATTTGGGCTTCCAAATTGGGCCTCCAGTTTTATCATGTCTTAATTATTTGAACTTCACCGAATGGGCCTTAACATTTTATTTTGGGCCCTATCTGATCTTGCCACAATTCTTTTACCATCATGGACCGTTTACAGTCTTCTATTAAACAGTCTGTTTAATAAAAGACTGGGGGGCCCTATCTGATATTTTGGGCCCTATCTGATATTTTATATATATTGGGCCAAATCTCTGGGCTAAATTCATTGGGTCATTTCTAATGGGTCCTAAAAGTATTGGGCTTAGTCATTGGGTCGAAGCCAATGGGTAAATAATGTTTCCATTTGGGCTTTGACCGGTAATGATAACAAAGATAACTGTTGACTGATATCCTGCATTGCATTAATGAGGATTGGACAGATTCGGTCGGCAGTGGACAAAGGTGATGGGATCAACTGGTAAGCTACCTGCTGAGGGTGTGGCAGGCAGATCGGTTGCACGCAAAACTGGAGTTAGAGTATATGAGGACCGGATACAACACAATTAGAGGTAACTAATATTTTCTTTTATCAAAACACTAGAGTTATATTCCTCCATTGCTATCATTGTATCACTGACTTTGACTCCCGTCGGAGCTATCCCAAGCAATCCCGAATCTGCAAGCTTCCGGTATTGACACATTGAATCGCAAGAGATTGGGCGTGCTTCTTACGTGATTGAGGTGTGTGGAAAGATCTTGGCGTTAACAGTAATTAAGATCCATGAATAATATTTTATATTTCTAACATATGTTAAATGTCAGAATATATATAAAATATGAAATCAAATTCTTATAATAGTAATAGTATACTTTGGTCTCATAACTATGTTGACAAGCTTGTGTGTCTTTATACGTTCTCTTTCCCCCCCCCCCTCTCTCTCTCTCTCTCTATATATATATATATATATATATATATATATATATATATATATGGAAAATGATCCTTAGCATGTATTTGCTACGGATGAAAAATGGGCAAATAGCATCATAATCATCCATTACATAAATTAAGGGCTGAGATTTAATACACAATTGCGCCTTCCGCTAGTTCAACTAGCGGATACATGAAAAAAAAATTAGGCCCAAATTACCCCCAACTCCCATATCAAGCCATTGGTGTTGAACTAACGGAAGAAGAATATTACGGTGGATTATCATAGCATCCCAAATATTTTAGATAACGAATATCAATTGGGGCAAAAAAGGCGATTTTCAATTACGGTTTCGTGCGATTTCACTTGAATTGGGGCAAGGTCTGTGCACTCGTGTAATCGAATTGGAGCAAAAAACCTGCTGCAATTTTCAATCCAGGGTTTCTCAATGATCGAATTTGTGTTCTAAATCAACCTAATCTGCATTTATTCGACAAGTTTTTTATTCCAATTTTGATGTGGGTTTACCTCTAGTTGACCAGAATTTTGGTGTGGGTTTATAGATTACTTGGTCTCGTTGGTGTCAATTAGGCAGTCTGTGAACTTTTGTTGATCAACCCCACCTTGCATGTTAGCACATCCAAATTAATTTAGATTCACATTTAGGGGTTGGCAAAAAGAGGAAAAAGAAAAAAGGCCTTCCTGAATTTGACTTGGGTTTTGAGAATGCAGTTGAAAAATAATATAATCTCATACTTTTATGTCATTCTCATTATATTCCTTAATTCTAACTATATTATATTTAATATATATGTAAAATGTTTTTTTTGCTCTATAAGATATTTTGTTTGTAATATGTTTTAAATACTCAAGAGGTGTTCTAGTAAAGTAACCAAATAAGATACTATTTAGTTTGATGCATATGCTAGAATATTGGAACTTTATTTGCTGCTAAGAACAAAGTCAGCTTGCAACAACAACAAGATTACTTAATTATATATACTATTTTAAGTTTTGATTTTTGCATTTGGGCCTCACTGATTTTGATTTATCAAGAACTGTTGATAATCTTTAATTCATTAGTTTATTGTGTTTCACAAGTTTTCTTTAATTAGAGTAGTTATTTGAATAATGTGGGTCAAATAATGTTGTAGGTGTCAAATTGTCAATACCATATTGTTTCCAATTGATAATATCTAAAAGTGTCACAAAAATCTTTTGTATATTATTTTGATAACCGTGGTAGTGGATTGATTTTCTTTATTAATTTTATTGTTTTGTTTATTGAGCTTCTTTAATTGTTGTTGAATTTGGTATTGTCAGTCTCAATTATCTTGTTTGTTATATTCCCATGTTGTTTTCACTTATACTTTGAGAAGATGAGTACTCTGAGTGTATAGATTATATGAATTTATGAATGTCTAGTAGTTTTGATTGGGAGTTTAACTCATTAGTTATTGCAACAAACTGTCTTTTTCTTAATACAAAAGTGTCAACAGAAGTAAGGGGTTGATGTTTTTTTCTGTTCAAAAATCCAAATTCAGCTAAATGTTCTTCCTGCTATCTCTAATCATCTTGAACACAGATATACAACAAAATAGCTACATGTCTTGTTGTATAGTTTTGTCTCTCTTGTATATGCTCTGTAATTGCTCTTTTTCCCCTCCTCACAGTAATCATACATTTCCTTGGGTTGCAGTTCAAAGCATTTGTACTATAGACTATTATATATCCTTATTACATTTATATCTGTATACATGTCTGGCTATTAATTACCCTCCAATGTATACACCAAACTCCTTTCTAGTGACCTTTTTAATATATGGCTTTTGATATCTCATTTTCTCAGCCTTGTTATCGATCTGGTTACGTAGTTTGGAAAGAAATCAATGCAGAACAAAAGTTTCTTAAATTATAAGATAGGTTTATATGATTAGTTTCTTATCAAAATAGTGAATGTACACTTAGCTTATAACAATAATCTCCAAGAAGGTAATTGACACTTGGCATATGTACAATTTTATTCTTTTCAAATTGTACGGGTGAATATTTCACAATTGACATAAACATCTTTTGATTATTCCTGCCTTAGCTGCTTCAAGGGAGGGGTGAGAATCTTCAGTCATTTAGTTTGGCAATGTTGAGTTTTGATTTAATTTGGCTTGCATTTATCTCTCTGTAATTAAGTTATGTTACTTCTATGGGCTCATCTATCCCTATCCTTTCTGAATTTTAAAACAGCCATGTTGAGTTGACTCCAAGTAAACACGCTTTTCTTTATGTGTGTATTATGAGATTTGGAAGCAACTGTATTTAATTTAATTTAAAATTATTGTTTCAAAATTTATGTTTGTTTCTTTACTCTTGCTATCTCAATGGAAAAAGGAGGCTTGAAAAGATGGATCAGATAAAGAGAAAAAGTAAGTTGAGGAAATTCTATACGAGATTGATTTAGGACATTCTTTTAAAAATAGATTTGAGAGGGCGAAGGGATTTTGAGGACTTGTAGAGTGATATCTTTGTTTATTATATTTGTCATTTTGCTCATATCAATTTTTTATGAGCATTTTTATAAATTATTTAATACTTGTGTGTTGTGATAATGTGATGAATGTTTAGAAAACATATAGATATTAATCCTGGACCTGCTAATCCTATTGTGTTATGGGACCAAGAAAATCATGTATCGTAAATATTATAAGTTTATTAATGTATAACAACATTCATTTAGTTAAACTTTTGTTATAAACATTCATGTTGTGACGATTTATGTTTTTATGTTGTTGGACGTGTAGGATAGGGGTGTGTTAGAAATTTGTCAAATGTCTGCAAAATTAACTGAATGGAACTTGACTGAACAATAAGAATATCTGCTGGAACAATTAGGTTTTGGTATATTTTGTCATCAAGCTATATTTAGGCATCAACGGGAAGATTATGAGCCATGGGTATTCATTAACCAATATGTGGCTGTAAACACTGTAAGTTGTTTGTATTTATGTAATGGATGGTTATGACGCCTAAAGGGTCAAGGATGGTGTATCCGTCTTTGAGTAATTTCTCTATACCATGTCATATAATCCTCGATAGATATATGTTGCAAAGCCTCCAACACTTGCCCTTTTAAACTCTCCATGTATCCCTCCCACAATCGAATATATTTGTCCCTATGGTTTTCAAAATTTATTCTCTCAAATAATTTATGTTCCTTTCGCAATTCCACCATATTTTCAGCATTAGATGGATACGACTACAAATTTCCAAATTGCCTCATAAATCTGTCAGACATTTGGAACTCAACAATGTCGTAATGTATCAATGGTATATGAGCGGCTCCACCTAACCTTGCCTCAAAAAAATCCCAAGACAAACGTCTATCAAGTAACTGATATGGACGCCACACCCCATCTGTTTCCAACATATATCAAACTCTCCTCGGAAAAACAGAAGATGGTGATGTGGATTTTTAAGGCGCTGATAATGTTTTGAATTAGGATCAAAAGAGGAGTATGCCTAGGATAATGCCCTAGGTATTAACTTCTGGGACTTAGGCCTAGGGGTAGGACGACCAATATTCAACCTTTCATGAGCCCACATCATAAGAAGGGTTGCACAACCTGCGAATTTTTTTGTTGTTTTGCGAGTAGCATCATGCAAACTCCTATACAAATGCCCTAAAACTTCCGCCCCCAAGCATATATAACTACGTCTTCCAATCTTTCCAATAACAACAAATATCTAGGATGCACAACATTTTTAGTCTTGGTTGGAAACAAAATAGCGCCACACAAGTACAACAGATATGCTGTAGTGTGTTTTACGACATCATCTGGAGTAGCATCACCAGGTACTTGTCCATATCTATGTCTTAACTAAGGCAAACTTATGCCCCCTTTTATAGCATTATTCCCACTCATCTACTACAACTTGTTGCCCAAAAACCCTTATAAAATAGATTTTGGGATTTTCTAATTCTCCGCAAGTCAAAGGTTTTCCTAATACGGGCAACCAAAATAAAAATCCCACATCCTCTATAGAAATGTTAATCTCTCCACAATTTAAGTGAAACGTATTTGTTTCACTTCTCCAAAACCTAATTGTTCCAGCAAATATTCTTGTTGTTCAGTCAAGTTCTATTCAGTTAATTTTGCAAACATTTGACAAATTTCTAACACACCCCTATCCTATACGTCCAACAACATAAAAACATAAATCGTCACAACATGAATATTTATAGCAAAAGTTTAACAAAATGAATGTTGTTATATTAATAAACTCACAATATTTTGCCATAAGTCTAATGATACGTGATTTTCTTGATCCCATAACACAATAGGATTAGCAGGTCCGGGATTAATATCCGTATGTTTCCTAAACATTCATCACAGCACACAAGTATTAAATAATTTTAAAAAATTCCCATAAAAAAATTGATATGAGCAAAATGACAAATATAATAAACAAAGATATCACTCTCTAAGTCCTCAAAATCCATTCCCCCTCTCAAATCTTTTTCAAAAGAATGTCCCAAATCAATCTCCTATAGAATTTCCCTAACTTACTTTTTCTCTTTATCTGATCCATCTTTTCAAGCCTCCTCTCTCCATTGAGATAACAAGAATAAAGAAACAAACATAAATTTTGAAACAACAATTTTAACTTAAATTAAATATAGTTGCTTCCAAATCTCATATACACACGTAAAGACAAGGGTGTTTACTTGGAGTCAACTCAACATGACTGTTTTAAAATACAGAAAGGATAGGGGGATAGATGAGCCTATAGAAGTAACATAACTTAGTAATCTAGCACTCTTTACAGAGAGACAAATGCAAGCCAAATTAAATCAAAACTCAACATTGTCAAACTAAATGACTAAAGATTCTCACCCTTCCCTTGAAGCAGCTAAGGCAGGAATAATCAAAAGATGTTTATGTCAATTTTGAAATATCCACCCGTATAACTTGAAAAGATTAAAATTGTGCATATGCCAAGTGTCAATTACCTTCTTGAAGATCATTGTTATAAGCCAAGTGTACATTCACTATTTTGAGAAGAAACTAATCATATAAACTCATATTATAATTTGAGAAACTTTTGTTCTGCATTGATTTCTTTCCCAATTACATAACCAGATCGATGACAAGGCTAAGAAAATGGGAGAGCAAAAGCCATATATTGAAAAGGCCACTAGAAAAGGGTTTGGTGTATATATTGGAGGGTAATTAATAGAAAGACATGTATACAGATATAAATGTAATAAGGATATATAATGGTCTATGGCACAAATGCTTTGAACTGCAACCCAAGAAAATGTATGATTACTGTGAGGAGGGGAAAAAGAGCAATTACAGAGCATATACAAGAGAGCCAAAACTATACAAGAAGACTAAATCACAAAACATGTAGCTATTTTGTTGTATATCTGCGTTCAAAATGATTAGAGATAGCAGGAAGAACATTTAGCTGAATTTGGATTTTTGAGCAGAAAAAAACATCAACTCCTTAATTCTGTTAACACTTTTGCATTAAGAAAAAGATAATTTATTACAATAAATAATGAATTAAACTCCCAATCAAAACTACTAGACATTCATAAATTCATATAATCCATACACTCAAAGTACTCATCTTCTCAAAGTACAAGTGAAAACAACATGGGAATATAACAAACAAGATAATTGAGACTGACAATACCAAATTCAACAACAATCAAAGAAGCTCAATAAACAAAAAAATAAAATAAAGAAAGAAAATCAATCCACTACCACGGTTATCAAAATAATGTACAAAAAAATTGTGATACTTTTAGATATTATCAATTGGAAACAGCGTGGTATTGGCAATTTGGCACCTACATCATTATTTGACCCACATTATTCAAATAACACTCTAATTAAAGAAAACCTGTGAAACACAATAAACTAATGAATTAAAGATTATCAACAGTTCTTGATAAATCAAAATCAGTGAGGCCTAAATGCAAAAATCGAAACTTAAATAGTATAAACAATTAAGAAATCTTGTTGATGTTGCAAGATGACTTTGTTCTTAGCAGCAAATAAAGTTCCAATATTTTAGCATATGCATCAAACCAAATGGTATCTTATTTGGTCACTTTACTAGAATACCTTTTGAGTATTTAAAACATATTACAAACAAAATATCTTATAGAGCAAAAAAACATTTTACATATATATTTAAACATAATATAGCTAGAATTAAGGAATATAATGAGAATGACATAAAAGTATGAGATTATATTATTTTTCAACTGCATTCTCAAAACCCAAGTCAAATTCAAGAAGACCTTTTTTCTTTTTCCTCTTTTTGCCAACCCCTAAATGCGAATCTAAATTAATTTGGATATACTAACATGCAAGGTGGGGTTGATCAACAAAAGTTGACAAACCGCCTAATTGACATCAACGATCGAGACAAGTAATCTATAAACCCACATCAAAATTCTAGTCAACTAGAGGTAAACCCACATCAAAATTGGAATAAAAAACTTACCAAATAAATGCAGATTAGGTTGATTTAGAACACAAATTCGATCATTGAGAAACCCTGGATTGAAAATTACAGCAGATTTTTTGCTCCAATTCGATTACACGATTGAACAGACCTGCCCCAATTCGAGTGAAATCGCGCGAAACCCTAATTGAAAATTGCCTTTTTTGCCCTAATTGATATTTGTTATCTAAAATATATGGGATGCTATGGGAGGGTAATTTGGGCCTAAATTTTTTTTATGTATCCGCTAGTTGAACTAGTAATGGATGGTTATGATGCTATTTGCCTATTTTTCATAATAGCAAATACATGCTATGGATCATTTTCCTATATATATATATATATATATATATATATATATATATATATATATCAAGAAATATATATGTCATTCTTGGTCATCATTTAATAACACTTAACATAAAGAAAAATACAATCCGGTGTAGTTTGAAAATTTTGCTTAATTTCTACCGAAAATAATATACAGATGAAATAATATACGTAATTGGATAAAAAAAATCTAAATTATGAAATCCCTAAAACCTAATCAAGAGACAGAGGGAGAGTACCACGGCTTAGGCAGAGCTCCGACCGACGACTTGGGCTTCACCTTCGACCAGCTATGCAACCCTCATACTCCGAGGGACGACCAGGTATTCTTCTTCTATTCTTTCACTCTTCTCCTCCTATTCGTTTTTTGTTTCTGATTTTCTCTCTGCTGCATATTATTATTAGGATTAATTACATATATTAGTACATTTTTGAAAATAATTATAAAAATCATACATCCATAAAATAATTACAAAAATATTATACTTTTTCATTTTTATTTATAATATTAATACAATTATAAGTCCTTAATTTAAGGGAATAATATTAATGGGCTGACATGGCAAATTAGTGTCCATCTTAAAATGGGTTTTGTTTTTTTTGAAATGCGTGATAACCGCCATCTATTATCTGTATAGGACTCTTCAGTTGCATGAAGGTAATCAATGTAGTCATTAAGTAACCTCCAATATAAAAGAAACAATTATAAAACAATATAACATTATAATTTTACACAGTAATCAGGTCAGCACTAATGAGTAACCATTATAATTTTACATAGTAACCAATACAATGTTAAATAGTAACCAAGTTAGCATTAGTCAGTAACCAAGTCATCATTTTTCAATAACGAAGTCGGCATTAGTTAGTAATATTATGCAGTAACCATTATAATTTTACACAGTAACCAAGTCAGCATTAGTCAGTAACCATTATAATGTTACACAGTAACCAAGTTAGCATTATTCAGTAACCAATATAATGTCACACAAAGAACTAAGTCAAAGATTAGTCAAGAACCAAGTCAGCATTAGTTAGTAATATTATGCAGTAACCAAGACAGCATTAGACAGTAACCAAGACAACATTAGATAGTATAATGTTACACAGTAACCAAGGCAACATTAGACAGTAACCAGCCGTTGCAGGAAGGTAACCAATGTATTTAATGAGTAACTATTAATATAAAAAATTCAGTAGAACTCATTTAAAAATTATAAAGCAATCAAATAAACATGATTCAGCAACCATATTTATAATAAACAGTAACCAATTTATATCAATTTAGTAACCATAATATAAAATATATTTTCGAATGCATTTTGCAATCAAAACATTCAGTATTCTTACTTTGTGACCATTTTAAGTACGAAAAACTTAAGAAAGGTAACCAATATAGGAATTCGTAGTAACCATAGGTAACTATATGCATATAAATTTTAAACTCACAGTATTCAAATTTGTATCAAAGTTGCTGTTTATCTTGTATTCAACAATCACTACAGTACGTAAGTTTTTGGTTACTGAACTTGAAGTTGCTGTTGATTTTGTATGCTATTTTCCGATCTCAGAGTTGCGTCGCGACAAAAGGTTTCGTCTTCTCCGATCTCATAGTTGTGTCGCGACAGAAGATTTTGTCTTCTCCGATAGATTTGTTGTTGATCTGTTGTTCCGATATCAAAGTTGCATATTTTTTTCAGTTGCTTGAATTTAGGTGCGGTTAGTTGCAAATATGAAAGTCGGTAACTGACGTGTAGGAGTTAATGATACATGATTTTAGCAACGTAATATTGTGTTGTGTTATTTTTGTAATTATTTTGTGTGTGTTTTATTTTTGTAATTACTTTCTAATTGTTGTATATTAGTGTTAAGGACCCCTTAATTTTTTGTTTAATGGACTGCATACTATGGTCTATGGGTCTTATTTGCATTGGAATGTAATTAATTATTAACTAATGCAGTTCAAAGAAAATAAATATAACAGTAATATTAGCAGTAGTAGGAAATTTATGGTATTTTATATATACAATATTAAAACTTAAGAAATTAAACATAAATTTAAGAATTATATTGAATTAAACAAAATATTACAAATGTATCACCATTTATATAATTTGAAGTTGGTACAAGTTCAAAAAATTACAAGTTTATAACTACAATAAAATTATCCATTTTGACTTGATCTTGTTTACTTTTTGTTGTAATTTAATATGCTACAACCTGCATTATGAATATGGTAAATCATTAGAAAAATAAATATATCAATATTCATATAAATATTAAATATATATAATTTTATTTGTATAAAATTTACATTGTTAACGACTTGTCGATTTGTGGACGACTAGACGGGCGCCTTGTCGCCTAAGCGCTTAAGCTTTCAGTTGCCGCCTCGACTTGTTGCCTTGACAAATAAGATAGATAACAAAATTACGTGGAGCATTTAATTACCTCTTACACCTACAAAGGACAACATTGTTAACATACAAAATAGTATAGGGGCAATTATGAAATAAAAATGTATAAAGACTTCAATGAAACTAAGGGGGGTGTATTCAATTAAGATTTTTAAAGACTTTTTTTAAGTGACAAAATTTTATAGAATTTGTAGATTTTAATGACTTTTAAAGACTTTAAAGACTTTTTTAAGGGAGGTGTATTCAATTAAGATTTTTAAGGACTTTTAAAGATTTTAAAAGTTTAGTTGTATTCAATCAAGACATTTAAAGAGTTTATAAATGTTTACTGGTATTCAATTACAACTTTTTTAGTGTCTTTAAAAGTTAGATGGTATTGAATTAAGATTTTTATAAAATCTATAAAAGTATTTTGGTATTCAAAAAGTCATAGATTTTTCAGATTTCTATCAAATGATAGAGTTTGACAGACTTTAGGAGAAAATTATAACTATCAACCCATATCCAAAGTCTGGCCCCATTTGAAGATTTTAATAACTTTTAAAGACTTTAAAGACTTTTTAAAAATGACTTTTATATACTCCATGAAATAAGTAACAGACTTTTATAAATTTTTTATCAAGAATGTGATAAACTTTTGTATACTTCTAATATATAAAATTGAAAGATTATTAGATTTAAGATTAAAATTTTGCTACACAGTTAAATTATTTATTATATTTTTTAGTGCATATATTATAAATAATAATCCACTGCTTATGATAACAACTTTCAGAAAACATATTATGCAAAAATTTCAAGTTCTGACAATATTATTTTATCTAAGTATTAGAATACATATATATTATAATATATTTATTACATGGCTTCTGATCATTCAATTATTAGCTCCATGATTTCATTTTTTTTCCTTCGCAGAAAACGAAATCCACACTCTTGTGTGAGCGTGTAATTCAATACCATATTAATTTCTTTACTACTATATATATATATAATCCCTCCTAATACCAAATTATGCAGTATAATTAATAATAAGACAAAAGCTTTAAAAATATATACATATATAATCTTCACACTTGATCTGAGAGTTTCATGATTTTATCTCACCTTTATTAAATAAATTTCTTTCGTCTTTGTATTAGAAGCTTTCGAACTGTTGCTTTCTCCCTTACCAATTTATTGTGCATTTTCCCTCTTTCCTCGATTACACGTACCGCAAGATATATTAGGTCTTTAGTTATTTGTTTACTTATTAATATATCTTGTTAATTATTTTAATTGTAATATGATTTAATTTTATCCACATATAAATTAAATCCAATTAGTTTTAAGGCTCAAATTTTACCAAATTAATTTATCCTTCACATATTAATACTTATTAACCCATATAAAATAATAAACTAGTTTGACCCAATAAAAGACAAAGTCCAATTAAATTATTTAAAATATAAATTTAAATATTATTTATTTATTTTATTTTATTTCTTTATTATTATTTTTTCTGGGTATTACACTGCGAATTTGTATTTACACTACTGGTGTAAGACCCCAACTTATTATAAATAAAATTGAATTTTCCTTTATTCATTATTTTAAATTAATAAGAGTTAATTTGATATAATTCTTTGGTTATGGGTGAAATGTGCAAAGTTTACAAAATAAGCAAGTGGTTATAAAATATTCATTATTGTCGGGAATATTCGTTTGGTCGTGGAATATTCTTTTTTTTCCGAATCTCCGTCTGCGACGGTAGCGATCATTGGTGGGCCCATAACGGAAAAACGGTTGGATGAAAGAAAACGACAAAGATTGAGTTTTATAAATAACGGCGTAAATTGTTACCGAATAACACTTTGTTGGGTTACTCGGTGGTTAAAATACTGATGTCTGGCGTGGTTGCATAAGATGGCACCAGTATTGCACATGTGATATTATTGAATTATTGATCCTTACGTAAGAAGGCCTTTACTCAATAATTGTTACGATTATTCTTTCAATATTATATTTTATTGATTCAATAATTCTTTGCGTTGATATTTTGTATTGTTGTTGTTTCAATAATTGTCATTACACAAGATTTTCCATTATCAAATCAATAATTCATATTATTTGAATAATATTATCGAGATAACATTATTGGCAATGTCTAGAAAGTTACATCTAAGGAGAGGTTTGGTCACCTAATTGCATGCGCCAAGTAAGGAGAAATCCTTATTGAAAGCCCCTCTTTCTTGGGAGCTACGGTTGTCGATCTTGTGATTCTCGTAATATTATTTTAAATAAGTAATTATTGATTATTATGATAAAGAAAATATTTATTTTATGTGGATATAGATGGAAAAATTTTTTAATGTGACAATTGTTGAAAATTAATATTTTATCTTTTTCTGATAAAATAATTCATTTAAATATATTATTTTAATAATATATTAACGGTGATATTTTTATAATGAATGTGGGATATATGAGTATATGAGGAGGTAGAGTATTTTATGGCATTAAATGTTTAACATATGTTTTGTGTGTCGGTGGACACAATTCTTGACCGAAAATTGATTATAGACTGTAAAATCGCCCGTTTGTGGATTTCGGTCAATTTCTGTTTGGAATTTGGAAAAAATTTCTTCTGTAAAGTTGTAGAGAATGGAATTTCCCATGGAAAGTCGCGAGTTTAAATTTTTCTGATAAACGAGCTATTTTCTACGAATTATTGAAGTTTCGGAAGATAAAATAATTTTTATTAAATAATGGGTGGGACCCACTCTTGTTTGAACATGTGGGCTGCTGAAAATTGGGTCAAGGTTGGCTGGTGGCTGATTTGGTTCAAAGGCATGCGTAGAAGATATAAATTATAATATTATTTTATTATAGTCTCCTTTGGCGTTCTAGCATTTTCCTATAAATAGAGGGTTAAGTTAGAATTGAAAATCACACCAGAAACTAAGTTTTCTCTCTTTCTCTCTCTAAATTATCGAGCGTATTCTTGTGAGTATACTTTGAGTGTTGCTATATCGGTCTTGGGGTTCACAAGACTATATCTGAAAATTCGATCGGAAAATGCGGTTATTTTGAGGTAAGAGGTATTATTTTCTTCTTAAATGATATTTTTCTTCAATATCATTATGTCAAGTATTGGTGAACTTTTTATCAAATTTGGAACTTGTTGTGTCGGGGGTTACTATTCACGATATCTGGCCTTTATTCACGTATCGACATAATTATTCACTTACGAATCTGAGACTATTCAGAAAAATAAATTTTTTCTTTTTGTCCAAAATATCTATTCGGATACTAGCTTTGATTGTATCCATGTTTTGATCATTCTTGAATTTTACACCAATATGATTATTTTCAAGTATTTTTGGACATGGGTAAAACAAAAGTACTGAATCCTTAATCCTTAATCCTTGTCATTTTGTTTCAATTGGATTCGCTTTCTTTAAAAATGTTTTTCATCATCCTCGACCCCAAATGGTGATATAAATGAATATCTTTGGCCCGTAGTGCAAAGATGAGCGATTAATCGATGAATATCTTTGGCCGTAGTGCGAAGATGAGCAAGCATTGAGATGAACATGACCAACTGGTGATATAAATGAATATCTTTGGCTCAGAGTGCAAAGATGATTAAAGATGTATATTGATTGTTATTACGAGGATAAACTATTGATGATGGACTTTTAAACCTTAGAAGATGGTAGAATTCTTTCTCTACGTGACTCTTCTAATGGATTCTTGCTTTACCGCATATGTTGATCTAAAACTTGTTGTCTATTGTATTCTATTAGATTTTTCCCCTGTTGAAGACTAACGATAATTTGTTGTATATTATCTTAGTCATAATATTCTTCTTCGGGCTAGTTGAGCTCACCCTTTTCCTTTTTGTTCCATTTTTCTTCTCGTGAGGTGAGAACATAGCGAGGATCGAGTCGGGGTATAGAGTGATGGTTCTAGGAAGATGTTTTAGCTGTCCTCACTATTTCTGTAAAATAGTGTATGAATAATTAATGAGGACTTATTTGGGTGTGTATATTGTTTAGAAGACAATATTTGTATTCAAACTCACAGTTGTATTGTCGTATTCTACACGACATCTGTATTGTCAAAGTTGTAGTTTGCTTTCTATACCATGTATTTTGGCGACTCAGAATGGGTGTTGTATACCTATTTTGGGGGCGTCACAACTGGCGATCTGAATTTCCACATTTGTGTTTAATATTTGAAAGTCTTTAGAAGTCTTTTGAGATGAGGTCCGACTTTGGATATAGATTGATAGTTATAATTCTTCTTCTAAAGTCTATCAAACTCTACCATTTGATAGAAATCTAAAAAATCTATGACTTTTTGAATACCAAGATACTTTTATAGACTTTGTAAAAATCTTAATTCAATACCACATCTCAATAAATAATCCAAGGATTAAATAGAGTCATTTATAGTTTACGCTATATAAATGTGATGGATGTCGAACGTCTTTTGAACAATCTTAAAAAAAACGATTCAGTGATGGAATTAAATACAGATGAAGAAATTATTCAATCAATAATGAATACAGATTATGAGCATGATCTTGATGATAGTTTCGTTTTACCAAATGTTTCGTCAAAATAAGTCTTTCAAGCAATAATCATCTTAAATAACTACTTGATACAACATGAGCAAAATATTCCAAAAGCTTTGCATACACTACAAAAGTTACTTGCTACAACATGAGCAAAATATTCCAGAAGTTGTGTATGCACTACAAAAGTTAAGGATGGGGTTAATTTTGGTTTAGGTGTAAAGAAAAAATAAGTAACTTTATATGCATATTTTTAGGGGAAAAAGACTTTTTGTATGTCTGACGCCCCCAAATAGGGTCTACACAACCCAATTTGAATTGCCAAAATACGTATTTCAACAATACATTCTCTTAATACAGTGTCGTATATAATACGACAATATTTAAACTCAAATTATTAGAATGTCGTATAAGATACGACAACACATATTACAAGTCTTCAACATGATTATTGCTATACTATTAAACAATATGGTGAAAATAATTATAGACACTATCTCGGATCATCACTCCACACCCCGGTTAGTCCCAGCTACACTCTCATTTCCTGAGAAGAACAATGGAACTAAAAGGAAAAGGGTAAGCTCAAATAGCTTAGTAAAGAATATCATGACTAGAAAAATGAAGAATATACCATCCTTAGCCTTCAACAGTGAAAAATTTGATATAATATATAATAGACAATAAGTTTTAGATCAATAACGGTAAAAGAAATATCAATCAATTAATTAAGAGAGTAAAATAGATCATGATGTTCACACTCTTTTCCAAATTAAAAGTTAACCATCAATATTTTATCCCTATAACACCAATAAATATTTTATGATCATAATCATGCAAATCAACAGTTCATCTTTGCACTACGGGCAAAAGATATTCAATTGTAACACCAATGATCATGATCATGTCAATCAACGGTCCATCTTTGCACTACGGGCCAAAGAGAATTCTTCACCACGTGTCCTTGCCATACCGACCAAAGACACTTAACAATCATATCGTCTTTGGCACCTAGGCCAAAGACATTCACCATAACTTGATTCTTTGATGATTAGTACAAATAACAGTGATATAAAGAATGAACGGACGTTGTAAGAATTATAAGATAAAAGAATCAATATCCGAGATTTGACGTTTAATTTATCCAGAGTTCAATAATGATATCCAGGAATTCAATTATAGTTTAGGAATAGGATAAATAAGATTTTTCAACTATCACGTGTAAAACGAAATAGGAAGATTCAGGTGAAAAAAACATTAGATGAAACACGTGTAAAGTGCAATAAGAAGATTCAGGTGAAAAGATATTATATGAAGCACATACTATTAAAGAAGTTCTAAATAGTTTAGGACTATTCACCGTTTAATGAAAAAGTTATCGAAACAAATAACAATTTCTTACCATAATATGGAGTGTGAAAGAAAATGATATCCCTTACCTTAATTAACAAGTGATTGGATGCTGCTTTTTATGAAGTTTATCAACCTAAATATATTTATACTTTAATTAGTAATTATCACATATGGTGTATACTAACTCGTATATTATGAAATTATCAAGTGACTATATAGTATAAATTTGTGTAGTGTACAGAATAAGTTTCAAAATCATATTTCAAAATAAAATTTTCCAAATGAAGTTTTTCAAAATAACTCTTCTAAAGGAAGTATTAAACATCGTGTGAGGTGTGTGAGTGTTTGACCAACTTTTATAAAAAAATATTTTCTTGAAAAATACTCGTACTCTTACTGATCTTCACAAATACTCAAGATAAGTTAACACACTTAGAGAGAACTTACACTAAGAAATTTTTAGAGAGTGAAAGGAAGTATAAGCAAGGAAGTTATGAATTTCTTTATGTTAAGCCTTCCTATTTATAGCCAAAAAATCCCACATTTTATAAATATATTATTCATCCATTATCATTATCTTTAAACATAATGATTACCCATTTTCATCCATTATCTTTACTTTAAACATAATAATTACCCAACATTTTTACTTTATTCAAAAAGAATAATCCATTATCAATATTTATTTAAAAAGATAAATCCATTATCAAAAAGATTATTTCATTATCCTTATTTTATTTGTTTCCTACATTATTGACTTAATATATTAATATCACAGATGTTATTGTTCTTTAAATAATGAGTCGACCTAACCATTTAAAACTCGTGACTTCCATTTATGCAACTATTCATTACTACCCTTGCTACGATGTCAGTTATTGGTTCAATAATATGAGATAATGTGACAATTATTGTGACATCCCTAAATCTATGTGCTTCCTACAATGGACTAGTGTTCACTAATTTCTTCTAAGTATAATTATTATAGACTTACAATATTGACCCCTAGACCGTTCCCAGGAAAGAGAGGCCTTCCGTATAAACAACGCGCAATTAAATAATCCATTTCCTTGACAGAACTTTCTAGATATTGTCAATAATGTTTATTTGTCTAATAATATCATATCAGATAAAATGAGTTTCTATGCCGTGTCAATTATAATAATATAAAATACTGTGCATTTGCTACTGTGACAATTATTGAGTTCAATAATATGAAATATTATGCAGTTACTATTGTAACAATTATTGAATCAATAATATGAAGTACTGTGCAATACCGTGTCATACTGTAGAATGTCGTGTGTCACTGTAGAATACTGCATGCTACTGTATTTTTATCACCGGGTATTTAAACAGTAAAACTAATAGTACCGTTGACTATACTTTTTTTATTAAAAAGGTTATTTATGTCATTTTCTGCATCCGATAATATTTTGTTGTGGGCCCACCAATGATTGACTATTTCGATGTCGTCGTACTTTTACCTAATATTCCTGACAAAACGAATATTCTCCGATAAAATGAATATCATTCCCCGATATACTTTTATAATTTACACATATCACCCTTAACTTTAACATTTTATCAATTTAACCATTTACTGAGTAGAATAATAATTATAAGGAAAACTGAATGCTTTTATTTCATCTAATTCGGGGTCTTACAGTATGGATATTGTTGATTAACTAAAAAGTTTGGGTTTATATATAAATTTTTGTATGGAATTTAGTAATTATTAATTTATATTTACTACTAAAAAAATAGTCATGTGTGATGGCAAAAATTCTTCACAAAAAGTAGGAAAACCATCACGAAAGGTTTTCGTGATGGCTTTAAGCATCACAATGGCCGTCTTGTATACACCCATCATGAAAGGTTTTACGTGATAATTTTGGCAATCACGCAAACGTTTAGTGCTTTTGTGATGATTAATACAATCACATTAACACATAATCTATTATGATTATCAAAGTCATCACAAAAAAAAAAAAAGACTAGAGATCAAATGTAAGAACGTGAATCTCTATTTAGGTATAATTTATTTCACTGTATTAATTGTATCAAATGATACTTGTAGGATTCGAACCCTCCCCCCATTTGCAAACTAAATAACGATTATTACCACTACACCAAAGCCCAGATCATGATTATAAATTTAAAACAAAATATAAAAGGAAACATATGTAAGTTGACTTACTAAATAAAATTACTTCCACATAAGATTTGGTGATTGCAATGGCAATCACAAATACTCTATAATGATGGTAAAATTAGTCATCACTGAGAGTCATCATATATTTTATTGTTTTGTGATGGCTTGAAAATTCCATCACAAAATACCTTCTTTTTATAATTGCAAATAAAAGTCGTCACGAAAATCAATCTTTTTAATGATTGTCACAGCCGTAATAAAATATTGTTTTGATTATTTTTTTATATTAAAATATATAGTGATAGCTTAAATGCAATCAAGAAAAGGGTATCTCTATAAGTGATGACTTAGTGCGTCATAAAAAGAAAATTTATTTTGCTTGAAAAAATTGGTGTGATTGACATGACCATCACAATTATAATACATTGATGGCAAGATTAGTCATCACTAAGAGCCATCATATATACTATTATTTTGTGATTGCTTAAAAAGTTCATCACAAATTATTATCTTTTGTTACTGTTTTTAAAAACTGTCACAAAGTTCCGTCACGTATTCTTATTTTTTTAGTAATATTAGTTGGGTCTTTAAGGATTTAAATTTTTTATTACTTAATGCATTTAGCAAGGTTATTATTTTTGTGCACATGTCCAAGTCGGGACCAAAAGAAATTATTATCTAAACGAGATTATTATTTTATCGAACATTTATTTATCGAGATTTTACTGTTGATACAAACATCTTTCTAACTATAAATGGCTTGTAATTTTTCAAACTCTTGAATGTAAATGTTTACGTTTCAAAATTAGGTTAAAACAACTTATAATTGTAAAATTGTTTGTCACTGAAAACAGTTTGGGGACTTTCTCTAAGAAATTGAAATAATATCTTCCACTTTTTTAAAAAATATACTCTCTCTCTCTCTTAATATAAGTCATTTTAGAGAAGTATTTTTATCTATTAATATAAGTCGTTTGGAAATTTTAAGTAATCATTAATTGCTTAATTTCCAATTTACCCCAAGTAATAAATATAACTTTAGTTCTCTCATTATTTTTTGCCTAATAAATAACAATCTCTTTTTCTAATATAAGGACAATATAAATAATTGATATTATATTTAATACTATACAATTATTTTCTTAATACTTGTACACAATTCTAAAATGATTTATATTAAAGAATGGAGGAAGTATATAAGATCCATTAATGAATAGAGTAATAAACCATTTCTTCTTTCTCAAATAAGACACTCTCTATCACCGGATTCTTAATAGAGTTTTACAAAAAAAACTTACAAAATTAATTTACAAAATGATGTGTTATAATGCAATTAGTGGATGATCTACCAATTATGTGTGAACTTAGTGATAGTAACCAACCACAATTCATCAACTTTATATTTAAATAATTTATTATAGATTAAATTCCACTAAAAAAACCTATAATTACCAATAGGGTATCTATATAGATAATTAATATTTTCACATGATTTCTCTCACATGAATAGTGAATGTGTCTCACCTCTATGTGAGGGAGACTAACGTAAAAATATCATTTTAATATATGAAAATATCAATTTCTTAAAAATATTCTATCTAAATGAAAATGAGTCATTCTAACATTACGGAAAGTATTTCCTCTATAGAACATTTTTTTTAAAATAAAATTTAAAAATACAAATTAGCCTTCATCATTGCCGATAGAAAGTAATCCCAACATTTAATAGAGAAAAATAATATATATATTACAAAAATTTAAATCGATTATTTAATGGTCAATTATATGAACAAATATTACCGGTAACCTTACCAATTCTAGCGTCCGGTTATATGAATAAATATTACCGGTAACCTTACCAATTCTAGCGTCCGGTTGTTACTCCCTATAGGGATCGGATCCTCTATGAAAATTTTTCTATAAATTATGAGCCATTAGATTTCATTTTTAATGTGTTGTCAACCCCACAGCAAAACTCTCATAAGATCCTCACATAAAAATCCTCATAGAAGATCAGTAATTTCAATTACTTCCTATATAGTGGAAAAATTAGATAAAACTTTTATAGTAAGAGTTTACGAACCATAAATAACTTGTAATTTTCCAACTTCTAAATCATAGCAGTTTATTCTCCAAAATACCAAAAAAAAAAAGGGGGCTAAAAACAACACAAGGGTAGTTCACTTTGACTATACCATACCATGAAATTTTATTGGATTTACATTATAACGTAAATAAATAAAAATAATTAACTTGGAACCTAATAGCTAATTCGGAAGCTTTCATATTGCTTGTGAAATATACATATGGTGCAAGTTTTGATAATATAGTTGCATTCAACTTTCAAGAAGTTGATTGAAAATGAAAAAAGAGTAAAGAAACTTACAGGCATATTTTGACATTAGACGGGCATTGTAACAAAAAATTCCAATCCCGAACCAATAACATGTACACTTAAATCCCAGATGAGTTGCATTCTTCAAGCAAGTTGAGGATATTATGTTCAGGGGCACTGATTGATGGAAGTATCAAGCGATTATTTGATCGGGATCGGGGAGGTCGAGGGGGACGATTTTTTGGTTCAGATGCTTCAGGTTCTTTGGGAGTGTCTGCCTGCATAACTGGCAAGTCGGCCCTCCTTTGCTCACCTGCACATACTCGTTCCTTCCATATTCGTCCATCCTGTGGAGGAATCAAATACACATTAAAGATCGTAGAAAATAACAAATAAATGAGAAAGCATCAATTCTCATGCAAAGATGAGCAAAATAGGGTTGCTCTAGTGTTTAAGTATCCAAAATGACATGTATTTAAATATAACTTAATTATGATAAAATATATCAAGAACCTGAAGCTTTAAAAAACAATAGTGCAGAAGCTCGTTAAATCCATTCAACCCCTCCCCTCCCCTATTTTCTCAACACAAGACCCCGAGATTCCTACAGGAAGGCTATCAAATTGGCATCCGTCAAATTTAATTCATGTTACTAGCAAAAAAGTGCAACAAATTCATCTTTATAGCTCCCTAGTAATGAAATTCACAGACTAATGAGATGGAAAAAAGACTGGCAGAATCCCAAAAATTAAATTAATACTTTCAGGGGTTGCAATTGAATTTTTTACTTCTTTAGCAAGCTTTAATAAAGTTCAAAAATTCGAAGTTCAAAAAAAAAAGATCGAAATACACAATAAAGAATATCAAATAGTATACAAGATGAAAACTATTGTGTCAAGGAAAAACTGTTTCTTGACAACTGTTTTGAAACCGATTGGTTCAATCAAAATAAATTATTCTGGCAGAATGCTTATTTTAAAAAGAAAAAAGGGAAAAGAAAGGTAAGAAAAAACGAAAAAAAGTAAAGCTATCACACCCAACCAGTGGATTAAAGTGTTGGTTGGGAAACTAAGGTAGGTTTGTAATTACACAGTAGACTGAATTAAAGGTGAAACTGTCTAAAATTGGGTAGTTAAAAGCAAACAAACAAAAAAAAGGCCAGAAGATGGAAACACACATGATGGTACATCTCAACTTCTAAATAAGCTTTACAGGAAGCATCCCCACAGCACAAGCTTCCCCTAACAAAATTTGTCCAAAAACTTGCAAACAGTAAGACAAAGGTGGGAGATGCGACATAAAAGCCACCTAACATAAAGGTAGATCATTTAATTTACATACACTTCATAACGGGCCCGACAAAGAATTTTTCTTTAAGCAGACACTCACTAGAACTATATGAAGAAACTTATTGGCATATAGGTACCTTTATAAGCATGAAATTTCAACCCCTGCCTTTATGAGAGTGGGAAGTACAGAATTTTCCCCATCCCCTATCCCTTCTTCCTCACACCCAAGCTCCACCATATTTCAACTACCCAACAAAACATATGCCATTAACCACCACCTCCAATAGTTTTGTAATTCCTTTACATTATTTCTTTTAAATCAGATTCATTCGCACTTATGAGTCGGTCTATGAACAAAAAAAAAACAAAAAAGTGAATTAATAAGAGACTGTAGAGGCATGTGGTTCCGCACATGAAAAATAGTGGGTTTGCCTTTGCCATCTTGCCTCAACAATCTTCTTTCTTCATCTGTAGTTCACCACTATGATTACACTCTTTTCCCCCCTACCCCGGTTCTCTTTCAAAACAACTTAAACACAATCAAGTATGCAAGTATGCAAGTATGCAAGTGTAACCCATCTACACTTGGACAACGTGTTTGACTTCAAATATAACATAGGGAGGCAATGACATGAAAAGTGCCATGTTTTTAGACAAAATTGTAAGGGAGAAGCATGAAGACAAAAAATGTTGAGTAAAATATCAAATATGACATACCTAAATATTCGTGTTTGAATTTACATTAATGCAACTACAACAGTTTAACCCCCTAAGAAGTTCACAAGATATCCTAAGCGTTTTGAAGTAGACAAGTTTCTTCTAGAACAACCCTCCAGCTTGGGAAAAATCTTTATACGTGACAATTAAGACACTTTAGTGTGCTACTCCTTGTTACTTTTTTATTTTTTGATAAGTAATGAGGTCTTAAAGTATGCTATTCCCTTTATTTAAACTCGTTACACTTTTATGCTAGCAACAAGAATTAGAAGGCTAATAAAAATAAAAATAAAAATAAAAATAAAAATAAGTACTGGAAATCTAAAATAAGGGAAAGAGTCAAACAGTTCAAACATGCACATTGGAATGGAAGTACAAGATATGCTTAAATGTAAAAATGTGTGAAATAAATTATGACTGCTGTACATTTTCTATAAGGGTCAAATTGCCTTCAGTTTTCTAATTGTAAAATGTTTGTTACATTCTCTAAAGGATATATTAAAGATAGCCTTACGTTGTAAGCGGTTTTAGACATCATCACTTGTGTGGTGATATGCATAGAACATCCAGTGCTAGGCGGCATGGAGTCTCTTTGGCTTTAGGCTAACAAACCAAATATATATATATATATGGGGAATATGGAGGTGCACAGTCGTGTAACTTTTAAAGTTACACGGTCTACGATCGTAAAGTGATTTCACTCTACTATCGTAGAGTAATCACTCCACGATTTGTGAATTCACTCTACTATCGTGGACTACTCTACGATAGTAGAGTGAAATCACTCTACAATCGTGAACTACTCTACGATCGTAAAGTGAAATCACTCTACGATTGTAGACAGTGTAACTTTAAAAAGTTACACTACCGTGTATCTCCATTTTACCTATATATATATATATATATATATATATATATATATATATATATATATGCAGCTGCTGCTTTACAGATTTCCTCTCCCTTTAATCTCCTTCTCCTCTAATTTTCCTCCTCTCTATCCCTCCCTTCATCAACCTCTTTTGGTGGATTAAAGGGATTATTGTAGGGGTAGAGAAAAAAATTATAAGGTATAGGTGATTAAAAGCTTTTGAGGCACACGAGAAAGTGATACCTATAAATCCCATGTAACTCCTAATTAATAAATAACAATCATAGGATAAGTGTATACAATATCCCTGCATATGTACTAAACTGTACAAAGGCCAACATACTCAATTCAACCAAAAAAGTTTCACTTTCTTCATTCGTGCATCCTCAATGAATATTCAACATAAGTACACATTTAGGTGTATCCTAGTATGAGCCTGTGATGTTAATGTAATGTTTTTCACCTTATTTA